>VZSF01005704.1:89900-347012 GCA_013398295.1 Chionis minor
TGTTTTTCTTTTTTTTTTTTTTTTTTTTTTTTTGTTTTTTTTTGGCCCCCCCCCCCCCCCCCCCAAGCTTTTTTTTTTCCCCCTGCTTATATCTGGAGGGTGAGGAGTCCTCAACTAGTATAGGAGTGGACAATTTTCTGTACATTGAGGAAGGTTAGGTTGGAGGCAGGGAGTCAGATGGGGAAGAGAAGGGGAGGGTGGTAAGAAGGGGTCTAGGAACACAACAAAATTGTATCCAGATCCTGGAAAAACAGAGGAAACTGCATCCCAACACTCTTCTGCTCTGCTGTTAAAAACTGGTCAAGGACATGGATGTTGTTCTATTAGCTGAGCTACATGTAGGACAGCAGCCCACTTCTGCTGCCTGTATTAAGTCAAAGGAAGGAGGTTTGTGCTCTGATGTGTTTCATTTATCCATGGATTGCAGCACTGTCCCCAAAAAGATGCAGGTGCAGATAGTCTGCTGGTCCAGATAGTACCCAAACTCCAGGTAGCAATGTAGGCTGCCTTTTCTTCAGCAATTTCTACCTGTCTAAGACTCAGTGGGTTCCTTGTAAGCATCCTTTATGGATGGTGGAGGAAAGGCACCACTTTCCTAGCTATGTTTAGTTGTAGCCCAGATTTACCGAGGTCATTAATCTCCAGTTCCCCACAAGGGAGGCCAAACACTGCTAAGTCCTTTTGATGGTAGAGGTGGATGTGTTTGGTTCTGTACCTGGGGAGCTGCAGTCCAGATCATTCTCTCCTTGATGGGTTTTCAATCCACAATTTCTAATTTCCAGCACAGTGTCTTAACCACCACACTGCAGACCATCCTTGGGGAAAGCGTATTCTGTCTCTTCTAATGTAAGAGTGATTCAGACTCAGACCAATGGTCCATTAAGTCGGTTTTCTTATTTCCAACATTTTCTTGTAGTGACTGCTCAGGGACAACTGTAGGAAGTCAGCATGTGTATGAAGCAGTCCATTCCCCGATATATCACCTGGCACACAGCAAACGTGCTAGGGGTTTTCTGAATGGGCTTTTCACTTCAGATCACTGGATTTATTAATTTTTGAAATCTTTTTTCCAAAATGTATTTATATTAATTGCTCTTCAATCTCATCCTGTGAAAAAGAGGTCAAAATTTATTTGCATGCCATGTACAAAAAAGCAACTCCTTTTTTTTAAACTTGTTGCTTAATCATTTCACTGGTACTTCTATAATTTGTATGTAACCCTGTTCACCCACTCAATAACTATCTCCTTACTTACCCATGTCTAAGTCAGCTCAGTCTCTTCTCATAGAAGTCTCCTCTCATAGAAGAGACAGACCATACTTCTAATTGGCTTTTTTTGAGTTTTTTCTGTATCTTTTCAAGTCCTTCTATAATCTCATTTTGAGTTGGGGGTGGCTGAAATTGTGCACAATATTTGAGATGCAAGCACAGTGTGCATTTACGTAGTAGCATTAAAATGATTTCTGTTTTGTTCTCTTTCTCTTTCCTAATAATTCTTACAATTCTATTGCCTTTTTGACTGCTGCTGAGCACTGAGTTGATGTTTTCAGAGAACTATCCACAGTAACTCTAAGATCTCTTTCCTGAGTGGTAACAGCTTATTTACAGCCCATCATTGTGTATGTATAGTTAGGGTTATTTTTTCCCTATGTGCACTTATCAACATTGAATTTCATCTTCCATTTTATTGCCTATTCACTGAGTGCCATGAGCTCCTTCTGCAAGTCCTCACAGTCAGCTTTAGATTTAAGTATCCTGCATAATTTTGTATCATCCAAAGCCTTTTTTACCTCTCTATTTACCTCCTTTTCCAGATCATTTTTGAATATGCTGAATAGCACAGGTTCTCTAGTAATCTTTCTCCATTGTGAAGACTAACCGTTTATTCCTACCTTTTGTTTCCTATCTTATGTGGGGTATTAATTCATAAGAGGACCTTCCTTCTTACCCAGGCAGCTCAGTTTCTCTAAGAGGCTTTTGTGAAGGATCATGCTAATGGCTTTTGGAAATCGAAGAGTGCTGCACAGATTGGGTTTCCACATTCTTTTAGGTATCCACAAAGAACGCCTTCTGAAACACAGCTTTACTATACAGAAATTATGTTGACATTTCCCAGGCATGTCATATTTACTGCTGTCATGATTTTTGTTTTACTTTTTAATTCTTCCAAAACTCCTCTCTACATATTACTGGTCAGTCATTCACCTTAGCACTCTGAAACCCCAATTGAAGACTGCTAGTAGATTTGCCACTTCCCATTTCTCTGCTATGGTGAAAATTTAAGGGACTGGTTACAACTCTGCTATTAATTGAGCAGTTTCACATTGAAGGCCCCAGCAAACTGTTAATATTTGCTTTACTCATTCGTTCTGAAAACTCTGTCATCATCCAGTCAGTCTGAGACAGTTCTTCAGGCTTATTTCCCATAATAAGGTGAGGTGAGCACATCACCTCACCTTGTGCTTTCTGAATGGTATTTTATGCGCATTGATTACACACTGGTGATCACTAGTAAACTTCCCGCTTCTGATGTGTTTTACAATTAGGTTCTATTCTTTTAACAAGTTGTTCTTCAAAATCTTTTCTGCCCATCTTACTACAATTCTATATTCAGCTTCCCAAGGCTTATATGCTTTCCTGTTTTTCTTAAGTAGATACAAATCCCATTTTTCTGAAGGATTTTCACTTCCAGTAAAATCCCTTACCTTTTAACCCTGCTTTTTTTCTGATCCATTTGGAGGTGGATTTTTGTTTGTTTGTTTACCTTGAGATTTTAGTATGTTGTTTTAAAATAGTCTCTAGTGCCATTTGCAAAGGATTTATGATGTTACATAATCCTGAAGTTTTTTTAACTAACTCCCCTTTTTTGTCATCCTCCTTTAAAAGTAAATATGACTGCTCAGTTTTTTTGTCTTTTTTGTCTGTTTGTTTGTTTGACTGATTTTTATTACTGACTGTTTTTTCTATAGCCTTATTTCGAAACAGGTCCTGGAAACACATGGGAATCCTTACTGTCATCTGGGTTTCTGGCTCCAGAAAGCTGTTGTTTATGATTGCTGCAAATATAGTCTTCCAATAACATAAGATTTCTTTTGTTGTTGTATTGGGGTTTGTTTTTTCGTTAGGTTTTTTTTTTTCCTAATCTCCTCAGTGTCTTTGGGAATCTATTGGTCATTGCTACAAACTAACAGTTTGCAGTCAGTACTACAGCTCTGGCAACCTCCTTAGCTGAGCAGAGTAAATCAGTCCTATGGATTCTGGGGTATGGGTTGATCTTGTTCACTTATTTGGCTTTTGATATTGTTAACTTATTCCACTTCTTGACTCTATGCGACTCCCCTCTGCTACTGCACGTTTCTCATTCTTGTCTTGCAGACCATGAGTTGCCTTTACCATCAGCACACACAACCCACTAGTTTGTATGTGGTTGATACCCGTACAAACAACCTTCAGTGTGACCACCTGGGCATCTACACTATCTTGTGACTTTTTGCAGCTTTAGTTTTTCTTTCTCTCCTTTGGTATTTATCTATTTATTTATTATACTTTTGTCATTAATAGGCAGTCAAACAGTTTCTGTAGTTGACGTCTCCTGAGTATTGAACTCCCAGCGTGTCCAAACTTTCATGATTTGATGACTGTCTTACTCCTTGACTAGTCAAGAATGCAAGAGTCATGATGCTAGAAAGAAAGCTAAAAGAAAGACTTGGAGCGCTGTTCAGAGTTCTTAGGATGCTCATTTCACATTAAGCCACTCCCAGGAAAACTGAGAGACTTTTTAAAAGGGCATGTAGTGATAGGATGAAGGGTAATGGCTTCAAACTGGAAGAGGGAAGATTTAGATTAGATATTAGGATGAAATTCTTTGCTGTGAAGGTGGTGAGACCCTGGCCCATGTTGCCCTGGGAAGCTGTGAAGGCCCCATCCCTGGAAGTGTTCAAGGCCAGGTTGGATGGGGCTTTGAGCAACCAGGTGTAGTGGGAAGTGTCCCTGCCCATGGCAGGGGGGTTGGAACTAGATGATCTTTAAGGTCCATTCCAACCAAAACCATTCTATGATTATATAAACTGCAAACCTTTTCTTCTGAGATTCCTAACTTTTTTCCCAGATGATAGAAGAAGTCTGGATCATCTTGGATACCCTAGTGAGATTAGGTAACAAAAGTTTTAAGTATTGCATTGCCTACTGTCTTGCTTTAAAAATTATACAGACAATCTCACTGTCAGAAACATTTCCCTGAAATTTATTTTAAGTTTCTCTTTTTTAACTTTGACCCACTATTTCTTGGAAAATTCTCTGGTAACAGGAAATAATTTCTTTCACGCCTAAGGGGAATGCAAACATCTTTCAAACATTTGCAGATGGTTTCATGCCCCCTAGTCATCCCTCTGCATGCTACATATTATATGCTTTTAATCCTTCTGCACAGGTTGTACTATAAAGCTGAAAGCTCACAAGAGCACTGGGGAATGTCTCTGTCTTTCTCTCTCTCTCTTTTTTTTCCTCTTTCTGTCTTTTTTTCTGCACAACTTCAGCTGGCGTCATTGAAAGTGGCATATATGCATCCACAGGCAGGATCTGTCCCTGTGAATATGAAGAAAGCTCTGGGCCAAATGATGTTTTTAGTCACACCAGTGGGACCCTGTTGACTTCAGTTTTACCTTCAGGAGGTAGCATTTGTGTGTGCTGGATGAAAAGACACGGCTCAGACAGTTCTTAGAAATATTCTGCTCTGTTCAGGGCAAAGTGCCACAAAAGCCAAATCCCAAACAATCCCCTAAATTGTCCATCTGGAACAGGTGTTTACAGTCATATAAACAAAATAAAATTGCTTTTTGCAGACCTCAGAGTCAGCTCTCTACTAAAATGTCTGGCACCTACTTGAAAACTAAGCAACCAAGCAAACAAAAACCTGACAGCCAACCAGAAAAAATGGGGGGGAAGGAGGGGAGTGCTGGGAGATGAACTAAAAAGCCCTTCAAAGATGCAAAGAGGTGAAAAAATCCTGATCAGGCTAATGAGAAAATTCCTGTTAATAACAATGTGATTTCTGACTTCCCGAAAACTTTTCACCTTATGGCAAGTTTTACAATTGTTAAACCGAATCTTAAGTCATCTCACACAAAATTGTGGCCTTTTAAGCCACAGAGGTGGGATATCTCCATTTTGGGCAGCTAAAAATTTGTTTTGCGGGCAAAGGAGGTTAGACTAAAAGGAGTGGCATCAGAAGAAATCCTCTTTGTCCACTTTTACCTGACCTGGCATCCTATATTCTTTAGAAACACACAGCTCTTCTTGCCTTCAGTGGATTAAACTGCCAGTCTCCTTTTTTTCTGAGCTCTTTAAGCTAGGTTAAAGACCATTTTTACCATTCTATTGCCAACTTTTAAAACCCTACATGATACTTCATGGCCTAAAACACAAAACCCCATCAAGAGGAGAAATAATATTTTGTTTCATATGTGGCAGCTTGTAACACCCTATAACAAAGGAATAACAGTTTAGGATGCCCAGAGGTCTGAATTTTTGTGCCTTGTCTATGGCTACATATTGCATCAGGGATTAAGTCTAGGTTTCCAAGGGATTCCTGAAGGGAAATCTGGAAGTGGGTAAGGAAAAGGAAAGAGGCGAGAGACAAATAATGGTGTTACAGGATGAAGACAAAGAGAAGACAGTTTCCCGAAGGAGTGTGGGCACAAGTCACAACCTACAGATAATGACAGACTAGGGCTGATAGACTCAGGATTCAGTACATCTTAATGCCTTATTTATGTGTTTGGGAATACAGTTCTCATGATTTCTGTTTTACAAGTTTACATCTGCAGACATAAAAGGATTTAAGTAAGGTTGTTTTCTTCAGGCTTCAAAGAAGGATTCACCAAATTGAAAAGCCTGAGGTCTGGTAGTCTAGGAACATGTCTACAGATAGCACTGCATTTACAGGCTCACCTCAGCTAGCTTTACACTAGTTAATCCTGGTTGGAGTAATGCAATTGTGATAACAGTTGATTGTAGGCAGGATCATGCTGAAGTATTTACCTAGACGTCAGTCAGGCTTTGCAGCCTAAGTTGAGCTTGGTGCTGCCTGACTGTAATTAGCTTAGCTAGTTTAGAGCTATTATGGTTTGATCTGCCTAGACGAGATTGTAATGTAGATGTAACCACAGTAACCAAACTCTTCAAATGTCTTTAACCACTAGGATGCATTACTGCATTATTCCCTTTTAGCTTTTACATGTTTTTCTTTAATGCTGCACTTCTAAAGTAGCTTCACTTTGGCAACTTTTAAGGCAACATCCAGCTGAACTGAAAATATTTACTCACACCAATTCATACCATAGTTTAGACAAGGGCCTCTTTTCCCTTTTATACCACCTTGACAACTGTATGAATGAGATCAATCATTTCACTGTGGTCTACTCCCATAACATGCTAAAATGTCATGCAGATTTTTCATGATTTTCCCTGTTACCTACATTAATTTATGTATTAACATTAATTCAACATGGTCCCCTAGCAATATTTCCAATATCTTTCTCTCAACCGAAATGAGACTTACGGGGCTTGTCCCCTGAATCTTCCCTTGGTTCTTTCTTGCATCTAGGAATAGCTTTAGTACCCCTTAAGACCTCGGGTATGACTACACTCCTCAGTGGGCTGCCAAAAACCTTTGCTGAAGGCTTTCTGATTTCCTTTGCTACTTCCTTCAGGATTCTGGGATACAATTCATCTGAGCCTGGTGCTTTGTCAAATGTAACAGTCCTAATTGCCTTATTATCTTCTCCAGTGCAATAGTAAAGCCTTTTAACATTTTACTTTCCCCTCCAGGAGAATGTCTCTCAGTCCCAGAGATGTTACCTTCCATTTTTTTTAAAAAATTCTTTTTTTTTTCCCCACCCCAATGAATAATGAGGTGAAGAATTCATTTAAGCCTGCAGCAGAATCAACCTCATCTGTCACTAACTTTCCACTTATGTTCTTCAATGCCTCTACTGTCTCACTGCCTCTTCTTGAATTCTGAGTATATATTTATAATCACAGAATCATAGATGTAAGGAATGGAAAATAGCTATTAGGTCATCCAGTTCATTGCCCTGCAACTGGAGGATTGTTCTACGCAGTATATTTCTTTCTTCTTTGTTCAGTCAGTTTTTTAACATCCCAAATGTTTCTTTTGGAGTCACTTTAATGTCTCTCACAAGCAGGAAGTTTTCCCTGACGGTTAGCTCAGTTTTATATTTCTTAATGTTAAGAACCTTGTCTAAATTAAATGGTCTTGTATAGCTTCCATTTTTTTTCCCTGCTCATCTTTTGTTTCATGGTTTTCAGCTTTTTGGATAGATACAGATGACCCTCCTCTTTTGGGGAGACATTTTGACCTCATCTTCACACTAACTTTCTGGAGCCTGAATTTCTCATAGACTCATAATGATATAAAAACTATAATGATTTAAAAGATCTTAGAATAGACGGAAGTTGTCTCTTGAGCGGTATGTGGTTTCCAGCCGGTGTGAAGGCACCACGAGACCATTTTGGAACACCCTGCGCTGTCCGTGTCATCTGCTTCCTATGGTCAGCATGAACCTCCGTGAACAGCCCTGAGCCAGGCAAAGTGCTTTACATCCCAATCCACTCCTCCTTCCAAAGCCCTGAACTCTAAGGTTACATGCATGCCAGTTAGCACAGATTTTGTATTTATCTGTTCCAGTATCATGGCTCCCAGTGTACAGGCAACGGGCGGATACCCGGCACAGTGTAATACAGAGTTCACCCATGACCCAGAAGGAAATTGCTTTCTTTCTGCGAAAGGTCTGAACACAAACTGTTTCTCCTAGATAATCACAGCTGGACTTGTGCGTGTATTATGGCACCTTCTCTAAGAATGGGCTGACTGGCTCAGAATTCTCAGTATCTAAGGATGCCAGACACTGGCTTCTTGCATAGAGACCACCAAGTGTAACACCTGGCAAAAACAGCCGTAGTTTGCTACCTACACACCAGTTCTTCACTGGCTCCATGGAGAACCCCTGCTGAATAATGGACTGTCTGAAACACCCTCTTGAACTTATATGCTGAAACTGGTCAAGAAATCTATTATAAGAATTGGACTGTGCCCCCAAATCCCTTTGGCTTGTCTTTTTCTAGCTTAGACTCAAGTATTAAAAAGTGAAAATAATATTCTAGATTCCCAGATATCAGAGACATATTGGCAGCTTAGTGTAGGCCATGAGCTTTTTAGTAGTTATAGATTGTTTATCTTTACTTTCTTTGCTATTTCATAGCATTTATTACTTTACTGAATCTTATTCCTTTTTACATTTCATAACTTTTTCAGGCTTTTCCCCATTTATCTTTTGTTCTTTGATATTTTCAGGTGTTCAGCATGGTTCAGCAAGGTTTTAATTTTCCTCATCAAGCTGTGAACCTCTTCCTTTTTCTTTCTAGACAGCTTAATATGGTTTGACATTTCCCCACATTTCCAACAGTCTGTAGCTGCTTCTACATGCAGCCACTGAGATTGGAAATGACTGCATATGATTATTGTTAGACATAATATTGTGATTGTACTGCTGCTGGGCATTGCTTTGAAAGAATGGGAAGCCAAAAGAAAACATATTCTGCTCACAAATATTTTATTCCTAAAAACAAGGCCAAATCATGAGCCAAGTAAGCTTACCATGAAAATATAGTCCTGTGCAACAGTGAAAAAAAATCTGAGCTGTTAAAAAACAGGCAGCCAGCATTATAAATACCTTTAAAAGCATTACAGAGTTAGCCTAGTATACTTTTAAGTAGGAAGCTACAAAAAGCACATATTCTGCATTCCGCCTTATATCTTTTTCACTATTCCCATCCCAGCACTTTAGTCATTCTCTTCAGGACACGTCCCAGCCCACGCTGTATGTAAGGAAATGCATTATATGCATCCTTACAGTGTTTTCATTGCCTCTTACATGAAAACAAAGACCTTTATCTGCATTCTGATTTTCACCACTGTTCCTTCTTAATGTGGTACGAGAGAAATTTGGATAAAGTATTACCCGGCATTAAACATGCTTGTAATTTCTGAAATTATTTGCATATTTCCTATAGTCAGACCCAGTAGAAAATATTTTTTTTCTGAAAACACTGTGGGAAAGCACTGCCTTGCTATGACAAAAAAAATTACAACTTAACTATATACTTAGTGAAGAAATAGCTAATTTCTTTTAAACCTGAACCCTCTGAGTCTCATTTAGCGTTCCCTGGCTCATGTCAAGAAGACAATCAAATACTGTTTCTTGCTCACCTCTTCCTTGTTATTCATGTATTTTTGCACCTCTGAAATGTGTCCTCTCAACCATGTGATAATGTTTCTGGGTAAAAAAGCATTTCGTATTAAATCAGGGGTCTTTCAGTTAAGTAGAACAGATCTGTGTTAGAATAGAGGTACGTCCTGGGTGGTCAGACTCTTTAACTGTGTGAAAGCTGAGCTGGGGCAGGCTTTTACACTACCTGGGCAGTGGTGTCTGAGTGGACATGGGGCTGGGAAGTCAGGGATTACGGTTACTTTGTGCCAACTGAATAGCACGAAGAAGCTGAGTTAACCTACTTCTGACCAGAATCAGAAAAGTCAGGTCCCTCTTAGGATCTGTGAGTATAATTTACACTTGTGGGATGTGTGAGGGAACCAATAAGAGCACATAGGTATGGGTGCTTGCTGCTGAGATGAGGAGGAAAAGGTATTATCCATGAAAACCATCAGCAGAGATCTGAGGACAGGGAGTATGTTTGGTGTATGAGGAGCACGAGAGTAAAAGATGACATTTGGTTTGTCAAGAGGTCAAGCAGGAGGAGTTAGCAAAAGGGGTTTCCCAGCTATAAGAAGCCTTTTGTTTAACAGAGGCCCCTGATTCGTCATGATTTCAGAAGAATCTACCCAAGAAGAAAAGGCACTTCATGAAGAAAAGGGATGAGATGGGCCCAAGCTGCTCTTTTAGAAATTTAATATCCGTTGCATGTGGTGGTTTCCATTAAGAACGGAGACAAGCACACACAGCTGCAGGTCAAAAAAAAAAAGATGTGAAGCTAGACATGCTTAGTCTGTGCTGTGCCAGACTATTTACCAAAGAAGCTGCCAGTGCTGTGAGTAAATACATCCACTTTGCACATACTAGTCAATTTATGATCACTCATTTAACATCCTCTGCAACAGGGACTCAGTGCACCTGCACAACATTCGGTTTTAGTAAAATAGTTTGCCCATTTAAGTTAAAGAAGGTGGGGAAACTCTGAGTCCTTGTGTTCAGACCCATTGCTTTTTATTATGGATATGCTGTCAATTAGCCTTGCCCTCATCAGCATCAAAATTAACCGTGTAGTGCTAAAATGATGGAGTTGAAAAAATAATTAGCATTTACCTGCTATTTTAGTGTAAGTGAAGCCAAAGACAAAAAATCATCATCAGAAATCTTTCAGTGCGACTTGGCAAAGATATATCCAGATTTGTTTTTGGAAAACATTTCCTTTATCCAAAAAAAAAATTAAAAAAAAGCCGAACCAAAAAAAACAAACAGAAGAAAGGTAATCCGAATATAGCTATTTAGCTCCACATTCCAGCCAGAGCATCCAAAGCAATTCAAATTTAATCTCAGAGCACGCTTATGCCAAGTTCAAATCCTTTCCTCCCCTCTACATTTGGCAATTTCTGTTCTAAATTTCTTTAAAATATTTGTTCTCTCACCACTAACTCTTGCCACAGTGGCAGCTGTTTAGCAAATAAACTCAAAAATAAAAATGTTGTCATTGTGAAATAAGATATATTTAATTAAATAAAATAGAGAAGGGAAGTGCTATTACAAGAACATGAAACTGTAAGGCACAAGATAAAACTAAATTACTACAGGGCTGCTCAATTCAATCTAATCCTTGAAGATAAAGATGGAGCCAGAAAATTGCATGTATTGTGAAATCAACATAAGCCCTAAGCAAATATTAACTAGGGATATATAAACTGATTTATTATAAATACAAGTGTGAATGCTAGGATTAGTTAAGGAAATGTAAACCGAGACACAATAAGGTGTAAAATATTCTAGTATCTCTAAAATACTGGCAATTGTATACAAAAAAAGTAAGCGGTGCCCTAGACATACTTTCAGGTTACCTGATTTGACACATTATGGATGAGAAAATATGGAATAGAGGCGAAAATGGTGTATTTCTTTTTAATAAATTTATTAGAACTTAATTCATAGTGTTTCCTTATGTATCAAATAATGAGCTTTGAATTTTTTTAAAAAATATTCCTCTTTGGTTTTTTGTTTGCTGTTTATTTTTGTTCTACCTAATAAATTATTAGGAGTGCATAATATATGTTGAAGGCAATGTATGAAATGCTTCCCAGTATGAGAGGACTCAGATTTTTGTATGATACCACAGAAGGCTATCTAAAGCAGTTCTACTTGCATCTACTTCTTTCCCGAGAAGTCTGCAGACTATGTATGAACAGGAGAGAGATAAGGGTCATTTGTGTCCGTGATATTTACATATTGCAAATATTTAAACGTGCTTACTTTAAGCTTAGTTTTATTTGTGTTTTACATGTATTTACTTTAAGCTTAGTTTTTGCCTTTTGGAGAGGGAAAGATGCAAAATCCTTAAGGCCTGACCCATCTCAGTCACCAAATGTGGTCAGTGCACTTTGTATCGTGTTCATCATATTGACCTGCAAAGCAGTTAACGCCTTTCAGTCTGACCTTACTGTATCTACAGTAAATGTGAATTTTATGTAGTTTTCAGTGGATCTTTCCTTCTTTCCTGCACTTATCTGTTTATTTTTATGACTTTTTTTTTTTTTGTGTGTGTGTGTGTGTGGAAGGGTAAAAGTGATAAATTGGGAACTTTAATGTTGTATCTTGGTATCTTATTTTTTATTACAGAGGAATACCCTGATTATTTTCAAAGACCACTGTTTTGTTTTTGAAGTTCAAGCATCCAGAATTAATTGCCACAGGCCAAGCACTAGGCAATGAACATAGATATAACAGGTAGGGGTCTGGACTAGATGACCTTTAGAAGCCTCTTCCAACCCAAACCATTCTGTGATTCTATGATAGGTATGATTTGGCCACCACCCATTCTCTGCCTTGAGCGAGGCAAAGGTTGTGTGCTAGAAGATCTGTATGTGTGCCCATGCGCAGGTGGGAATGAAGCAAGCAGGCATCATGCTTGTCCTGGTTTGATGTAAAAAAATGGGGAGTTGGGTCTTTTCAGTCTGGAGAAGAGAAGACTGAGAGGGGATCTCATCAATGCTTATAAATACTTAAAGGGAGGGTGCCAGGAGGATGGAATCAGTTTTTTTTTTTCAGTGGTGCTCAGTGATAGGACAATAGGGAATGGGCACAAACTCAAATATAGGAAGTTCCATCTGAACATGAGGAGGAACTTTGGTACTTTGAGGCTGACAGAGCACTGGAACAGGCTGCCCAGAGAGGTGATGGAGTCTCCGACTCTGGAGACATTCCAAACCCATCTGGACACCATCCTGTGCAACCTGCTGTAGGTGGACCTGCTCTGGCAGGGGGCTTGGACCAGATGATCTCCAGAGGTCCCTTCCAGCCCCTAACATTCTGTGATTCTGTGATACAGATATATTCAGTAGTGACTAGTGTTGTTTTCTGATAGCCTGTACTTCCCATTCCAATTGAGTCTCATTCCCTAACTGGTTCTATTAACTACTCTAAGCTTACTGCCTATATCCCAATCTTAACTGAACACACCAGCCTGGATTCCCTTTACCCAACGACTGCAGGTTTCCATGTCCTTGTTCCTTTCCAGTTGGTCTTGCCATAACCCACAGTCTCCCATATTAGTTTTAATGCTTGGGTTCCTGTTTTGAAGGTGCTCATAATATGATGGGGCTAGTAGGGTTTTTTGTCACTCCTGTGCATCCCCGTCCATATGGAAGAAAGCCTACTCTTGCTTTCCCACCTCTCCATCTACATTATGTGTTTCATAGGAAGGAAATATCAGGCCAGAGGGAAACTGTAGCACATTCAAGCCAGATGCCTGATGGGGACAACCAGGGTTGTAACTACCAGGTGCACAGCAGCAAGTACATGCCTCAGGTTACTATACCTGGCTGAGTGTTCCTGAAGTTTTCTTAGGAAGTCTTGTTCCTCATTTTGTTTTGCATTTATTCTTTTTCTGCTTTCCCTTGTGCAGATTTCAATGTTGCTTCCTAGGCAAGGACTCTTTCCCTAGGAGTCTTCAATCTCTGCTTCTCACAACAGTTCCTAATCCAAAGGGCTCTAATTCCTCTAGCCAAGTTGTTCCCAAGCCCACTTTTCCTTTACTAAATTCCAGCCTGTCTCTTTTTCCCACTGATGTTCAGTGCTGGTCTCCTTGAATGACCACTCTTGACCAACAGTTGTCTTTGCTCCTCCTTTCAGCTCCCTTGCATGGCTGGCCAGTCTGTCCTGTCCCTAAATCCCAGTCATCTCATTCGCTCCCTCTACCCTCCATCCTCTCCTCCCTGGTTTAAACACAGATCCCTGAGCACTCATAGAGCACTTGCTTGGGTGCCAGCTCAGAGGGGACTAAGGCAGTCATATTTTTTTGTTCTCAGTTCCGGTTTTCAATCCTATTCAGCTTTATGCAGACACCAGAGGGAAAACCTTCATGATTTCCTGGAGACTTGACCATTACCCATTTCATAACATCAAGATGTCTATGGTATGGAAAACTGAAAAAGAGCAAAAGTGGTTACCAAAGAAGCAATACAGCCTGTTGCTGTTATAATTGCAGAAGTCCTTTCTGAGGACATGAAAGCTGAATTATTTATTGAAAAAAATTTTCTTTTTAGTTTTAACATCTAGCTTGGGCAAATTTAGGCAAATTTTTCATAGAAATGGCAAGAAGCACATCAGATATGAGAGACAGTCCTGCCCTGTTTCAATTTTTTCCCCACCCCACAGGATGATTAGCATTTCAAAAACAGGTTGTCATGAGTGTTTTTGTGTGGAGAAAAAGTATACGTAGTTATACTAGTCTCATTCTCACTATTAATTTAAATTTGATTGAAAATGAATATGCACCAAGAATAGCATAAATGATGTCAACATGATAGCTCATATTTATACAGTTACACCACACTAAAACCTGAGAATTTTAATGTGAAATTTTGGGCAATTTTACTTTTAATACTGGTGTGGATTTTACGTATTCTTATTTTTCTGAATTTATTTATGTCTTAAGTGAATTCTACTTTCCACTCATAAGACATGTTGTCATTCTTTGCTTAGCATGTCCTGAATATCATCCATGGCCTTATTCTGAAAGTTCTCACTGCAGCACAAAACCAGATGAAGCTCTTAAACCTTTCCTCTAGGGATCTGGATTCACCCTGGTTTAACCTAGGTATAATTTGCTGCTCCAGGGCGGGGGAAAGGGGAAAAAAAAAAAAAAAAAAAAAAAAAAAAAAAAAAAAAAAAAAACTNAAAATACTGGGTACTGGGTGGAAAATGAGAACATTAAATGAATGGATTCTGATCTCTTCTCTGACCATTTTAATTTCTTTTGACTGCTGCTCCATGAGCCTGATATCCCCACACAGTAAGCTGTTAATGTTTTTTGGGTTCTCAAGTTCACTCACACTGACACATTTTTCTTTTCCTTCCCTCTTTCCATCTATCTGTCTGTGGATAATTTATACATTCAAGATCCCTTACAAGGCCCCTAAATCTTTTTCCCTGTCAGTTTACAGCATGATTTTTTCATTCCCTATTGCTCTGGAACATAACCCTTTTCCATTATTATGCTTGTTATGATGAAGCTAAGGAAAAATAATTTACTAACAAAGGTTAGAACCAACATGTAATTTTTAAACAACAACAACAAAAAAAGAAACAACTGAAGAACAACAAACACCTAGGAAGCTTGACAATCGGGGACAAAATGAATGCTTCTATTGTTTCATTCATCTAGGAGGTTATTATATCTGCAGCTTTGATGTTACATGAGGATTACCTGGGTTGTTTTGTCCCAATTACTGAGAGCAAAGTTGAAGGACTTCAATGTTGCATTAAGTCTACCAACTTTGATGTTATGATGAACATCCCTGACTCAAATCTGAGTTGTCAGAATTGGCTTAGAATAACTGGATACACATCAAAATACTCAGAATATAACCAGTGCAACATCAAAGCATATATTTTGATGTTATTTTCAAGACCAAATAAAACAACAATTAGAAATACTGATCGAGTAGTTACTACTGGGTTTTGTGACAAATTGCAGAAGCCATCCCTTTGCTTCTATCTCAGTTATTAAGCTAGATTGGTACCACCATCATCCCTTTCGAAATACTGCCAGGTAATAGGAATACTGTGAAGGGAGGATACAGGAAGGGACTTAGGCATTGTGACACAGAATACTAAGGTGTCTAAAATTTAGATTTCCAGTTGTGAGAATGGAAATTATAATGTTCAGTTGAGTTCATGGAGTGAGCAGAGAAGTGAGGCATTTAAATTGCATTCACAGCAACCTGCAGAGCAGGGTAGGATTTAAATTCTTAATTTCTTCTCCCGCATACAAAGGTATGAAACATGGATCCAGAAATGTAAAAGCTTTCTGACACCTGTGTGCTTGGATGACATCAAGACTCTTGTACCTGGTGGTGCTTTTTTTCTTTTAAAACGGTGACGGTGGTGTTTCTGCTTCTCATCCTTTGCATGGTAGGCAGTGTCCGCATTCAGAAAATGATAGACTTACACTGTGGGGTCTCCTTTGTCTCATGGTGAATTCTGTAAGTTTGCATGTTGTTTCTGATAAATTATCATATGCTGTGGTGCATTCAATACCTTCTGATTTGCCTTCTGATTGCAATTAACTTTAAAATCCAAAACTATGACTGAGTAAAAAAGAAATCACTCCTTGAATTTCTTTCTTTGAGCAACCTGTTATGCCAGAAGAAATGTTCCAACTTTCATATACACATTCTGCTTGATTGCAGCCTTCTGTGTGATTTTTTTTTCCTTTTTAACTTTAGATATTTACTGTGAATTAATTCAGTCCATCTTGCACCAAGTAATCTAAATCTCAAAAAGTCTTTAGAAAATTCAAACTTGAACTGGCCAGAGCTTGGTAAATATTTTCCGAAGTATAGTTTTGCAAACCAATTTCTTAAGGAAGCTGTTTCCCTGTTTTAATCAAAAGCTGGGAAATGGTAGAATTAATGAAGAAAAATGTAATGTCTTATGCTCATAAAAATATTTATGTTTTGCATCAGCAATAAATTCACTGTTTGGAACCTTGTAATGTAATCTTTAAGATATGTATGTACTTAAAAAAGGGTTGACTACAGCTGAGGAGGATTTGCATTGCATGGGGGACTCACAATTTGTGATAGTAAATGGAAGAAAATCATGAGGACCCTAAAATGACATTATAATATAGCTTGTGTAGCCATTTTCATTTTCTAAGCACTATTCAAATACTATCAAATAACCAGCATTTCTCTGAGACTGGGTATTTAGAATTACAAAGACTGGCATATGGGATTAAAGTGATTTAGTCTGCTATACTGTTTCTGATAGTGGACTACATCAGCTTCTTGAGAGAAATTCAGAAGGAATCTTCTTCTACAAAATTATAGAAATTTTCTCTCTGTGATTTTTTTAATTGTATTTGGCCTGCTCAGTTAGAATTTAGCTTTTCCCCTAAAGCATCAAGATTTTGCAAATCTTGCAAAAATATTTAAGAACAAGAAATTCTTATAAATGTCTTCAACTTCTTCACTTTCAAAGCTCTAAAAAGTGCAACTGAAGATCATTGCCCTCTGCTTGTCTAGACTTTTCCGGTGCTGTTGCATCCAAAACTAGTTGGAGCAGATCTGATGGATTTGCTGCTTCAAAACCAATGCTGTTGTCATTGTCTCTTTCTACAGATTTCTTTAGAAAAGACTAGCAAAAAAAATTAGTAAAAAAATTAGTTTTGCCTACACTTATAATTTTGTGGCTCAGTGTTAATAACCTGCTATCTTATTGTAGTGTTGCTCACACTTCTGCACTCTGCTCTGTCCAGAATACAGCCCCTAAAATTAGAACTGTAGAGTAATTTACATTGGAAATTACCTCAGAAGTCATTTAACGCAACCTCCTGCTCAAAACAAGGCTCACTTCAAAGTTAATTCTGCTTTCTCAGGACTGCATCCAGCCTAGGTTTGAGCATCTCCAAGGACAGAGATCCCACAGAACCTTGGGCACTTGTGGCAGTGACTGAACACTCTCTCTTTGCAAATAAAAAATAAAAAAAATCTCATATTCACTCTTTGGCCTAACTCGCTCTGTCATACACATGACAGCTGTTTGATGGAAATTAATGTGGCCTAAATTCTATCTCTGTCCCCATTCCTGGTATTTCCTATTGTCTGGCTGTAGACCTTCAGAGGCACACAGTCAATAGAAAACAGCAGGGACCGGGCCTTCGTTGGAATGTAGGCCACCTGAATCTAGGCTTTTGACTCTGTCATACACAGCTTCAACTTTCTACCTTTCCTCTAAATACCAAGCACTTTGTCTCCTGTCATACAAATCAGCCAGAGCCAGATTTTTCTATTCTAGCTGGGTTTGTGTGCCTTCCTCCTCGCTGGGTGCCTTCCAGTAGTGCATTAATCAATACGACTCAGAGCTGTCTCTGGCTTTTTTGTTGTTTTAGTCAGCTTCTCCTCAGAGGCTACTGCCTGGCCACTTTACAAGAAGCACCGCTTTTCTCAGCCTTTTCCAGACGGTGGGAACACTGGGAGAGAGGACGAAGCTGGTTAGGGAGAGATGAGACTTTTTTGATTTAAGACATCTCTCTCTTTTGATCTTGTGTTGTCATTTTCCATACGAATTTCTAGTTTTGCATTATCTGCTAGAGTGTCAGATCATTGTGATAGAAGCCAGATATTGAGATAGATAGATACACATACGCAGAAGTAAAGACATTTAATTGAGACCAGTAGAAAACTAATATTGTGGTAATATTTAAAAATAGTAAATGGGACAACCCAAGTAATTATAGGCCTGTCAGGCTGACATCGATCCTTGGTGAAATAAGGGAACATCTGATATAGGCCTCAGTAAGTAAAGAGCTGAAGGATGGAATTAATGCCAATCAACATGAGTTTATGGAAAATAGATCCTGTCAAACTAACCTGATATCTTTTTTTTTCAGATTACAAGCTAGTTTTTAAAGTAATAGTACTGATGCACCATACTCCACAAGTTATTTGGCTTGGTAGCGGATAACACTTTCATTAAGGAACTAAAAAGACATAAAATGCACATGGCACACATTAAATGGATTGTAACCTTTGATTACTGATGGATGACAAGATCTAACTTTAGATGCACTGTCATCCTATGGTAGAAATTTTCAGAATATTTTTTTCTCAGCCACATGCAATTTAACACTTTTTCAGCAGCTAGGAAGAAGTACAAGATTATCACTGATGAAGTTTATGGATGATCAAAGTAGAATTTACTAGTAAGGAGCATAGTTCACTTTTCCAGTGAGAATGTGAATGTTTGATGAGCTGAACACAAATCACATCTAAGACCAACTGTGAAGTCCTACGGCTAAGAAGAAAGAGTTTATAGTAATACTATTTTTGTATGTTTAATGGTCAAAAGCTTCAGAGAAACAAGAAGGAAGAAGTAAAATCCTTTAGTAGGCCAAAGAATGCAGTTAAAAATGTGAACTGTCTTCCTGGCTGAGTGTGCATCTTTACTTCTTCATCTATATTATCCAGTTTAACAGTAAAAGAAAAATTTTTTATTGTTAACCTTTCCTCACAAAGAATGCTGGCCATACAAGGTTGAAGATTACCTTAGAGCACACCATCTTTGAAAAGGCTGGAAAGTTAATCAGTGGTTAATCTGTGGTTTATCAGTCTGTCACTCTCTGATTAAGTGAGTTAATCTAATTCTCAAGTATATAAGCAAGAGACTCCTGTGTTGCGATTCCAGCAGATAATTGCACAGAATCACAGAATGGCAGGGGTTGGAAGGGACCTTCAGAAATCATCTAGTCTAACACTCTCTCCCAAGGCAGGTTCATCTACAGCAGGTTGGACCAGAATGTGTCCAGGTAGGTTTTGGATATCTCCAGAGAAAGAGACTCCACAGCCTCTCTGGGCAGCCTGTTCCAGTGCTCTGCAGCCCTCAAATTAAAGAAGATTTTCCTCATGTTGAGATGGAATTTCCTGTGTTACAGTTTGTGCCAGTTGCCCCTTGTCTTGCCGCTGGGCACCACTGAAGAGATTCTGGCCCCATCCTCTTGACACATACCCTTTAGGTATCTATAAGCATTGATGAGATCCCCTCTCAGTCTTTTCTTCTCCAGGCTAAACAGACCCAGGTTTCTCCAGCCTTCCTTCATAAGAGAAGATGCTCCATTCCCTTCATCATCTTTGCAGCCCTCCGCTGGACTCTCTCTAGTAGTTCCTTGTCTTTCTTGAACTGCGGAGCCCAGAACTGGACACAGTACTCCAGATGTGGCCTCATCAGGGCAGAGTACAGCGGGAGGATGACCTCACTTGACCTGCTGGCCACGGTCTTTTTAATGTACCCCAGGAGACCATTGTGATGGATTGTTACTGCTTTTAAAAAATGCGTTACAAATTTAAAAAGAAATGAAATGCAGCAACACTTTTTGGTTGAAAAACCTGAGACTGGGATGGCAATTTCTTAGCCAAGATTGGATGTTTTTTAAAGATATATCCCTGAGAAATTAAACAGAATCTCACCTAGGGTTGTTCTGCACTTTCTTTCTTCCCACACACCTGCTTACAAACCCTTTTCAGCCTTCCTGACACCCCAATATCTCCAACTCTGCTTTTCCATCCTTTCCCAGGAGGTAATGTTACAGGTAATATTATTAATAGGTTTTCTTCCTTCTTTTTTGACACACTCCCCTGAATCTTTGTACCTTGATTTCCACCAAAATCATCCACGACTAGCACATTCACCTATTTCCTTCCCAAAAGTACATGCTGTTTGCTAACCTTGATCAGAGTATTTTGCCTCCCTCTCAGTACATCCCTCCATTCTTAGCTCAGGTCTTACCTGTAGCACCTGAAGCCCTTCACAGGCACCTCGTAACCTGACATATCATCACTCTTGAAGCACAAACTAGTGTTCATGCAGCATGACAGTGAATTCAAACAGGATATATTGTAATATCTGATCTTAAGAAATGCTGCTGCACATGTGTCACAATGCAATAAACTTTGAAGAAACCTTTTACAAAAAAAATAAATTAAAACTCTGCATCTAAAGGCCTGGATGAATCAACTGAATACAGGATATTTCTATTACTTTGGCATTTCATCGATGTTTCTCTTAGGACTTGTCTGCAGTTGCAAGTTAATTCAAGTGAAGGTGGCCTGTGAATTTTAAATTAAATAACTACTCCTGAGTAACTCCATGTACTTTTCTGCTGGAAAAACAGCAGTCTACTCTTATTTAGTAAATCCGGCTGGAAAGTTTCCACTTTTCCATCTGAAAAACTTCAGCAAGGCATTTCAAAGTAAATACTGACCTGTGACGTTTTGCAGCGATAGAATAATTTCTGAATAATTTCATGAGTAGAGAGCACTTTGCTTTCTTCAAAGTCCAAGCCCAAGTAGGACTTACTCTGTGTCTATCCTTCCTCACTTCAGCATCAGCTCACTTCAGTGGTGTCTGCCAGCACCACTGAAGGTTTCTTCACAGCCACTGGTTTTTTTTCAAGCTACGTTCTCATACAATAAACAGCAAGTGTTCCAAGAGTTACCTTTCAACTCTACACTAACAGTTCGCTTTTTATCTTCTCTAGAAGCAGCTGCTGTTAAGATCCAGGGAGCTTCTGCTTTTCCATCTTGCCTTATGACATCTAGCCATTCATTTTCTATTACAAGCATATTGCCCCTAGGAGAATTCCCTGGTCTACTGTTACACTGAGTTTTCATGGGTTTCAAGACCTCAGTTTGGGGAAATTTTCCACTTAATAGTGGATACTTTTTTACTTCCCCTCAACTGAATTTCCTCTGACTTAATTTATTCTCATGCTCATCATGTCCATCTCCTACCCTTCCTTGGGACAAATTCACTTTTGAAGTTTATGGACTGGAATTAGTTCATTTTTGCTATATATAGACTAGTTTTGAACCTATAATTTTCTTTTGTTGTAATTACCCCATGGAGCAGTTTTTCACCATGAAGTACGACACATCAATGTGTGTCAGATAGCAGGCTTTCTTAACTACTAGTAAAATTGTATCAATTGTGTTTAAGTATTATAATTGTGCCCAAAGGCAAAAGGGATTAAAACCAGTTTGGTGTTGTGTAAATGAATAGATAATAGTTGCTTATGTCCCAGAAATCTTACAATAGAAAAAAAAAAATTTTTTTTGGCCTTTTAACTTAATTGGAAATAATGAAGTTTTCTTGCTTTTAACATCAAAATCCCAGACTGGGATCTGTTTTCTCCACCCCAGTTCCTGTCCTATATTCCTGTCTGGTTACTCAGTCCACCTGTGAATTAGTAGGTAGAAATAATGCTTTAATCAGCCATCTTAGGGCACACTAAAGAATACTCCGGACTTGGAATGGTAAAGACTGTCAGATTCAAAAATCTATTACCTGCTACAGAGAAATGAGGCTGATGAAGTTTGTGCAGGTACTGCAGATGTGTTTGAAATTATCCAAACTCAGATGAGTGAAAATAGCTATGGGTGATTTGCCCACTTAAGCAGAGAAGTGATCTTTGCCTTTCCTGTATTTAAGGACCCTTTAGAACTAGCACATATATTTTGGGTTGAATTAATTGTAATATTTTTAGTAAAATTATTTCTGTGTTATCCATCCAATATTGTAGGAGACATTATGATGATAAGAATTTTTACCTAGAGAGCTGAACTTCACAGTTCTGTAGTAACCAACATTTAATGTTTTAAAGATAATTGCCTCTCTTCTTGGTGTGTTCTTGCAATGTGCTTTCTAGCTAGAGAGAATACGTCATAAAAGATGCCAGACTGGCCAGAACAAAAGTCTGTCTATCCTTGTACCTACTAACAGTGAGAATAAAGCTGTAGGTGGACCTGCTCTGGCTGGGGAGGTTGGACTAGATGAAGTCCAAAGGTCCCTTCCAACCCCTAACATTCTATGATTCTATGATAAAGGTATAAGAACAAAGGGATATACTTTCCCTAATGTGTGCTTTTAAGCAGTAATTTAGAGGCTTCCTGAAGTGAAGCTGTGTTGGGATCATGATCATAGAATCATAGAATGGTTAGAGTTGGACGGGACCTTAAAGATCATCAAGTTCCAACCCCCCTGCCATGGGCGGGGACACCTCTCACTAGAGCAGGTTGCTCAAAGCCCCATCCAGCCTGGCCTTAAACACTTCCAGGGATGGGGCCTCCACAACTTCCCTGGGTAACCTGTTCCAGTGCCTCACCACCCTCACAGTAAAGAACTTCTTCCTAATATCTAATCTAAATCTCCCCTCTTCCAATTTAAAACCATTACCCCTTGTCCTATCACTAGACTTCCTGANTGGGCTGCCAGTGCGCACTGCCGGCTTATGTTGAGCTTCTCATCCATGAGCACTCCCAAGTCCTTCTCCTCAGGGCTGCTCTCCAGCCATTCTCTGCCCAGCCTGGATTTATGCCTGGGATTGCCACGTCCCAGGTGTAGGACTCTGCACTTGGCTTGGTTGAACTTCATGCCATTTGCATTAGCCCACCTCTCAAGCCTGTCCAGGTCCCTCTGGATGGCATCCCTTCCCTCCAGTGTGTCAACCGCGCCACCGAGCTTGGTGTCATCGGCAAACTTGCTGAGGGTGCACTCGATCCCACTGTCCACGTCTCCAACAAAGATGTTAAATAGCACTGGTCCCAGTACTGACCCTTGCGGGACACCACTCGTCACTGGCCGCCACGTGGACATTGACCCATTAACCACAACCTTTTGAGTGCGGCCATCCAGCCAGTTCCTTATCCACCGAGTGGTCCATTCATCGATCCCATGACTCTCATGATGTTTAACAGCCAGTAATATACTGACTGAAATTATTTTTTTAACTCTGGACTCCATAACACCCTGTTACAATGAGTTCCCCATCTTTGCCGTCTGGTAGTTCCATTGGGTGCCTCCAACTTCTTGTCTTCTGAACAAAACTGACTGAGCGTTGCCTCATCTGTACTAAGCTCACAATTAGTCTGCTCCATGTTGTCACTTGCTTCTTGCTAAGAAGACTGGCAGCAGTCTGCTAAGGAGAGCTGGATCCACAGTGCTCTGTTGGAGCTGGAATCAGAAAACAGTATTGGTGAAAGGGACAAAACCTTCCTGAGGCCTCTGAAGCTGAGGATCCTAGTCAAAATTTGAAACAGCCATGAATTTATATGGTGGCATAACAATACTTTTTGTTTGCTGTTCCATTATTGACAACCGTCAGTACCCTGCTTGGCCTTTATTTCAGATGACATTTGTACAATGAGTTAATGTTGTCATGGAGCCTTCCATAATTACCCATGTGAAGCAAGAGTTAGGTCTAAAAGAAGCTATTACCATACAGGCAAAAGAGATCATTAAGGGCCTAACATTGTGTATTCAGGTTATTTTTTTCTTTCTGTGCGCCACCTTCTACTTACTAATACTGAATTTTAGCAGGTGTTTTCATCCAGTCACCCTGTGTGACGAACTTCCTCCACAACTCTTCATTGTCAGCTCCAGATTGACTATCCTGGATACTTTTGTAATGTCTGTGAATTTTCATGTATCACATCTTCTCATTTATTAAACATCTGTGAACAGGTTGAACCACACCAGCAATGGGCAGGAGCACAGGGTCAGCTGGGGAAAATGGTGAAGGTCAGAACTGAACTGGGTTTGGAGAAGGAACTGGTTAACATCCAGGACAAGCTAAGGACAGGAGACTAGGGAAGCTGAGAGATGACTCCAGCAGAGAGGAAAGCAAGAGGCTTGGCTGAGTTAGGCAGCATCTACAAGGCAGCATCCAAGATGATGGCTGGATCAGGCTATAGCAAAGTCTATTAGGAGCTGAATGAAGGCTACTGTAATATAAGGCAAAAAATAAGGAAGAGTACTCATCTGGCAGTGTTACAGTTACTGACATATTCCCTACCTGCTGGGATTGTCCTGATAGAGCAGGTCACAGGCCTATATTTCACTAATGAGGTTAATCAAGACACTGGGAAATGAGTACAGACACTGCCTACAGGGTTAGGTTACACCCGTAGGGTCTAGTACCAAGCCTCTACAGTGATACTTGCAAACCTCCTCTGGCAAATTATACATTGTGGACCATTTATTTCTATCTCTTGTTGTTAACCCATTGAGGGATTTAGACTCTTTAGGAAATTTTATTGAGGGAAAAGCTGCTTTTCTATTTCTACAACAATAGATTACAGTCCCCAAATGTGATGTTTGATTTTTCCCATTCTTGCTGACATGTCGTCAAATTGTTTTACTAACGATAGAACTATCCAGCCATTGAAGAAATAAGAAAACAAATAATCAATGCTGAACCATGTTGGTTGACTCTGTTCTTTTCCTCAACAATAAATTGTTTAAAATGAAGCACATATCAATCTTTTTTGTCTTCATTTTAACAATTTTGGCTTGATTTAGAAATTCCTTACTTTTCTACTGTAGGGAAACATGGAGATGCAGTTTTCAAGATGCTCCCTTTATTCTGAGTTTTCAGTGAAGGCTGGTATAACTGTTACTTGTTAGATTACAAGTTTTGTTTTCATCCCACCATGTCAATGACTGATATCCCTCTCTGTAGTAATCTAAGTCTTTCAGTTTTGTGGCTTTCAGAGGAACAAAACATGAGAAATCCCATGGATACTGGTGTGTGGTGGAAATTCTGTATCACTGCTGAAGACTTTAAAATTTATATGCTCCTATGGAGCAGGCAAAGTTCCTATAGGATCAATAACTTTGAACTAAAGAAAGTCATTGTGAGACATATTTGTCCTTTTGCTGGTATAGGGATGGTGTTAGAAAAATATTTCAATCTCTGTGTTGGAATACTTGACTTGATTGTCAAGCAAGGACCACTAAAAAAGATATTGGGTCCTGGATGAGAAAATCCATCCCAAATATCGGTGTAAGACATAAAAACCTTGCCATGTAAACCCAGTAGAGGACGACAGCAGAAATGGTCTGTTAAGGGTTTTATGATGCCATCATTGTGCAGATGCGGAAAGAGGGATGGACGAGTGTTTTCCCCTGTGCATTCACAGGGACCAGTGGAGGCAGGACCAGCTCCTGCCACCACAGCTGTGTGATTCTGACCTTCAAACAATGTCCCCAGACTGGGCTCTGCTCCTTGTGTCTGCTGGGTTTGCACCATCTTAAAGAAGTAAAACAACCCGAGAGATAAAGTGACGAGGGGGCCTACAAGAAATCTGGAGAGAGACTTTTGACAAGGGCATGTAGTGATAGGACAAGGGGTAATGGATTCAGACTAGAAGAGGGAAGATTTATATTGGATATCAGGAAGAAATTTTTCAATCTGAGTGTGGTGAGGCATTGGAACAGGTTGCCCAGGGAAGTTGTGGATGCTCCATTCCTGGAAGTGTTCAAGGCCAGGTTGGATGGGGCTTTGAGCAACCAGGTCTAGTGGGAGGTGTCCTTGCCCATGGCAGGGGAGTTGGAACTAGATGATCTTTAAGGTCCCTTCCAACCTAAACCATTCTATGATTCTATGATGATTCTATGATTTGTGTTGCTGTGATGCAGACTATGTCAGTTTAGCTGAATGCAGCCTTGTTCTGCAAACACGGGCTACATCTACACTGCTAAGTAAAACAGGCTAAAGATCACCAACTGGTACAGCACAGTTTGAACCCGCACAGATAAATGCTCTCACCCCCTAAAACAGGGTGGCTGTAGTCAGGCTTCATTTTGGGGATGTTCAGTGGGCTGCACCAGCCCTTGAGCTTTGCCTAAATATTGTCCAGACAGAGTTAAAACATACCCAGGGGCCGTGCTGGCAATGAAATAATATGAACTACTGTGTAATTCTTGGAGAGCACCCAGGCTCCGCTGGTTGACTGTCATGGACACAGCTCCAGGTGCTGAGGACAGCCTGTATACCTGGATGGGCCATGTCAGTGGCCCACAGAGACTTGCTCTGGATGCAGCAGAGATGCTCCATCATGGTATGTGGCCTCACTTCTGAGCCTGGGCACAGCTCTGAGCCCACCTGCCTGCGGGGGTTCTGTTTCTGGGGGTAGCTGATCAGGTGATGGGCTGGAAATCTGCCTGCTGCCTTACCTGAGAAGGTCCAACAGGCTTTTGGGGTCTCTGGCAGCAAATGGTTCAGTGAGGGACCCACAGACTGAAAACTATTTTGCGTTAAGCATTACCCAGCCCATTTTCAATGGGAAGCAAATTCATGATAAGCGGAGTTTGTAGGTAGATAAGTTATAAACATAGACAAAAACCCTATGTTTGTCAAATTTGTGATTTCCTATCAGTTCCTCACTCAGCTCCAATTCTCAGCTATATCCCAGCTGTCTTGAGGATTAATTAGTTAATATTTATGGAGCACTGTGAAGATGAAGACTGCTGGAATGGTGCTAAATGTTTTATTTACATGGTTTATAAACAGCAGCCCAGCAGTCCCACATGGGGTTCAGCCCATCCTTGAGTTCACAGATTTCCTCTGCAGGTTGAATCAGGATGGCTTTTATCATGATGTAATGTATTTTTATTGCGGTACTAGAACAAATGTATCCTTTAAATTATGTGATTAGTTTCAGTACAGCTCACTCTCCAGAATAGCTATCATAAAGCGTGAGACTTTGAAAGCATTGCCAAATTTAAATTTAGACTTCAGTCTATGATTTCATGTCAAAAATTTATGCACAGACTCATTTGTCAGGCAGCATTATTGATTTTATAATGTGTAATGTTTTTCTTATTGAAAAAGTGTTCCCAGGCCTGAGCTTATTAACACAGTGTTGATTACTCTTTGGGGGCAAGCAAATGGTTTTTCCATTTATTAAAGATGATAAGAAATGGGAAATCATGGTTTTTATACACACATTATGTGAATGAAAATTATGGTTACTGATTAAATAATATGAGGCTTGAAAATTAAAGTATAACACAGTACTTCCCTTTATAAAGTTGCACAAGTTGCTAGAAAGTCTGCCTGTATTTTATGCACCTATTAGTAGTGTTACTTTTCCTTCTTTTTTACTGCAAACAAAGTTTACATAAAAGCACAATATTGCGTATGTCTTTTCAGCAATTCCTGCAACAACTAAAGTGATAACTCTCTGCTTGAAGCATCATCATCATGCCCATAGTGAGCAGATTCAGACATGCCAGAGGATTATGGTTTTTGTAAGGAGTAAACAGCAAGAGAGCAGAAGACTGCTAAGAAATCTAAAATTTAAGGTTGCGTTTTTTTGGGGCAAGGGAGTGTTGTGTTAGGTTTGGAGTTTTTTCTTTTCTCAAAGACAGGCATGGGATTTAGATACCCAGCTTTCTTTTTTCTTTTTGTTTTTGCAGGGAGGGGGGTTGACTTAGGGTGATGGTGGTCTTTGAAGATCTCAAGTAAATCTCTTTTAACTGAATAAAGAAGCAAGCAGCCTTCTCTCTTCAGCAACACATCCTGTAGGGTTATAATCGTATAAACTGTATAATAATAATAGTGTAACATGACAATATTAAATCAATGAGGTACAGGTCAAACCTCTGGCCTTGTTGGAGTCAATGACCAAACATCTCTGACTTCAGTATGACCAAGACCTCATTTGTTATTTCTCCATGACACTGCTCCGCAGGTTCTCAGTCCTGGGTACCCTGAGGTGTGCTCAGTTCTCAGTTCCTCAAATACTCAGATGAAGATCCAGATAGAAGAGATGCTCAGTTCATGTTTATTCCCTAAAAGCTGTCTTATTTGCACATTCTGGTTTTCACTAGGGAAATTGCTGGCAGCAGCTCCTCTTATGTAGTGTAAACACATGAATAAGCTTTGCAGCAATTAATATTGGTCAAGTTTCAAGACTATCCCCACATTTCCGCTCTTTTGGAATCCATTATCAACTTTTTCATTATTAACACACCACTTAATTTGGCTTTATAGACTGCCTGTAAACTCCTTCTCTTATGCCATGTTCATGTTTATATCCCAACTCTTTCTCCTCCTCCCAGAGGAGTCTGTGGAATTACGTGTTACTTTCAAAAATGTAGCACTGGGCTATTATGTTGCAGGGTTGATAGTGGCTGAATAGGCAACTTAGAAGTAATTCTCCATGTCCTCTCCTCCTTGATAGCTCAGAGTCTCTGTCTCCTCTGGAGAATTAGTGGCAGATGGCAGTAAAGCTGAAATTAGCTGAAATCTTGCACTCTTCCAATGATTATCTTCCTCTCCAGAATGCAAAAGAAGGGTAGATATCTCCCTTGAAGGAAGCTGATATAGGTCTTGGGCAGGCACGGTAGGGAATTCATTGCAGTATCTTCTTGTGAGTTTTCAGCCTCCTCTCCTGCTTAAGTCCACTTGGATTTTTAATTATCTTTCAGATCCTCTTTTCATTTTGCTCGCTCAGAAATACAGAATAAAGCCTACCCCCTGTTTGCCATCCAATTCACTCACAGTCTTCTGTCGCAATTATTGTACTATAATCCTCTCTCTCTGTTTTAATCCTTTTCCATAGTCAGTTTATTTCAGAATTAGGATTCTTATCCTTTGATCTATTAATTTACAGTTTAACCTTATGCTCTCTTTCTGCTTTTTATTTGGGGCATTACTGAGGTTTGCTTAAGTGGGGAGGAGAAGGCAGAGCAGGGCCTTCGTATTACACATTAAGGATCTCTAAAAGTAAGGCATTAGGGGAGTCCTCCTAAGGGATTGCTACTGGGAGAAAAATGCAATTTGGATTTGGATTTGAAAGCTAAGCAGAGTAGGGAAGCTAGAAATGAAAGAGCTAGGCAACATTATTGTGATGTTCATTCATTGAACAAAACATCTTATGGGTAGATTTGCTGAATACTTTCAAGTGAAGTACAGCTGATAAATTTTGAAAAGCAAAAATTCCCCCTCCTCAACATACACACCAGACCGTGTAAATTGTTTTGATTTTTTTCCAAAGTGCATAGTCTGGCTTTGGTTTCAAATGCTTGAGAATGAAGAAACCTTTTTTTTCCCCCCTCTTTTTTTTTTTNTTTTTTGCCAAAAGCCAAGAAACACTTGGGAATGAACTGAAACTTTAAATTGAACAAAACTTTTCCTTTCAAGTTGAAAAATCTATTCTTTGCAGGAGTCTGTTCATGTATGGGAGGTAGCAAGCTTAACGGCAATATTGTTTAATAGAAAATGGGGGAGCACACAAAAAGTGAAAGACAGAATAGTTGCCTGAGTGGACAAGACAGAAGGAGCAGTACCCATTTAAATAGATGGACCGAGCACAAGTACTGAGCCATTCCAGGAATTTGTAGCTATTTTTCCTCATTTTCTTTTAGGTGCAGCTGTTGGTCTCCTCTTTTGGGGGAGAAGAGGTAAGGAATGAGGGTGGAATCAAGCAACTGGTTCATGTTTGGATGGCAGAAAAAGAGTCATAGAATCATAGAATCACCTAGCTTGGAAGAGACCTTTAAGATCATCTAGTCCAACCATAAACCTAACATTGACAAAACCACCACTAAACCATGTCCCTTAGCACTGAATCTACACCTCTTTTAAATAACTCCAGGAAAGGTGATTCCACCACGTGCCTGGGCACCCTGTTCCAATGTTTGATAACCCTTTCTGTGAAGAAATTTTTCCTAATATCCAATATAAAACTCCCCTGGTGAAAATTGAGGACTTTTCCTCTTGTCCTATTGCCTGTTACTTGGGAGAAGAGACCGACCCGCACCTCACTACAACCTCCATTCAGGTAGTTGTAGGGAGTGATAAGGTCTCCCCTCAGCCTCCTTTTCTCCAGGCTGAACAACCCCAGTTCCCTCAGCTGCTCCTCACAAGACTTCTGCTCCAGACCCCTCACCAGCTCCTTTGCCCTCCTCTGGACACGCTCCAGCACCTCAAAGTCTTTCTGACAGTGAGAGGCCATGGGGATGGGGTTTCCCATGAGCTGAAATACTGCTTTAGCCGTAGAATTTCCACATAACTGCAAGGAAGCAATGCCACAATTCAATTTCTCTACTCCAAAATAGGAATAATATATCTTGTGGTCAGAGAGGTGCTGCAATAGGGTAAACTCATCGGTAGAAATAAGGCATTGCAGAGACAGCGGCCACTGAAAAAATCTACCAAGGATTGTTAACCCCACCTGACCTCAACAACAACCTGTGCAGGATGCAGGGTCTTCTCACTGCGTTGTACAAGTACACTTTTGAAGAACCAATAATGTCAATGTGGGATTTTTGAAGTAAATAATAAAATGCAAAAGAAAAAAAAAGAAAGCGGCAAAGACTGCATGAAAATGAGAGTAACAGCTTCTTAAGAGTCTCTGCAATCTGTCATGTAAATAGAAAAGATACAGACATCTGCAAAGAACTTCTAGTACATATGGGGACACATTTCAGATTGTCTATCCTGCACCCAAAACATTGCACTGTGTTCCTTTGCATATTGGTGTGTTAGCAGCAAGTGAAAGCGAGAAAAGCTGCAGTCACCAGCCTCAATTTGTTTGCACAAATCGTGTACTTCAAAGTTTGCCCTTAAAGACTTTATTATTTGTCCACCTGACACACAGTGCTCTAAAACTATGTGCCTAGAGGTGAGCAACACAGTCACACCCCTCTACAGGAAGAAACCAGTTTGACAAAATATCAGACAAAGGAAAAAAAAATCTGCTTCAAAACCAGCTCTTTACAGACTGTGACTTTTCCCGAGGGGAAAAATAGAAAATCATGCATTTGCTTATCCAGATAAAAATGATGCCATTTCCAAAAATATAAAATCCCTAAAAAATGAAAATATAACAAGTGGATCAGCTCCTTTTAAGTCACATCTTCAAATTTGAAAAAATGTTGTGGCTTAATCTTAAAAAGCCTTGCCTGTGGTGAATTGTAAATAATTTAAATCATCATAGACAATTCCAGTGTTATCTCTTCATTTATCTGATGCTTTTTTCCAAATCACCATAATGTCTAAAAATACTGATGCTATGATGAATGCTGATGCTGCAATAGATGTATAAACCCATGTGTGAAAATTTATTGTCAGATGGGAAGCCTTATTGGTCCTTACCCTCTCTGGTGTGATATTCTGCTACAGTGATGCCAGCAGTCAATGCACAGTAAGAGTGACTTCTCTTTATCTGTACACAAGCTGTGCATGGTTTTTCATGTTTTTGTCACAGTTACTATAAACATTAAAACAGGTCATTCAATTTTAACTTCTTGAAAACTGCTAGCAAAGACAGAGAGCTCTGCTAAACCTTGAAGCTGGCTGTGACTCCTAGTTCTGGACCAAGTGGTCTTCATGAGCATGAGAAGGCATTTCGCTGAGCAGCATTTGCTTTTTCTCCTCTGAAAAGAAGGTTGGTGGTCAGCTGTTGTTTTGCATATTGTTCTGTGGCAGCTGGAGAACCATTAGTGGTGCATATACCCCTGCTTTAGAGCATACAGACACTCAAGGAGATGGGAAAAGATGCCCTGTAGTCTAGCCCATTATTAATGTGTCTGCTTCTTTAAAAGGTCAACCTATTTTAAAGATCAATTCTGTGCAAGAAATGTTTTTTGAAATGAGTGCTGTGATATTCTTCTGATTTTGAGTCTCTTAACCCCCCTGTAAAGTAATAGAGGTATAAATATTAAACATCCCATTTCCTTTACAGCTTGGATTGATTGGGGGTGGAATTCTGACAGTCAATGTGATTTATTCCCCCAAACCAAAGAAAATCACTCTGATAGAATAATAGAGTACAACAGAACAGATTAGGACAAGCGGGATCACTGGTACCAACCCAAAATCTAAACTGTTACAGTGTTAGGATTCAGACAGCTGTTCTGCCTAAGGGAGAGCTGTGGATTTAGCCCCACAGAACATGCTTTCTGCTCCTTACTTTAATCCTTCTCTGGTAGATTTTGCACTGGGATCTTATACTTGGATATTAGTTTTGCATTTGAGCCCAGATAATCAAAATTCCTTAGTGGAGATCTCAAAAATTTGTTGGGTGGGTTTGATTGTGAACCGGGAGCCAATACTGAAAAAAGTATTTTCTATTGAATGCTGAGTATATTCATTCTTTGCTAAAGGATGTATTTGGTCAAAAAACCAGAATGGTGCACTTTTCAACAAGTACAAATAATTTTTTTTATCTGTTCTGTGCTTGTTTGTTGCAAAAAAATGGCTTTGATGGCTTAGCTTCTTTGAGTGGAGTGTAATTTAACAGTATTTGTCCTATCGGCTATGAGAATCTCAGGATCAGGTTGCGTGCCAGGGCAGCAGTGAAATTGTTCTAATGAATATACTCATTCAGCTGTGGGCTCTATTGTACAACCAAATGGTAATTGTCTGACTTCCAGAAACTGTCTGACAGACTGAGTTGTTTGAAAATGTGCTCTTTCCTCTTTTATTTCCAAATTCCTGGGCATGAACACCTTTATGCTTTTCAACTGCTTGTATTTATGTTCCTAAATCTCTATGACCTAGAAACCTTCTCTTGCTTTAGGTGAGTACATTTCTTATGCTTCCATTGCTTGAGACATCAGAAAGTGATATAGAGTGACGAACAGACATTCTTCGTACTGTAATTGGTTATATCCAGGGAAAAAAGCAACCTGAAAATGTAAATGCTGAATGGTTTCAGGTAGTACAGTGCAGCTGCTAAAAAAAAAATTCATCTGACTGAAAGATGGTAGGGAAGAATTAAAAAAACAATTACCCGTACAACATTTTTCACTGTTGCTCGCTATGCATGTTTATGTGACAGGGACATGTTTAAAACAAACAAACCCCCCCGAAAGACGCTTCAAGGTTTATGCTGCCTATTACCATTGTGTTGAAGTTACATTCCTGTTAAAATACATGAATGGCTGTCTTGCTCTGAACTAATGGGAAAGACACATATGAAATCACTCACAATTTGCAGTGCGTCCGAAGTTTTTATATATATATATGTATAAAATGATACATAAGAGGCGCCGATATAAGAAAGATGTGGATGTGTTGGAATGGGGCCAGAGGAGGGCCACAAAGATGATGCAAGGGCTGGAGCACCTCTATGAGGACAGGCTGAGAGAGAGATGGGGTTGTTCAACCTGGAGAAGGCTCTGGGGAAACTTTATAGCCCCTTACAGTACCTAAAGGGGCCTACAGAAAAGATGGGGAGGGACTCTTTATTAGGGAGCGTAGTGATAAGATGAGAGGTAATGGTTTCAAACTAGAAGAGGGTACATTTAGATTACATATGTGGAAGAAATTCTGTACTGTGAGGGTGGTGAGACACTGGCCCAGGTTGCCCAGAGAAGCTGAGGATGCCCCATCCATGGAAGTGTTCAAGGCCAGGTTGAATGGAGCTTTTAGCAACTTGGTCTAGTGGGAGGTGCCCCTTCTCATGGCAGGGGGGTTGGAACTAGATTCTTACAACTCTAACCATTCTATGATTTTGTGATTCTATATACAAGCTCTCCTGCTTTCTCTCATATACATATAAAACACACACAAATATATATGCTTACGTAGACATACATGTATACATATGTACATATACTAGATAATTTATTTTTCATTAAAAGCTTTTCAGGTCAATGCCAAGAAACCAAATACCCTTTTCTACTAAGAAGACCTGTATGATATGTCTAGAAAAGGTACAGTATTTCCTATATTGTACAGTCAATGGACCTCGATACTTTTTCAGTCCAATTATCACTATGGCTGGTGGGTAGTTTTTCCCTCTTGAAGACTTAGTTTCCCTGGCTAGCCTGCCAAGGAGGAAATTGCATGTTGATAATGTGGTTTGGGAGCTGTGACCATTTGTGTAGAAATTAGATTAAAGTCACCAGCTTGTTTCATGTTATTGTCCAACATAAAGCTGTTAAAATAATACCTTTAAATCACATGCAAATACATAGTAAGATGGAGATAAAAGATTTAATATTTCAGCACTTGTCTCTCACATGTAAGCCTTCCTTACATCTTCACAATATTTAAAGTATTTAAAGCTAATTAAAATGAAGATTGAACTGGATGATCTGAGAAAGAAGGAGTTTCAGTCACATTCTTTTTTATGATTTCCCAGTGAATCTCTGCAAGGTCTGTCTTCCCTGGAAATACAATGGAGGGTAAGACGGATTGCTCCAGGACTGGTAATATGATACAGAGTCTTTTATTTCTGCATTGTCAGTACAATGCCAGTCTAAGTCTCTGTGACTAAAAGTTGTTACCATCTGATGGCTCTTCAATGGGCTATTGGAAATGAGTTTCATGGTTCCAGTTTCCAGCAGTGAGCCATCCACATGAGAAAAGCCATCATTGCACTCGGCAGTACTAATTGGCACCCTTGTCACCAGCCAAGGACTATAATGGGCTGATGGTAGTCCCTTCAGATCAGAGCTTAGGAACATTGCTGTTGAAGCTTTTATTCCTGCTCCCTGTGCAGTACATTTTTTGTGGACAGAGACATTTCCAGAGCTGTCAGTCTGGTACTTTTTCCACAAGTTACTATATTCTAATGTAAAACACTTTGTTAAAAAATTTAGCAGAGATTTAGAGTGGGGTTTTTTTGTTGTTGTTTTAATTTGAAGTACTTCATTTTCAACAATAACATTTAGAGCCAATTGGGACTTCCTGTGTTATACACTTGAATGTTGTTGATAATTTTGGGGAACATCATTAAAATCATGCGCTATCTTATGAACCCATGTGGCTTCCACAGTGTCATAGAATGCTATCTTCTTAATGTATTCTTACTGTATCCTTTTGAGGCTAGGACACCTACTCTTGTCGTTTTAGAAAAGTGAAATAAGGGATGTGGACAGACATCCCCTTCCTAATCCAAATGCACTGGTTTGTAGAAATCTCTGTCCTCAGCAGCCCTCCTCCTAGAAGTTACTGACTCCACCAATGCTCTGTCAGAGCAGTTTGTATGAATGTCCCCTGTGTTGCTCTAGGGAAAATCACACTAACTGTTTCAGACCACCCAATTATTCTACTAGAAGCAGCCTTGTAAATTTTGCCTGAAGGCAGTTGGAGAAATTTCATGCAAACTTTCACCGACATTTACACAGGCTCAGTAAATTCTTGCAGTGTGTAGCAATGAGGTCCTAATCTCCTCTTCTGACAAAGGTGGGACCAAAAGAGAAAGTTTTTCCACACAGGAGGCACAAGAAATCTTACTAGGATCTCTACGGCAAAACCCCAAACTTAGGCAAGTGCTAACCAAATTACACTAGCACTTAATTGAGGTATTTGTTACTGGAGTGATAGTTAAAAAGGATTAATGTTATTAACACAATTCATTGCAGAGTCAAAGTAAGGCCCAGTTCAGTAGGGTACATATTCTTCTTTCATGATATGAATATTTCTTTAAGGTCAATGAGATCATTTACATATGGAATCTCAGGCACTTGCTTACACACCTTGGTGAATTGAGTTTTACAGTAATAGCATCCATAAAATATAAAAAACTATTAAAAGGGTTAAAAGAATAAGAACACTTGAGAGAGTGAGTGGAGGGGGAAGAGACAGAGAGCAAGAGTGAAAACAAGAAAGAAGGGAAAGAGAAAAATGGAGAGAAAAAAGAAAGGGAAAATACCTTGCATTTCTATTATTTTACTAAAGCCAAATGTTACTTAAGATTCTGTAATATTTCAAAAATTACTTTTTACTTCCAATATTTTGCCTGTGATCAGAGCTGGAAGTGCCAAAATACTAGGAAAAAAAGCTGTTTTAATGTTAATTTTGGCCATGGACAGAAGCAGAAGTGTGAAAAATCTCACCACCAGCAATCTTTCACATTACATATCCTTTCAGTTTGAAGTTTCCAGCAGTTAGGATTAACACTTGATTTTGGATCCTAATCGAAATTGAACCTGAACCTTTTCAGGTACTGTCATCACTAATTAGGAGAGCTAAGTCTGTGTTTACATAATAATAAATAGCTATTGAGAGCTACTTCTGAGAGGATATGAGTTTCAGCAAATGTCCATTATATCACTCATTCAGCAAAGTATGAGAAATTAAATTGTGGAAGTCAATACCACAAGCTCTAATCAGGGTGAAAATGTTGTGGTTATAATAAAGGTCTTTTATACTCTAACTGCTTAAGGTCCTTTTCCAGTGGTTATAACTGTGATATCTGAGCAATATCCGTGATCTCTGTATATCTTATTTTCCAGTCACTGGCATTCATTAAGAAGGAATCTGACAGTTTGTGTTCTAATAATTATGATGCAGTAAAGAGTAATTATAGTTTTTTATTATTAAGCAGTCTATGTTATTAATGAGAATAGTAGCTGAGAAAAACATTTATGAATTGCCTGTACATTTGCTTTCAAGAAAAAAAAGGATGGCAAGTAACTTCTCAGAAGAGGAGGAGCTTTCTCGTATCCATGGTTTTACAAAATTGCCAGCTGTGAATTTTCATACTTCCTTTGGTGGATGTGTCACTGATCACTATATGAACTGGGTTAATGAACTAAACACAGGCTTGAAATGCAAGATATATATTTGAATACATTATTTGTAAAGAAAACAAAATCTATCATAATACAAAGTACCTTAGCAAATGAAGAAGTCCCCTCTCATACATACAAGGCTAAAAGAAGGAATTAAAAAGAGACTGTCTTTTTCCCGAAGAGAATAATCAAGGTTGTAATCTCTTTTTGTTACTAGAAATAATGTCTGAATTAGAAAATTATATAAATTGGTGTCTCTTTTTCTAATAAGTATTATACAACGCATATTATATAATGCCAAGATATCTATATGTGTACTTAGCCTTGTTTTTCCTGTAAGGTCATCAATTGAAAGATGATCAATCATGTTTTGTCATTTTGAGTCAGGCTCACTGCCGTTGCTGATCAGCTTTATTGAAGTTAGGGAAGGCATAGTATCTTGCACCACCTGAAGATCCATCTCCTTTACTAAAACCTGTAATTATACATGGTTGGCTGTGTGATTGGTGGATTTGTTGTCATCTGCTGATACCTATCAATATCCTGCCTCCAAAAAATACATTTTTCTTCCACTGGAATGGTCACTGGGAGTAAGTTCAACAGCATATTTTTATAATTGCTAGACCTATGATGCAGGAAAACCCTGACTGTGATGTAGTAAAAGAGATTTATTTGTCTCTGAGTCTTTCTACTGACCATAACTAAGTGAAAAACTGTCTTCAGAACAATTCAGCATCAGACTCATGATAGAGTCACGGAACCCTATTGAAGCCTCACAGAAGCCTTTGAGGATAGTTGTGTCTGAAGAAAGTTTTGTTTATACACAACATATTTATTTATAAATATATTAATGTATGAGAGCTGAGGTCGTCAGCTGAGTGGTTGCATGCATATGAAAACTGATAGGAACACATTGGGGGGACTTTTCTGATATACCAAACCCAAAAAGAGAGAGGTGAAAGAAAGGATGGCTGCTCATGGAGGATGTGCTCCTCTCTTGGTTTTCAGTCACATAGTACAACTCTGAAATGTTGATTCAGCTTGAAGTCTTTTGAAAGATAATACACTGGAAGAAATCAACCATCTCTGAGGGATATTTTTGGACTACAGAGTAAAATAAAAGTTCAAACAATGTTTAGAAAGCCACATTTCCAAGCTATGCTATGTGCAGTGAGAGCAGCTCCCACCAAAATTTCCTACGAACAGTACCTTGGGTGGTACTGGAAGATTGCCCATCCTTATGCTGTGATCCAGCTGCATGCCAGCTCAGCTTGGTGCTGTGGGGTGCAAATGGGATGTCACACAGGAGTCATTATCCATTCAGGTGTTGCTCCTAAGTAATATCTTAGCCCTTGCCATTAAAATGCCACCATTTGAATTTAATGTTACATTTAATGTTTAATGCCAGAAACTGGAGCCAGACCACAGGTCAGAGGGCCACGTGCCTCCAGCAACTGGAGAGATTGGAGTGACGGGATTACAGTGCCAGCATCTGGAGTGGGAGGTGTGTGGCCACAAGCAAATGTCAAGCCTCATCAGGCAATGAGTAGGTGAAGTGGTCTGGGAGACAGGGAGTTGTGTGTGTCTTTAAGGGTGATATCAGGGGAGTAGTTGGCTGTTGGAGGGACCAGGGGAATCCTGGCCCGCTGATAGAAGACCCTGGAGTCTGAGGGTGGCCTGGGAGACACATGTGTGTGTGCGCATGTGTTTTTGTGCAGTAGATGGCTGGGGAGAGCTAGGATCCATGATCAGTGGGATCGACTGTGTGTCCAATAGTTTCTGGATGGACCCACAGTGCACATATGTTGGTGTGTGCAAGGGTGTCTGTACCAGCAGCCGGGGTGAATCCATGACCTCGGGGCTCATATATTCAGCTCCTGCAACTGGAGGGACTGGGATCCATGCACAGCTACTGGCCAGACTGACTGTCTGAGCCTGGTTGCTGGAGGGATTCACACTGCACATGTGTTGTGTACACATCTCTCTCTCTCTCTCCTTCTACTCCAAGCCTTCATCCTGCTCTGCTAGTGAGTGGAACAGGATGAGGCCATTGGTGCTGTTTGTGCGTCTGCTGAGTGTGTCCCTATGCATTGCCCTGGGTGGGCAGCTGTGTATATGTGTGCGTTTGTGTGCGTTGAGTAAGTGTGTTTATGTGCGTGTGCGTACTGGGAATACATGCTGAGCCTTGACTGGACCTGGGGGAAGGAGCTGCAGCAACCTTGCCTCTCTGGGGATGCTGGATTCAGCAATCCCGAACATTAAGGACTTTCAAATGGCAGCTATCAGTACACTAACGATTGATATTTCTTGGGAAAGCAAAGTGAGAGGAAAATTAAAAAGAAAAAAACTGATGGACACCAGGGAAGAGAATGGCTTTCCTGTGAGGGCACCTTAAACACAGGTTGAGATAAGGAGAATAGGACCTGGAAATCTGCATTTACTTTTTGGTTTTTATTGGTGTTTGTTATCCTGTTACGTTATTCTGACAGTGGCTGGATTTTTTTCTTGTAAACTAGGGGTCTGGTCTCAATTTTTGGTTGTTTTCTCCAGCCGAGGGGAACTATTGCAAGATGTGTGAAATACCACGTACATGAATAGATGAACTTACAGGAAAAAATGAAGCCAGACTTAGGGACTTCATGTTCTTTAAGGTATTTGTTTTCTAAATGCTGTGTGCTTGCTTATTCTCTGTCTTATGGAACAGGTATTGTACTGTAGAATGCTCTGCAAAAATGTTGTGTATCTCTTCTCACATGAAAATCCCTGAAAACCACAAGACTTGTGCTTTTGATAAGATTTTGGGGAGTGCAATAGGACTGGGGAAGCTGGGTTGATGGCATTCATTTCAGAGCCAAGACACTGACCTACTGTGGTCACAGCTGCTGCGTGTTCTCTTACTCTGTGGTTAATGCAAGACGATTCAAGGCAGCTTATCTCTCAAGAAGAGTATTTACCTTGAGTGCTTCATTTTAAAAGTACAGCAAGACTAGTTACTGTGAGAAGTGGGTACTCCTGTGTAAGGTTGGGTTTTTTTGTTTCAAAAGTCTCAGCAAATTTCTGGTGAGTATTCACCAGAAAGATTTGACAAGATCACTGGTATCTATATATGCTTTATGACACCCGTCAGGGGTGTGTCTTGAAATGAACGTACATGTTGAAAGTCACAACCTAAATGTTTAATACCGATATTAGTGTCTCATGCAAAATTAGGTAAAGACATTTGCGTTTAAGGGAATCAAAGGAATTACATGATTAGCAGAAGTTCTTGCGAGCAATGGCACGGAGACTTAGTGGACTTGACTCTCTTGAACGGGGAAAGAACAGACATCTTCAGTGGGGTATAGCAAAACCAATTCCCTTCCTTCAGATACTGCTCTGCTTGTGTGGGTCAGATCCTCCACAGTTTCAGTACAAATAAGTGCAAAAGAAGGAGTGGTCATGGTGTGATTCCCTTTTACATTGCCCCAGGTGAGCTAAAGATGAGGAGGCACTAAACAGCTATGTTGAGCATTCAACATCTGAAAACTGTAAAAGGAGACATTCATAGCAGTATCTTTTTCTCTTATTTCTGCAGCTCACAAAATTGGTCTGAAGAAGAAATACATACTTTTATAATAGACTAGATAGTGATAAACAGAAAGTTTTTGAAGAAAATAGCCTAGTGGGAAGAAACCCTTCGATAACTCCAAAAGGTTTTTGTGGACCGTCTTCCCTTTCCCACACAAATAGAATACCAGTTCAAGGATGAAACATATTTTCAGAATAAAACTTAACTGCTGCTAGAGAATGCACTTGCTGTCTCTTCATTTGCCAAGGATTGTCTTCCTCCTTTATTTCAGTTATACTGCCTCACCTCTTTACTCCTTTTATTTGAACAGAAACACAAGCTGATGGATTTCCTTGAACTATATTCTGTAAGCACATCCTCTGGGGACATTGCATGGAGCCTATCACATGCTCTGGAGGTGATCTGGGTAGAAGATGACTTTTTCCACTCTGCTAGCACATTTCTGGTGGGAGTAGTCACCTGATCTGTCTTATCTGACACTGCAACACAAGTCATGAACTGACCGTGCTTGCTATTGGACTATTTCCATCTCTTAGGACATCCTTTATTATTACAAGATACCAAAAGTTTTCCACACCGTGTTCCAGGCTACATATACATCAAGTCTTCCCTAAGTCCTTTCTAACTTGGATTGATTCACTTCTTCAAGGAGATAAGAGAATCCTTTGTTCTCAAGCAGCTGCCATTTATCAGTGTTTCTCAATGTGTGTTCTGTAGACCATTGTCAGTTTGCAGGACCTTTGATGGGGGTCTAAAAAATGGCATCAAAACCTTACCTTTGTGCCCCATATAAAAGTATTCCCACACATCTGGGTGAACAAGTGAACAAAAAACCAACAAAAACAGAAGAAAATGCAAATAACAAATAAGGATTCAGAAACTAGTCAAGTAAAAATTAGCTTAAGAGAAAACCATAAAAGATGGTGCATGATTCTGTTTTTTACAGAATTACATGATCTTTTAATTTTGGAAAAAAAGTAAAAATGGAGTGAAGAAGCACCAGTCTAGATGATACTGAGCATAGTAAGCCATATCATGTGGATTCATGCATAGTCATGGAACAAGAATGATTTTCTGGCCATAATCTGTGGCCCTATGTATCTGTAGCTTTTCTCAGAGGTCTTAAAAGGTAGCTACTAACAGCAAGTCTTCAGTAAGTTACATTCCCTGGCCCAGGGTTTGGCCACTGCTAGCACGTGTTTAGAGATTACACACTGAGCTATACCTACTCATGTGATGACTCCAAAACAAGTAATTTTCCTTTCTTTTTTTTTTTTTTTTTAATCATCTCAATTTCTGAACAAAATAGTCACTGTGAATTAGGAAAGACAAGACAAGCAGAAAGGCCAAACCATTGACTCAGGGCCTGATGTAATGCTAGAAGATTATGATCAGTTGACAAAATTCTCCTGTTCCACAATCCTGTTTTTAGTTGTCCTCAGTCAAATTTTTTTGTTTTAAATCCATAGTGATTGCCACTACCTGCCAAAAGCCTGGCACTGTTGCCTCACCAGCTTCTGTATAAACAATCAATACTAAATACCTGCAACTGTGCTGTATTACCCATTGAAAAATGAGCCATTCCTGCAAGGAACTCATAAGTTTTGTGTTTATTTCAATAATTACCTCACAAGTTTTTCCTTCCACCATGTGAGAACAGTTCTGCCCCACGGGCTGTTCTCTCCTTTTAAGCAGATAATGCCGCGTGTGTGCTATTACTGCTCCATGTCTAGTGCTCCTGCCACATACTACTGGCTTGACTAAGGACGGGGGCAGGGGGTCTACCAGGGAGAAAGCCAACAACAGAATTAAGACATAACGTGTTTGTTTTTCTTCTCATTGCTGCGATTTTTATCTTCTTTTCCTTGGTGAGCAGTTTCTTTTTCTTCCTGCTAACTGTAATTTCCCCCCTGCATTTCTCCAGTGATGCTCACCACCCTGGGCTCGTGGAGTTCATTCAATCTGGAGAGCTGATTCTTTTTTGGGAGCTTGCTTGCCAAGCAAGTTTTCCCAAGTTCTCAGAGCTCTGCATGTAGCTGAAGTAATTATGGGATTAAGCTCATTAATAATATGCATAGGAAAATCACTCTTGTTGCGGAAGGAGCTCTGGAAAATGGAGAGGTATTTAAATGTCACTGATGTGATTTTTCTGTATATATTTCTGTGTGTATGTGTACATTTATGACATATGTGTGCATTTTTATGTGTGTATGTCTGATGTATATATACACTGTTGTAGCTGCTGTTACAAAGTGCTGTTTCAGATGGAGCACTTATTGATAACAACTCTAAACCTCACTCCATATACTGTAAATTCTTTTAACACCCTGTGCTTACATAGTACAGCAGATTGCACATTCATTACGTGATGACACATGAAATAAGACATGGATAACAAGACTCAATTCTCTGTACATTTACACTGTTTTCCTCCTTTTTTTGCCATCCTTTTTCTGTGGATTTACTGAGCTTGTTGCTGTGAGGTCTGTGTAAGACACACGATCCTTACTGCACTCAGGATAAAGTGTGACGGAAATTCAAGCAATCTCAAAAGCAAGGAGGAGTGGGAAGCAAAAGCTAATAGTTATACAAGGCTGTGCATGTGGGGGCAAACGGTAGGACTCCACAATGTGTGTTAAAAATTGCATATCAATTTGGGCGTGCATGGGTGCACACAGGCAGACAACATTCATTATCATTGATGGGGCCATAGTAATTATTACAATGAATTTTAACAGTGAGGTAAAAATTAGAACTTTGCTGTTGTAATAATAGTCTTTAATGTAACAAAATCAACCCAGATTTTCAATGGAACCAGCAAGATTGGATTTTAGTTATTCTTCTGCTCTGTTGATAATACACCACGGCATAAAGCGATGCTTCAAAAAGGGTTTTGTGTCACAAGTCTATTTCGGTCTGTTCTCACCATGGTGTCTCATGGTGCCTTCTTATTAAGTCAATTTTTTTCCCTTTTTTTTAATCTCAGACTAAAAATGATTTAAATATTCCTCACAGGTGTTATCTGAATTAAAAAGGATGACTACTGCTAGTAGTGTGCTTTCTTCTTAATAGCACAATGCACACAGCTTCTTCTGCTCTCCATCCTTATGCTGCATGCTGCTTAACTGTGCCTTTTAAGGTTTCATCAATTCCTACTGACACTTTACTGATAAATAGGTCATTCAGAAATTCAACTGCATCCTAGTCTGAAGGGTTATGATGCTGAGAGGATACTGAATCATTTCCTTGGTCTGTCTTTCACCTCCCACAGCAGGCAAATCCCACCCAGTAAATCTTCAGTGAATGGATTATAAATATTAAGGAATTCACAGAAGCAGATTATATTTCTCATGAATAGGGGAAAGAGGCACAGCTGGATGTTCTCCCTATTTGAACTGAGAGTTGGCAACTGGATGGGGGTGACTACCCACCATCCCTGAAATGCAAAGAACAAAGTTGCTCGCTTTCCCCAGATATATGGTCCGAAGTTGAGCCAACATTTTCTGGGACTATCCTGCAAACACAGTGGAAGCCAAATGCCTCCTTAGTGCATATCCTGAAGCGGACTTCTGCCTTGAGCATGAGAGCTGAGGGAGGGGTGGTACTTCTCACAGTGTAGTGCAACATCCTGATGGGTGGGAGGAGAGGGAGCATGAGGACTGCCACAGCTTTGGTGTAATGCCAGCCTCACATCCTGCTTCTATCTGCTATCTTATTTTTTGGAATAATATTCCTCTGGGAGCCCCTCTTACATCGATAAAGGAGAGAGGACGCGCAGGTCCGTGGTGGCATGGTGCCAATACCCCGTGCTTCTCAGAGAAGGTGATAGTCCACAGCTGAGCAACAGCACCATCAACAGAATAATTTACATTTATGTAGATGAAGGCATAAACCTAGTGATGTCTCACTGGCACAAGAAAGTCCATTTTCCTTTGTTCTCCATTTCTTCCTATGGTGTTACAAGATGTTTCTGGCCATAATGTAGTCCTTAGGGAACTGTCTAGACTGCACTATTCCAGGGTGTTACATTTTGTACGGACTGGGTCATAAATTGTGCTGAAACTTTCTAACTTTTGATTTTTAATGACCTTTAAAATTAGTTATTGGACTTCTGCTTTTGCGGGGTTTCCACAAGTGCCTTTTAGCGTGGAAACCTAAGGTGATAAGAGCTCACTTGGATAAATCTATGTAGTAGTCCAGCATATTGTAACTTTTAATAAATTACATTGATTTATTACCCTTATTGATTCACTGATGTACATGGAATGATCTGATTTCACAGACTTCTTTGTGAGAAGGGAGAGAGGGGGGAAACAAAGGCCTTTTATTAGTATCAATTTTTCTATGAAGCTATAAATGGTGAAATGCCAAGATGCAATGTGTTCTGGTGATATATTGGACACAATTAGATTGAACAATGACTTGCTTATAAATCAAAGTAAAGGAGAAAGCATAAACCATTCCTAACCAAGTGACCATAGAGATTTTGAGACAAAAGGAGGAGCACGGTTGTTTTTCCCATGACTGATACTCATTTTTTTGTGTCGTTGTATGGATAACAAACACATCTTTAAATTATTTCCTGTTAATGTGCTCTTCCTTTAACAGCTTTAGCATTGATTTATTATAATTTTATTTAGTACTGGTGTATATTTGGAACTTAAATCATACATGAAAAAAATAGAAGTCTGAACAATGAAGTTGTTTTTTTTTTCTGAAATACCACCGGGACAAAAACATAAGAAGTAAGGGTTTTTGTTCTTTTCTTTTGGTTCTCTGTCAAATAACAGGCAAAAGAAGAGAAACTCACATTTATAACTTACTCAGCAAATTTGATTCCCAGGGACAATGTGTTCTAATGCAGTTGTATAATCAGTTCTGTCCTCCCTCTCTTGAAAGCAGGGTATTGTGCTGTGATATAGCACAATAAGCTGGCAAAAAAATAAAGGACTTTTTGCTAGAAATAGTCTATTTTAAAGACAGGATACAGTAAATGACTTTATTATTGAATCGTGTGTCATATGCTACTATACAGACTTCATAAACCTTATTGTGGATAAGACGTCTGCTTGTTTTATCAATTCAAGACTTTTTGACATACTTGAAAAAAACAATCACAAATTTGTGATAAAAGCATCAAAAATAATGGCAGTTAGAGACCTGGGCTCTATTCCTGATCCTACTGAAGATTTACTGCAAAAATATTACCTAAGCCACTACCTTCAAAGTTCATAGACATTAAGTTTGGATCACTTTTATGATCATCTCATCCAATCTTCTATATAACATAGGCAAATAACTCTTTCAGGGGTTTCTACTTCAAGCCTATGTTGCACTTGAGCTGGAGAAAATTAGACACTTAAATCTTAGGCAGAAAGGGCCAAGGATTTGAATCCTCTTTGCCAAGGTGATGAACATCTTCCATTTTCTTCTTGAAGTTAAAGACAGCTGTGTCTGTTCAATACCTCTAAAAATAAGGCCATCTTTAACAACCTCTCCCATCTTTCAGTATGGTTGTTTATATTTCTCTACCTCTCATCAGTGTTATGAATTCACTGATATTTGTAAAGCACTGGATGGGAGGTGTTATAGAAATTGAAAATATGGTAATACATAATTTGCATTGACTTGAAAGCTCTGTGTGTGTGTGTGTGTGTTTGTGCGTGTGTTATCTTTCTAGATACAGAGACAGGGAATGTGAAAGGCTTATTTTCCTGTCTCCTCCCCATGCAATTGTACCTGCACACACAAAATATTTAGAGAGTTATCAATGTCATATACAGAGGAAACGAAGATTTTGAGGCACTAGAGAGCAGACAGAACAATAGGTTAACAAGAAGTCAGAAAGGTAGAGTAAAATAAATGAAAATAGGAAGGGCAGTGCTGAAATGGCTTTACACTGGGCACCTTTTTTCTTTTCAGCAGAGGCAAAGCAAAAGAAAATATTTAGATGATTTAAAATGCAGAGTTGAAGCAGCCTTGCTTCTTGTATAGGTCTTCTGAATGGGATTTGCTTCTGTGTGAAATTAAGTGCATTGCATTTCTAACACCCGGGACATATTAGAAAGTGATCTGCATTGCCTCAGGATTTTTAGCCCATGCACGATTTAAATATATTACCACAACAATTAAAATGCAGGCACCCTTTCTTAAATAAATACTTAGTTTAATCTTCCATCAAGACATTAGCATTTATATATGTAACATAGATGCATGTATGTATATATGTATATAAATATTTGGCTTTTTTTGTTTTTGTTTTTGTTTTTTTTCGGGGGGGCATTGAGCTGATCACATGAAAAATATCTTTCCTTAACGATGCAGTACAAGTAAATCCCCACAGAAAACATGCCAGAATTGTCAGGCATTGCTTGGAATATCTTTAGTATAGAGCAGGACACATAACAAGATTTACCCACTGCCTTGGAGACAGAGAAGGGGTTGTCACGAGGACAGTTCTTAAGAGTTTTTACAAAAATGCATGGCTCCATCTGTCTTCTCTCTTTTCCTTGGCTACGAGAACAGCCTAGCAATTTCAATAACCCAACAAGGGACCTCATGCACCAGGAGAAGTGAGGAACAGATTTTTCAATTTGGCACCATTCTGATTTTTTTTTTTTTTTTAAATGGCAGTTGAAATAATTATCCGCAACTACAGGCAGCTGATGGATAGCATGTTTAATCTATGGATCTAGCTTCACGCTCTCCAGTGTGTACTGAGGATAAACAGGGATGCTATGAGTGAGAGAGTTGTATGAAATAGTTCAAATATGAATCAAAGCTGGAATGGTTTCTCTTTTTACTGACTTCACAGAAAGGAAACTACTGGACTTGTTTCACAGGCTTCACCTGATCTTCTCAGTAATGCCACAGTGGCTAGAAGAATAAGTAAGTGGCGTTGATGCCCTGATCCTGAAACACCCCTGTGTAAAGCACCCACTGCAATAAGTAAAATATAAATACGTGAATAAACACATACACATAACCAAAGCATACACATATAATCAAAGGCTAGCTATATTTCAGGATGAATATATAGAAAAATCTCTGCTCACTCACTGCCTAATACATATCCCACTGTAAATTTCAAAACTCACTGTTGGTTATTTTCTCTAGTGGAGAAAAATGGGAAGTTTCAGTGACACTGAATTCAGTAAGTCGGCGAATACTTTTTAGCATGGTTTTGCAGCCCATTTGATGGCATTTAGAAGATTTAACGTGTTGCGGGATCGAGTACTTTTTGATGTTCAGATAATTTTGCAGGATTTTATGGAGTGTTTGATGGGGTAGATGGTACAGGAAGCATCCTCAACCTTCAAATCACAGGTGACTTGTTTGAGACTTATTTATAAGACTAATGCAAGAACTCTTACTTCTGTCTCTCTCCAATTGATCCCACTAGACAGTTTGGGGCTTTTTCTACTTCACGGATGGTGGTTTGCAGTCACAGGCTTAAAGGACAGACTTCCCCAATGGCTACAATTTTCCAACAGTGAATTTTCTTGTAGTTTTGCAATTACCTTCCAGAAACTATGCCTTTTGCAAACAGTTCCCTGAACACAGGGCAGAAGATGCCATTGCACATGTAGTGGTTAAATTTTGACCTCCGGGTAGATTTCTTTATAGTGTATTGCTGCTGTTATTATGATTTCTGCTACAGTAATACCTAGAAGATCTAGACTTGGACCAGACAAAGACTTAGCGGTTACTGTACTATGAGCTGTACAAGAACAAAACTAAGTCTTTATCTCAAAGCTTACAGGCCATACATCAGATAAGAAATGTAAAGGGTAAGAGAGCGGAAAAAAATAATAAAAAATACTGGTTAGCATCATAGACAGAGTTTTGGCATATCAGAAGCTAAATTATTGCAATTTTTTCATAGCTGTCAGAGCAAAGAAGAGTTATAAGCACCGATTTAAAGGAAGGTAATGAAACAGCTCTGTTCATAGGGAATTTCTCCTAAGCATGAAAAGAATAGCAAGCGTGTTTAAAATCCAGCCCCAGTAGATGACGGAGGCTGGCTTGATGAACTGATCAAAAAAGACATATTGTCACTTTAAGATGATGTCCAGGAGACAAGTAGGCTTTGAAAATGCAAGCAATTAGGTGTTATTGGATGTAATAGTGAAGGAGGAAAAAAACAGCAGGATTCAGAAGAAGGGAGTGTGTGGTGCATGGATAAATCCAAGGGGCTGTGAAAATGATCTTTGCATCAACCTTAACAACTGTTTTCAGTGGGGTAAAGCTGTTTGCGGCAAGAGAAAAGAAGGATGTTGCAGGAGTTGAACTCTGCACAGGATTTTAGAAGGAGAGGATCTTAGCCTCCAGCCTTCCCCTAGGAGAGGAAACCTAGGACTTGGCTGTGTTACCTAGAAAGCACTTGAAAGCCCCGGAGAGATGCCTCAGGAGTCTCATGGTGGCACTGCAGTGCAAACATAGTCATGTAAAAGCACATCCGCTGCTGCTGTGGACAACTAGCTCAGACCCCTCCTTACAGCACAGCAGGGTTTGTATATGCAGAAGGCTGAGAACCATCCCTGGGGATGGTGGATGCTCAACTGCAGGGCACAGACAGGCTGGCTGCACTTGCCTTTTAAAGGCTTCACAGCTGTGCCCCCTGCAGCACTACTTTAATTATCCTATTAAGCTCTGCCTCTACTCACTTTAGTCATGAGAGCTCAAGGAGAGATTTCCTTTCCTTCTCTTCAGTGTCAAGATGGGTTGCTTTGTTTTTTCTTTCCCTTGAATATATCGATCACCGAGACACCTCACAATTATCACGTGTTCCAGCTTCATCTGAGCCTTTTCTTCCCTTTTCCTTTTGGTGACTAGTTTTATTTGTTTGAATTTTACCAAGAGTGTTTTTTAATTATGTTTTTATTGCATTTTAATAATGGTTTTATTGCCCCTTGCTGCACCTTGAGCATAGTATAAATATTATCATAGTTTTTCAATGTTTAAATGATACTATGTCTGCTGTGATAAAATATGTCATTACTAAATGTGTCAGGAACAGCCACATTTTTTTTTTTTCACATGGTCTTTCGTTGTTCTGTAGCAAATACGCTTAACAGCTCTCAGCTTTGCTCTTCTGTGTGAAGAACTAGGATATGATCCTTTTCTGTTGTTTATTAAGAAGAAGAAAGTAAGAAGTGTGAGAAAAATCACAGCCTCTGGCTCCATTGCTCAGCTAACATAAAATGACACAGTGTTATTAAAATCAGTGAGACCTGGACCAGGTTGGTCTACCCAGGCTATCTAGTGATACTACATATCATACAGAATACAATATTTCTAGACTAATAATATAGCTAGAAATTTCCAATGGCTTCTCAAATTTTAGGCTGGTTCACTTACAAATTACAGTGCTGGATGAAGGGCATCACAAACAACAGTCCTGGAACTTCGTCCTGTGTAAGTGCATATTATCTTTCCCTGGGTGAAATTCTGGGAAATTTTTGTTGTCTTTGTTGGATCCAGCAGGACTTCAAACCATGTATTTTAGATATGTGAGTTTTCTTTAGGAAAAACACATCTATACCCCATTCTTGATGTCTTTTGCCCTTCATGATAATATTTTCAGACTCATTCTTCCAATTAAAGCAAGGAGCAACCAATAATAGAACTTTGGTAACTGAGAGCAACTGGACAGGGTGTGATGTGCACACATAATCTCATAATCTATGCTAAGTGTAGTACAAATTTATGCAAGGGTAGGCGATTGGTAGTGGGTCTGTGTGGCCTCAACATCTTGTCTGTACGCTCTGTATTCCAGGATTGGGGTCTCACCAAATCCTGTGTATGATAAATTCCTCTGAGTGGATAAAATGAGGGCCATCACAATGGAAACATTTTGATCAACAACACAAAAAGCAACTGCCTGCCCAGAACCACATGAACACCTGAGACCACAGCATGGCAATGGCAACTCCCTGCTGCACAAAAGACAAATTACAAGCACATATTTCTGGAAAATATGTCCCTGATGCTGTGTAGGGTTTTTTTGATGCTTGTGCTTGGAGTTTTGTTCTTTTAAATTTCATTATCATAGGGAACGTACCCCAGGTTTTAAAAGATCATTTTAAACGACAAATTCTGCTCAGCTACTATCTTGATGACGAGTGGGTTTTTAAAATTATTGCAGGGATTGAAACATCAACTGGTTTGGAAGTCCTGAAATCACTGTCCTTTACTGTAAGGCTGCACAGCATCAGTATTGCAGTTAATGCCCAAGAAAGGGCTCTGTGTGGGTCAAGGTGAAGAGACTTCAGGGCAACCCTATCTGTATGTAATCGGGTAGAGACTGTATGAGAACCGAGGAGTAAAGCAAGTGGTCCAAGTCTATTGTTCCAAATGGTAGTAGCAGGGAATGGCTTTTATGGCTAGAGGAGGTGGAAAGGTGGAATTTCTGTACTACTGGAAGATTCCTGATTTTTTTAAAAAACTTTGAAACCAACAACCATGAATTCCTTCTTAAAGAGATGTTCTGGGAAAACAACAATTTTCAGGTCAGCCAAGCCATTCTTTCCCCATCAAGGCGACTGTGTTCTGCTCCTATTTTTGCAGAAATTGCTACATCACTTCACAATAAAACACATGCTAAGAACAGAAACATAGTTCTATTTAAAAAATGAAAGCCAAAATGTTACATTTTAACCCTGTTAAAATATAGTCCACCAAATATTGTTGGAAAATAAGCTTTTTTTTGAAATTAAAACCAACCAACCAAACAAAAAAGCCTGATTCCAAAGAATGGACATTTTCTTAAGGAAAGCATTGTAACACTGAGATATTTTTCATCTGGTTTTAGTTGCTGAAATTTGACTGTCTTCTGCATTAAAATGCAGAGAGTTGTGAAAACTTTTGTACGCTCCCTCTTGCCTTTCCACCTGTTTACAGACAATTCACCATCAGCTGGGTCTATATACACACTGCACTTCGCTATGTCTCTCATGAGGTTTGTTTTAATGAAAGAAAAGAGATAATAACTCATGGGTGGGTACAGTTCTTCAGTAATATCACTTATAATGATAAATGCCATAATTTGCTTAAGTCCCTGTGTAAGATTCTTCCCCTCTCACTGCTAAGAATCTTTTGATCTAAGGAACATCCACAATGATTTAAAAACACAGTTTCAGATGGCATAAGAAGTTAAATTCCTTTTGAAATTAAAATTAAAACCATTTACCAAGCAATCATGACTCAATTCCAGTTAATAATTATATAAGATAATCAAACATCATGCTCCAAAACTCCAGCACTGGGAAGTAGAAGAAGATTTTTTTGCTTTTAAATTTTACATAATTATCTATCTTTGTTACAGATGGATTTTTAAAACCTCTTTTCCACTTAAAATATCAAATACTGGTTACTGGTTATCAAATACAGGGTAGCACAGGGGTGGCCAATCCTGTGTGTTTTCATATGGCTGTAAACCATAGGACACATGGTGAATCAATGGGAGAGATGATTGAAGAGCAATTCACAGATGGGAGATGACAATGGCTCATCATGGATCCTATTTTGGGAATTGGTGGGGCTATGAGCATAGTCTTTCAAGGTCACCCAGTGATATCATCTTCATTAGCCCCTTCTGGCTTGGTACTCACTATTAGCAGGAGACTCTGATTATACCCACAGTCCCTGTGCCAGCATGGCCCATTAGTCCTCTTCCTGCGATGTGATTTAGCCCTGGCATGGAAACCTTACTTGAATGGCTCAAGAGCTGCATATGGCTCAAGAGCCACATGTTGCTGACTTCTGGTCTAAGCCCATGAAACAAAACATTGGTTTGATTGTCTCAATATTCTCCCCTTAACATGTATCTGCAGACTGCTTTTTAGCACGTTTTTGGTGGAAATTATTCCTCTCAGCAAAATCAACAGTTGTTCAGAGCAAACCCCATATGACAGCACTTGATTTCCTTGCTATATGCTACAGGTCATGGGCTGTTTTAGACAAGGTTCTAACAGCTATTGGTATAAGTGAGCCCAGTACCTAGTGGCATTAACAAGAAGGTGACAGACACATCTGAAACCCTTTCACTGGACCTTTTATAGGAATTTAAAATAGAAAAAGTTCCCTAATCTATCTAATTCATCAAGGATACTTTGGGAATCCCATCAGTAGTAGTGGAGGCCTAGATGATCACCTAGAAAAGCTTTATCTTTCTGTAAACAATTTTGTCACATAACAATCATGTTATCAACTAACTGACCAGTAAAGAATGCATATGCAAAAGTACAGTCTTAAATTGCACTAACAGAAATAATATTTTTCTAAAAACTGAGTTGCAAAATAACTTATTCTGAGTATGGTTTGTCTGGGATAAATCATGTTGCTGTGGAGACTCAGGGATGCTTGACTGGCACTGCTCCGCTGTCGGCTGCTAAGCCAAACATGTGTACCTATAACTGAATTACTCTAGCATCTTTGGCTTCCAGAGGAACAGAGTTAATTGCTGCCTGCCTAAGAAATCCTCAGCTGATCAAGCAAAGCATGGAAGCTCAAACTGCAGCGAACAGTCACTCACCCTTTTTCCTTTGCATGACAGTCAGCGGCAGAGTGGAACAGTGATAATCTGTTTTGGTAACACTGCTATGACTATTGCGTCAGGAAAGCTGATATGAAGGATGTGCTCAAGAATTTCTGACCTTCCAGTGAGGGTGTGTACATAGCACAATAGATCTAACTCTCTTGGCTGTCCAGGGTTAGGAAACAGAAGGCACAATGTCACCGGCATGGGCCAGACTGAAGTGTTACTCAAATCCACTGACATCTCTGCTACCAACTATAGTGTTATTAATAAGACACTGCTGTTCAAAGGGATTGTTCAAGTGTTTCAGTTTAAAGCTGCAGAACATATTTTTCATTGGTGTAAACTGGCCATCAATAGACCTGTACTATTGTAAGTTTGTTGGTGGCACGGTTCTATGATTGCCAGACTAGAACTTCTGTCTGGACTGCTCTGGTCTTCAGATTGTAGGAGCAATACTTTTGACTTGGCAATTAAAGAGCATGTGGCTTTCACTGATGACTTAGACATGTCATGCTGAATGCATCTGTCCAAAGATGTTGAGAAATTTTAGGCTTGTTCTGTGTTTGTATGGGAAACCACCTTGGCAAAGCCCAAGGACACCTTGGTAAACATTTTCTTACAAGATTCAGAAACTCATTTTGGCATCCTTGGTGACCTGACAGATAAGAAAGAAGTTCTTGATAGGCATGACTCAAATTTCACTTTTGGACATTCTGCTTTGTTACATCCAAAGGGGGAAAAAAAAAAAAAAAAAAGAAAAAGATTTGAGTTTTAACATTTTGGGGTAGAAGTGTTCAGTCTACTTTTAAAACAATGACTAAAAGAAAAAGCATAGGTAAAAGCGCAGGTAGGCAAGAAAGGAATTAGATACAGCAGACTGTCAGAATTAAGTCAAGAGCAACCATACACCTGATCAACACAGTGTAGCGTTATATGTGCTGGTAGCAGATACGCCAAGTTCTATGGCTTGCCTTGAGTGAAGTATGTTATTTACTAAATGAATGTCCATGTTCACACTCAATTATGCACACTTTAAGGTGAAAATAATGGCCTCTGCAGCCAGTGGAGGTAAGGAGTAACCATGGAACACAGAAGCACAGAAGGTGATCAATGAGGAACAAGAAAACTGTTCTGAGCAGAGGGAAGTGTATACAGAGGGTATGAGGTTATAAAGAGGGTATGAGAATGTCTGGTGTGGATAAATGGTAGTGTCTGGGAAACACCTGGGAATGAGATGGACAGAAGATTACTGGGTGAAATGACTGAAAACGTGCTGAAAGACATCTTAGGTAAGTGTGGAGAACCTGCTAAATGTTGAAGAAGCTGCTGGAAAATGGATCTGTCACCTTTCAGCTCTTTTTCTGCTGGGTGGTGCTGCTCTCTACTCCTCCTTTCTTACTTAGGACTAAAAAGGGACAACTTCCTTGTTTCTTTTTCAACAGGTATTATAAGAGTCCCTAATGACCAGAAACATTAATGGGAAGCAATTGTTGCAAACAAACTGAATATAAACCTAAACAGAAATGTAACTAAATGTAAATGACGTATGCTTCCTGACCAGTCTTCAGGGTAAAACTTTCCCATTCACATTTTCTTCCTTTAAACTTCTAGGTTTTTTTAAGTTGTATAACTAAAATGTCTATCCTGCAATAGAAATTCTCTTAAAATGGCTATTATTTTTAATTAATTGCTGAAATCCTGCCTGGGCATCAACAAATGTTTTTGAATTTTCAGGCTTTTCTTAGGGTGTTTAAGTAAGATCTCAGCATCGTCATTTTTGACAGGTCCTTTTGAAAATGCCTGTGTAGATAGTGTTATTGCAGCCAAATTAATTCCTAGACTAATTCAGTTTGATTCATTAGGGATTTAGCCCTTGTGAGATATTTTTTTGGCATGTCCATTGCCTTAGAGACATAACTGTAGAATTAAGTGTGTAGAGACTTTTGATCACCCACAAATTAAATTTTATGATTACTAGTGTTGCTATCATTTTCCAAGCATGTGATGATTTGTGTAATAGAGTCAATGTGCTTTAGAGCAATGGGAATTTCATATATGTGTCTTTTAAGACGTTGGGTCCTTTTCTCTTTAATGTCTGGAGCAACAATCTTCTAGCCCCGAACAGGGCATGTACCCTAACGTTACCCACTGATGTTTTTGAAACTTATTTGCTTTTCTCTCTCCTCTTCATGGATCCAGGGACAAAGAGAGAAGGTGAAAAACAGCTCTGCTAAGGGATGGGTAGGCAAGCTCCCACCCTACTAAACTCAGTGGGAGGGTTGTTACTGATGTGAATAGGGCTCTCTCTGATGCACACAGCTCTCCTGTTACGTTCAGCAGGTATCCCAGCAAGTCAGTACAAGCTTTGGGCACAAAAGGAAAACAGGGAAAGAATGCATTTCTAAAATATTCCATTCTTTTTTATTATTTTACAATTACATTGCCTATACAAGGCACCAGACAGGACATACAGTCTGTTCTGTAAGTCTCTGTGAATAAATACTGGGATTCCTGATGAAAACACAGACAGTGGAAAAGCAAGAATTCCATGATAAAAGCCCTTTAATTTCCCTTCCCCATCATTTTTTCTCAGAGTGCCCTTATGTCCTTTTAATACAAGCAAACTGGAATTAAATATTGAAAAGAGTTAAAAAAATAGGAAATGTCTTTTCTCAGACTCATAGAAAAAGAGATTTCATAACCATGAGAGACCATTTTGATCATCTAACTTGACCTTCAGCAAAGTACAGGACATGGAATTTGGCCTTGTCAGTCCTGTAAAGATACCAATAACCTGCACTGGACTAAGGTATATCTTCCAGAAAGACAGCTTGTCTTTGTTCAGAGACATTGGAAGATGTAGAATCCATTACTTTGTTTGACAGCTTATTTAGTTTGTTGGGTTATTCATATTGTTAGAAACTTGTGCCTCGTTGTTAATAATATCAGATCCACCTGTTGCTTTGGAAATAGGTACTGTTTATCTGCTTCGCTCTGTGACCGCCTTCCCTCCAAGTCTGAAGCCTTAATTTGAAAATGTCTGTGCAGCGGATTATCTATTCAGGTCAGGATTTATCGAGATCCTGTGGGGTGCTGGTTTCTGTTAATTAGCGTGGGAGTTAGAAGCCAGAGAAAACCACGGGATCTGCCTGGCCAGCTGCTGGAGTAGAGAGCCTCCTTTTCCTCACATTGATGCTGAGCTTTTCCACTCCTGGAGACTTTGTCATTACCAAGCCATAAAAAAGCTGACACTTCCTCCTTCATAGGCTGAAATCTTGTGAAAACGGTTCTTTTTGCAGATTTGCAGCCCACTGAAACAGCTTTCTTGTCTAACTGCCTGCTGCCTTCCAGTGCTGGGGGAGAGGAGGTAAAAATGAGGTTATGGGGGCCAGAAACAATGGAGTTTTGACTGACAGCATCTACCTGATTCCTAGAACCAGTATTTAAGAGGCCCAATGGGGAAAATACATTTTGCAAAGCAAAAGGGAAAAAATATTTTATAGGCAGTTGTGCATGGTCTAAGATCCCAAAGGGAATAATTGACTTCTACAAATCAGAGAAGAAATGTATTTTCAGGCTAGAAGCAAAAGGGGGAAGAGGAAATAACTTTTTCCACAGCTGAAAACCAGTATGTTTTTCAGGTGGCTCTTTGGAGTCTAGGGGAAAGCAATTATTTTCCTAAAAAAAACCTAGGAAGCAAAGCATATATATGAGGAAAGTGATGGTAAAAAATGGAGTAAATGGAGTGGGAAAAGGCTTCATCCTGAACTGATCTATAAGGACTCACCCAACCCCCACAGCAGGGATGTGGGTGCTAAGCAGCAGTAGGTCAGGGCAAATCAAAGAGACCTCTTATCTCTTGTGATCTGTCATAACTCAGCATAGGACAGGAACTGTTCCTTATCTACTCTGCTTGAGATAGCCTCAGACACAAAATGGAGAGGAAGGTTACTCAGCTTCATTCACATTTTCTGTATAGTGAGAACACACAAGAGATTAAAGTATAATCCATTAAGTGTATGGTGTTGAGGAGGATGCCAGCCTTCAGAAGGGAAGATGGAATGTGACTATGATCAGTTTCCTAAAAACCTTAGAGGTTCTGCAGTATCCCAGGTGATACCCATATCAATATTACTTCCAGTCTGGTTTCTAGTATGCATGTGAACTCCCTCCCTGTTAAAACCTGAACTATCCAACAACAGGTGGAAGGTGCGTGACTGGCTGCTACTCACTGTTGCTGCCCTCAAAATGGAAAGAGGTGTGGTTAGCATCTCCTGGTGGTCACTCTTCCTTCAGACAGTCATTAGGGTGCTCTTCAGCCAGGTCCTTTGGCAATGTTTCCTTACAGTTTCAGGTTCAAATGTACTCATAGTGATTTTTCACTCGACTGGTAGGAGTCAGGTCTTGCTTCCATCCACAGCTAGATGAAAATCTGTACCTTGCCTGTTCTGGTGCTGCCACTAGCTGCTTTGTTATTGCTATTGGCAGGTGACATGGAAACTGCAGTTACTGTCTGGGAAGATATTCCTTGCTACTGTTGGTGGTAATGTACTAACTACCAATGGGAGCAATAGCTGCCATGTTATGATTTGCGCTCTGTATTTGACTGTCTGTCCTGCTGCCACCTTGGTCTACGAGCATGGGAGTGACTCCTTCGTTGTGGCTAGCCCTTGAGATAATGCTGAGACTTACTTGATCATCAGCTCCTTTCCTGCCACAGCAGGTGCTGCACTGCAGTCTTAATAAAACTGCTCCATAGTGATATATGTATGTCCAAGACATAATCAGGTCTCCTGCTATGTATATTGTCATTGCCAGAGGGATTTCTTCACTAGAATACCCTTGCAATTGTTGGGATCATGCTCACCGTTTGTGGCACCTGTCAGTGGTGATTCAGCAGCTCCTGTTGATGAGACAAAAGTCAGGTACAAGATAGTTAATAACAGGGCCACTGTAGCAGCAACGGAGTGGGCATGGCAGAAGAGTCAGGCCCACAAAAATATTTGCAGAAAAAAGAGATTAAAAGAAAATCAGAAAAAAGAAATCAGATTATTCAGTGGCTGAGCAGTGCTTGATGTTGGTTAAGCACCAATCAGATACTAACAGCTAAAGTATCCTGTACTCTCTATATCTGCATTTACCACTAAACTAGCATTTACTATTGTTATAGCTCTTCATTAGACCCTTTCCATCTTCTGCAAGACTTTTCAAATTTGAGCAGTACCTCAGTGGCTGTTAATGGTTATTATCTGATAAGCATTAGTGGGTTATCACACTATGTGGTAGCTCAACTGGGAAAAAAAAGCAAGTGTGCTGTTGTGAGGAAGCACAGAACTGTATGGGAAAGTTGATGTGGGAAGGCAGAAGGCAGGGTGAATACTTCATCAGTGGCACAATGTAGGTAAGGCAGTACTTGGACCATGTAGATACTAAGCACTGTCATGGATCCCCTTTTTACGGAGTTTGGGATTTCAGCTGAGTTGTGTCTCCCCTAAATACAGTTCATTGCCATGTTCACTTCAGAGGTCTTGAAATGCTGTCCCCTACTTTCTACACACCTTATCTCCTATTGCAGGTGGAAACATGTTTTTGAATCAAAGTTGTGTGCACAGTGTAGGAGATGGCTGGGACTCCTTGCATGGTCTGGGCTGAGTTGCTTTTCTTGCTGTTTCTTCTGAAAGGAAAAACTATCAACCATCCCTTCAGACTGGGATTCTCATAATCATTCTTGAAAAAGTGCCCCAAATACAAAAACGTATCCTTTCTCCTCCCCCCACCTCTGTCTGCACTCACTAGATTTAATGAGACTTAATATTTCTGCCACTACCCCTTGTAGAACAGAAGAAAACAGCATAATGCTATCTAAGCATGATGTGAACAGAACACATTTATTTATGTCTGTTCATTAATTAGACTGCTGTAATGCAGCCAGTTTCTCCTCCAGATTTTGAATAGGAGTAGCCTAGGTTTTCATTCATCTAACAATGATTTTATGACTTGCAGAATGGCATAGAGTAAAGTCTTAGATGATAAACGTGTCTGCCTGCCTTCTTTGGTGGCTTGAGTTTCTGGACACACAGGAATAGAGAGAGCCCAGTGGAGAAATAAACTTAAATTGTTTGGGGCTTGGCTATAAAAAAGGATCTGAGAGTTCGTTCTGTCTGGCTTTGTGTGCCTACATCATTCTTTCTGGTGCCTATTGGATAATGACATCAAAGCAAAACTTCATCAATCCAGAGAAAAGAAAATGCATAGAAAAAGGAGACCAATAGAAGAGCTGTTAGCACTTCTTTATATATTTGAAGGCTGAATATGGCCTCAGTCTGACTTCTTACATATTACAGACAGTTACATTTCAGCCAAATATTTCACCATTGAATCCAGGAGCTACCACTGTAAACCACATTGCAAAGCATATTTTCCACAGGGAAACAAGAGATGTAAATCTGGTACCCTCCATAGTTTGTTCCAATGGTTAATCACACTCACTGTGCTTTATTTCTCATTTGAATTCATCTGGCTTTAACTCCCATCCACTGATTCCTGTTATGACTTTCTCTGCTAGATTGGTTTAATTTTACTTCCCACACCCTGTTCCTTTCAGATTTATTGGCCAAGCTCTTCTAAAAATAAAATAAAAGTAACAACAGTCTGCAGAGGGGGAGAGGGGAAAAGAGAGAGACAGACAGGAAGGCAGAAAGAAAGAGAGAAAAAGAAAAAGAGAGAGAAAGAAAGAGAGAAAGAGGAAGAGAGAGAGAAAGAAAAGGAAGGAAGGAAGGAAGGAAGGAAGGGAGAGAAAGAAAGAGAGCACTCTCTTTCTTGTTTTCCTGATGTACATTTCATTGAACCGTCATGATAGTATTCAGGGTAGTCAAACATAAAGGGCTAGTGTCATGAATCAAGACTAACAGTACCATAGAAAGACTGGTAAGAGTATGTCCCATCTGTCACTTGCTATATGCCCCTAGAGCGTCCGTTTTAGGGTAGCTCAGGATGGTTGGCTTCTAAGCTCTCATAAGGTGAAAGTGTCAAAAATAACGATAATAAATATCAAGATCTCTGAGATCAGCTCAATATATCCTTGCATTCATAAATATTTTTTCAAAGCCTAAGGTTTTTGTTGTTTTTTTTTTAAAGGCAATTATTTTTTAAAACATGACTTTATGCAGGGCAGATTAAGAACAACTCATGAAGTTATAAACACAACTGTCCTACACTGTCCAAGTCACTGCCCTGCTTCCCCCTTATCTGATAGGTTTCCTCACATCGTGTGCTTTCCTTGCGTAACTAGGACTCAGTATACCCCGTGGAACAGAGCCATTCTGCCGCATCTTGTCTCCAACTCTGTGAATTTAACCATCTTCTCTTGACCTTTGACCTGAAGGCAGTGGTGGAAGGGTGCATCTGGAGAAGAACCCTCCACTGCCTCTGTCAATGACAATTTTAGTTGTTCAGGTACTGGAAGACACTGTGAGATAAGCTGTGTGTTTTGCTACCATCATGTACATAAGCAACCATATGCACTTGAAACAAGAGTCCAATGACAATGGCTCTGTTATCTTTGAAAGCCTTTAATGAGCTCCATATGTCTAGCAATCTGCAGCACAAATTCAAGGCACAAATTGAAATGTGCCTTTTTTTCTCAAGGACTCTCATTGGCTTATTACTATGGACCATGTTCTGAACGTTGTTAGGACACTGGGAGGTGGATGCCTCTGGATAGTGTCACTGGTTCCTGACCTGAATCCTGTAGCAAGCCAAGGTTTGCAGGGACAGGTAACATCTTTTATTAAACCATCGGAGAAAGTAGAGGAGGTGTCAGGAGCACAAACTCTGCTGCCAAAATCTTTACTATTTTCTCCCCGCCTGTATTAGTTGGCTAGATAAGGCTTGTCTTTGCAAAACTTTCTAGTTCTATACCTTCAGATCATTATGGCTTCAGTAATAAAAGAACAGAGAAGGTCAGATTAAGTCACTCTTATAGTTCTGTAAATATCTAGTCTTGCATAAAAATAGACTAATGGTATCATTACTAGAGATAGTTTTAGACCAGTGACTGTTTTCTCTACGCGTTTTTGCAAGACTTTGCGTTTGGAACAGAATTTTGTTTTCTGAGCTCATCTGCAATCACAACAAGGTGGAATTCTATTTTGCATATCTTACAGCACTGTCATGAATAGCAGCAAGCTGTGTGTGATTGCTAGCTTAGAGTAGGTTATTTCAGCACTGTACCAATCTACCTGGAATTTGATACAGCAGTTACTGGCGAAGTCTTCCCTACTGGCAGCAAAGGTTCGCTGTTTCTCTAGCCACCTTCAATCACAGCATCCCAGCTTCAAGCTTTGGGAATATTAAAGGGTTCTCACAAGAGAAGACTTTGATGAATTCAGTGATGCATTAAGGACAGGCTGATGCCTTGCTCAGAAAATGATCTGTGGCTCTGCAGCTGAGAAGTGATGAAAAGGAACAATCAAGCTCTCTTTGTGATGTTATGTCCTTGCAACACTGCTGTATTTAAGATTCCTCATCCTCATGGCTTAGCCAAAGGCACAAACAGTGCAGAGTTAGCCAAGGATGTCCATCAGTCTGGAAGAATCTTTGGTTCCTTCAGGCACAAAAAGGGCCACAGATATTCAAGCAACTGGCTTCCTTGCAGTGGTAGTAGCAACAGAATTTTTCCTGGTTTTCACAGAAGAGAAACTGGTGAAATCTGACTTTTTTTGCTTGGGCATTTAGCTTCAGCCAAAGGCTAAGTGACCTCTCCTGCTTCTTGTCGATAGGGTGAAATAACCCCAATTTGCTTTATAGTAGAAATTGCCTTGAGATTATCTAATGAAGGTATTATTATCATTATTATGAAGTGAATGGGAAAAGTGTTTGGATAATTGGCAGAAGAGGAAATGAGAACAGTGAACAGTTACCACTCTGAGGCCCCTTGGCAACAGATACCTTCTTAAGTGTATCTGAAACAGGCAGCTCCCTTGATCAGTACAGACCTCTCTGCTGGAGAGGCAGCTTCCTCCAGAAGTGTAATCGTGAATTTAAATGCACAGGAACCAAGAAACAGAAATAACAAGGTTCTTGATTTCTACCCCTCCCGCTAACTAAATATGCATTTACTGCTAATGAATTTAAAGGTATAGAACACATTCCCTGACACAAATTTGTCTCCTACCATTTGTGAGGCTGAATAGCAAAGAAACAACTTTTCCCATTTGCATTAGTGTGACCTTGTTTTCCTTGTTTTGTTGTATTGTGTTGTGCTGGTGGTTTGGTGTTTTGTTTTTTTGTTTTGTTTTGTTTTGTTTTTTGTTTTTTTAACCGGTTGATTTTACTGACAGAAAAATATGTTGAGATTCTTCTAAGGAGGGAATATTTTTCTCCCACTCCCCTGAAACACAGGAGTAAAAGATGGAGCAAATATTTTAGGGTAAAAGCTTAAAGCATGCTCGGGACCTGTCTCTGCACTGCCTCTCTGCTCTTGGGAATGCTGGAAAGGCACCAGGCAGGCAAGACACTTGTAGTGCTTCCCTGCCCAGGGAGGGTGATGAGATCAGCTATTGTCCCAGGATGCTGAGGATGGGTCCCTGCTGCCACTTCGGATGCTGTTTTCAGGCCAGGGGCACTCAAGGTATGATACTGTGGGCGTATATCCAGTGCATTTTTGCTTGCCTATTTTCTTCTTTTATTATTTTTATTTTATTTTGACTTTGAAATATAGGGCTCAAGTACCTTTTTTTGGGCCATAATATATTCCACCTGGCCTCTGTCTGTTGTGCCAGAAGGTCATAGAGCTCCCCTAGGTTCTACATCATGTCAGCCAGCCTGGTGCAGGTCTCTCCAACACTATCCCAAGGGGTCTAAGAGGCAACTAGAGGTACGCGTTTAGACAGCTGAATTTCTTCCTCTGAGTGTTTTTCTGGCATCATCTATTTATTCTCTCCAAATGCTCCTGTTAGTTCTTTCACTGGCATAGTTTTCAGGGACTAAAGTTTTCTGTTGAAAACAAAAGAAAGATCAACCTGAACTCAGTATTTCTTCTTATAAGAAAATATGTTTTTATTCTTGGTAAGGGTATTGTTTATAAATGGGGGATGGGGAGGGACCTAGCATGCAAACCAATTATGCACTCCTTTCCTCCTGCTTTTGTGTTCTTGTGATTTTTGGTATTCAGAGATCCTTTGTTGTCCGAAGTTACATGTTATTACGCTCCTAGCTGAAGCACCGAAATGAAGGACAGTAAATTTTGACCGTTGTAATGAGATAGGAAGCATGATCGAATGTGCGGGGATGGAGGCGCTGCATGGTAGCTGCTGAAATGACTGCCAGGGAAGGCAATTTTCTACTTCCTGTCCCTTTTCTCCATTCGTACTCATTTATATAGACTGTAAGTTCTTAGCATGTTCCTGTGAATCTACACAATGCCTTATACAATATCGCTTCAGTCTCGGTTGGAGCCTGTAGAGCCTCTTGTCAGAACATATAATAAATACTTACAAACAAATGATAATAAATTCTAATAGCAGTTAGTGCCGCATGAGGATATCACAGAGGCACTGATTGTTCTTTCATTACACTGAGAAACAGAAACATTCAGGCAATCAACACAGTGAGTTCAAGGCCTTGCCATCAGCACTAATAATGTCACTTGTCGCCAAATCTAAGCAGAAACCTGCCAGAGGAGGAAAGGTTGAATAGCTACCACCCACCTTTAAAGCGACCCAACATGACACAGCTCAGATTATTTTTCCATGTGAAAATTTCAGGTTTTTTTTTTCCCCAGAGAATAAACCACCGTTAAAATAAACCACAAATGCCACAACCCTCGTGGCTCTCATTTGCCTCCTGCAGTCTGATCACACAAATAAAGTATGAGGGCATGAAGCAGCTCTCCAGTCAAGCTGAAAGAGGAGGAGCTGACAAGCCAGGGAAATGTTCTCCTGTAACCTTGAACTTGTATTCACTTCCCTCTGAAAACAAGATGTCTCAAGGCAGACAGGGGTGGAGGTGAAGTACTTCACAACATCAATACCATGTTATAAATACCTCAGAACTGTGGTAGCCTGAAGGTTTTGTGGGCTCCATGGAATTTAGAATCAACCTACCACGGAGCATTTCCTTTTCACACTGAAAAAAAAAAAAAAAAAAGAAAAAGATCCAAGTTCAACTTGTTGCAATTATAAATCATTGGAAAAAGAGGGCTAAACAAAGGAATAACTTCTGTTCAGTGATTCAGTGCTTCAGCTGATGGAGAGCTGAGCCAATAATCTGGGTGATACTCTAGAGAACTAGGGTAGGGCTGAGGAGCTATACTCAATTCCTGGCACATCCACAAACTGTATAATACTGGACAAGTCAGTAAGTCTGATTTGTTCCTCAGTATATCCTTTCTGAAATGGAGACACTACTTCCCTACTTTACAGCATAGCTGTGGGAATAAAAATCTTTAAAGTCTGTTAAAAATGATTTGCACAGGCAGGAGGACTTCTCACTGTTCATGACACTTGGGTATCCTATGAGTTATCAGATGGAGGAAGAAGAGATATGACCCCAAAACTTGGCTTCTCCATCCTTTACATGCTCTATAGTGCTCAGCACATGACAAAGCACCTGGAAAATCAGAGTAATTCTGGAAATCTTGTGAAGAGCCTGTGTGTGAAGGTGAATAAATTTCCTGTGAGAGGCTGAGTCTCTGGGTGTTTTCAGCCCTGCTGCTTGGTTTCATCATTGCTGGTGGACACAGGATCATGAAAAAACAAAGCCCTGTCCCCAGCAAGGTTGGCAATTGAAGTCCAAGGGAAGAATGAAGAGGGATGGAATGTAATGGAAAGCATGAGTAAAAAATAGTGAAGTCAGGTACAAAAAATTTCCATACCCCACGCTGCATTGGAGTTGATTATAGTTTTCGTCCCAAGGGGGTGCAATGAGGATTAGAAAGTTTGTTGGGGAAGACCGAAAAAAGACGGAATCAAGGTTTTGGAGGCAGGTTGAGTGTAGGAATGACATGCTAAATCCTAGACGCAGAAGTGGAAAACAGAGAAACAAGATGGTAAAAATAAAAAGGTTATGAATTATATAATTTAGTCAAATCTCTGTTGGAAGAACAAGGCAGAAACGTTGAAAGTGATAGGATCTTATTTTAAGATAAAGGGAATAGTACTCTGCGGGTACTCACTTTTTTTCCAAAACTGCTTTTAGACAACAAAATTGTATGAACTGAATATTACCTATGGAGCAGAGAGTAAGGTACTGTACCCAAATCTCCTAAGCCTCAAATCCACATCCAACCATTAAGTTATATTGTCCTTTTATATGTTCATAAATTCTTCCTGCTTGTATTATCCTGACCTCAAACAATGTTTCTACACATGTTATCTGACGGTGTAACAGAAGTTCTTTCTAAACAGAAGTCAAAACAGGCCTTTTCACAATGGAAATGTAGTGAACAAATCAGTTTTGTTGCCAGCTGAGGCTTTATAGAGTCCAGAAATGGGGACCCAGAGTAATTTCAGTGGCTGGTCACCTTATTGGCATCCTCAAAGTAGCTAGAACTGATCTGGAAGTGAAACTTAGATTTTAGGTAATTCATGGACACTTACTCACAGGGGGAATAAAGCAGAGGATAAGAAGCAGAGAGCCAAGGCAATGCCTTTTGTCTACATTTAGCTCCTATAATAAAGACCCCTGAAAAATATGGGTTGATGTCTGTCTGCTGTTCTTATGACAGTGCTGCACAGAAGGCATGTGATGGGAAAATTGAGACAGGTGTCTAACACAGACCTGCTGCAGATGAAGAGTGGTTAATAAGCAGGGTGCTAACACACGTCATTCAGATCCATGTAATCAGACCAGACACTTTATTGAATCCAGGATAAAGCTAAAGGCTTCACTTTTCCAGGCATCAAAAAAAAAAAAGGACAAAAAAAAAAGACGTGCGAATGAGAATATATGCACAAAATCAAAATGCGTGCACCTCCCTGTTGACATGAAAAGGACTAATTAATTATCTAAGTTGTCACATCCTCAGCTATTCTGTATTCTGTCTTGCATGCACATTCTCACTCTATCACAGTTTTTTTTTTAAGGATATAAACCAAAATTTAAATTAAACACCTATACTGCTACGTCTGATATTAGTGATCACAACATTTTAAACACAATGAGAGAAAGGAAGAAAGCTAGATTCAGAAAAAAAACCCAAACCCCCAAACAAAAGGAACATATAGAAAGAAAGGTCATGGAGATACATAAAATCTTACAAAACCACACGGTACGAGGGGAAATAAAGGCATGTGTGCATGGACACGCTCACACGTACAAATCTCTTCTTGGGTTAATAGTGGTTTACAGACACATCTAACATTTCCGGTAAACAGGTACTCACTACCAAATTCCTTTCTCTAAACTTCTAACCTTTGTTTCCAAAATAAACAGAGCATCAGGCAGGTGTCCTGTCTGGTTATTCACACTTAACCATAGGCTGAAAATCAGCCACTTCTAAAAAAAATAAATAACCGTTTCCATTTATTATAGCTGTGGAATTTTATTCTCTTTTAGCTGTGTTTTCCTTATCTTATCAGACTCCAGCATTTATGTCCTTAGCCTGCCCTGATTTCATGTTTCTCTCTTCCTCACTGTTTGCTATACTTTGTTGAACTCATGAACAGCACCAGCACCGACACACAGTAGAGTCCAACAGCTTGTATTTCCCACTGACAAATGTGCAAGGATTTACTACTTTAAGCTCAAATGAAACCAAGATAGAAACCAACCCAGGATTTGCTTTACCCAATCCCAGACTTGCTTCTTTGGCCTTTAGTCTGCGCTCACTTTGGGACAAAGAGTGTTTCTGTTTCTGTCAAAGGAAAACAATATTTTATTTAATTGTTAATGAAAAAAATTTTTTTTTTAATAAATAATATATATATACATATATGTGTATATATACATACTAATATAATGTAATGTAAGGTAATAATATTATAATATACATACTAAAAATACTATTGTTTGTGGAGTTTTTTAAATAGAGAAACAGCAATTGCAGTGCAGAATCCCAGGAGACCCAACTGAAATTTTCAAAATGCAATTAAAAATATAAATAAACACTCCCCCCCTGATTTTAGTGTAAACCAGCTCTTTTTTCAAGGTGTGGGGGGGGAACCCTCTATGGAAAACTGAGATATAGTAATGTTAAAAATAAAGAAAGAAAAGCAAAATATTTTTGCGTTAACCAAAGAATCCCCCCAAAAGGTAAAAAGTTAGCAAAGAGTAAAAGAAATTGGAAAGAAACTTCTAAGCATATCCAAAAAAAGAAAAATCCCACTCATTCCAGGGTCTCTGCTTGCCGCCCTGGTGGTCCCTTGCTAGCTGGGTGCTGTCTCCCTGCAGAGTCCCAGAGGATATTCAGTCCAGACCGGGCAAGTTAGTGATCACGGAATCACAGAATCACAGAATCACAGAATGTTAAGGGTTGGAAGGGACCTCTAGAGATCATCTGGTCCAACCTCCCTGCCAGAGCAGGTCCACCTACAGCAGGTTGCACAGGATGGCATCCAGGCAGGTTTGGAATGTCTCCAGAGTCAGAGACTCCACCACCTCTCTGGGCAGCCTGTTCCAGTGCTCTGCCACCCTCACAGTCAAGAAGTTCCTCCTCATGTTGAGACGGAACTTCCTGTTTTCAAGTTTGTGCCTGTGACTTCTTGTCCTATTACTGGGCACCACTGAAAAACGCCAGGCCCCCTCCTCCTGGCACTGTCCCTTTACGTATTTGTAAACATTGATGAGATCCCACCTCAGTCTTCTCTTCTCCAGACTAAAAAGACCCAACTCCCTCAGCCTTTCCTCATAAGANTCCAGTCTGTCCAGGTCACACTGAATGGCAGCACAGCCTTCCGGTGTGTCAGCCACCCCCCTCCCCCCCGCCCCAGATTTGTGTCAACAGCAAACTTATTGAGGGTACACTCCATCCCTTCATCCAGGTCATTGATGAATACATTGAACAGGACTGGACCCAGTACTGACCCCTGAGGAACACCACTAGTCACAGGCCTCCAACTAGAGTCTGCCCCACTGATCACAACCCTCTGAGACCTACCTGCCAGACAGTTTTCAATCCACCCCACTGTCCTTTCATCTAACACACATTTCCTAAGCTTACCTATGAGGATGCTGTAGGAGATGGTGACAAAAGCCTTGATAAAGTCAAGGTAGACAACATCCACTGCCCTCCCCTCATCTATCCATCCTGTCATGTGATTGTAGAAGGCTATCACATTAGTCAGACAGACTTCCCCTTGGTGAATCCATGTTTACTACTTCTGTTAACCTTCTGTTCTTCTAGATGCTTGGAGATGACGCCCATAAAGAGCTGTTCCATTATCTTTCCAGGGATGGAGGTGAGACTGACTGGCCTGGAGTTTCCTTCTTGCCCTTTTTGAAGACTGGAGTGATGCCATGGTGTAGCTTCTGGCAGCACCAAACCAGATTCAAACTGCTGTCTCTCTTGTTCTAAGACTGTTAAAAAAAAAGTATGTTATGTTGATGTGTCTTTTCAGGTTGACTCCTTGGTTTCAAAAGTAACTTTGAAATTATCTACTGACTGTTCTGTCCATCTGATACTTATTTATTTACTATGATGGGTTTTGGCAAACACCCTCCAGAGACTGTTGTGTGTTTTATCCGCACACTGTGTACTATCCTAGTTTCATCTTAACAGGGATTGTTTTTCAGGGCATTTGCCAAGGGTGTTTGGTTGCAGGGGGTGAGCAGGCATCTGCATGTGACCAAGTGTCATCTGCAGCCTGGCTAAGCACACGTGGTCAATGGGCCTTTAGCCATGTTAAAATACAGTTACAGTAGATAATGAGACTGTCTGTATAGTGAATACTGATAAGCAGTCAAAGGGTATTAGTGGAGTATAGTTAGGACAGAATGTGGCTTCCCTAATATCAGATACCATAAAGTTGTGTCTAGGCAAGACACATTTTATTGTTAATGGAGACGAATCAGCATTACTGGAAGCTGATTCATCTCAATTCTGTTAGAGAATCATTTTAGGATGGGAAATATTTCTTTCTGATGACTCTGAAAGAAACCTATAATTACTTCTTGATTTTGACCAAAAACTGTTAAATGTCTCAATTACAGAAGAGTACTACAAGCTTGTGAGCGAAAGTATTTAGAACCTTCTCTTGTTTGGTTCTTTGTTCATCACTTATTTTGTTATCATTCCTTTTTTTTTAGGAATTCTCATGTTTTCTAGATCTTTTGAAAGAAATACACTCAAAAGCAGGCAAATGAGAAGGATTAGTAGGTTTGATCACGAAGTAAGAATGCTGTTGAAGAGAAAATTTATCAAGGGAAAAAGGAAAGATGCAACATAGTAGGTAAGAATCCTGGTGGTGTTATCTGAAAAAGGGAGACAAGTTTTTGCTGGGAATAGCAAGGACTGTCTCAGATGTGAGCTACATCACAGGTTAGAACAAGGAGTGGAGGTCATAGCACTTCCCCATTACCAGTTACAGATTTGCAGGGTATGCTGACTTTTTCTCATTTTTCAAGGAAATTTTCCAGCCTCTAAAGAAAAGGTGACTCTTTAAATGTGTGTAATACCTAAGCATTCACATTGCTTTCCATCAGGTATTTGCATAAAATCAATGTGTAGAACTACTTTGAAATAAGTTTTGCACACCACATACAGCTTGCGTTGGAACAGCCAACAAAGAAAAAATAGCTGCTTGAGCACACACACATAGCAGCACATGCACGGAAAAACAAAGAGAGACTTGTTGTAAGGCAGAGGGCCCATACTTTTGATACAATCATCAGCCTGGCTTTACGCTTACATCAGAGCAAGAGAACAAAAGATAGGGGGATCATAACAGTACACTAATCTGATCTTATTCTGGCTCTTTCTCTGCAAAAAAAGAGACTGCTTCATAACATCTGAGAGGCACGTTTTTTCATATCTATCTAAGCACTTTTTATCCCAAGCCGTGTGGTTCAATTCTGGCTTGAGATGAGAAGTCAGCCAAATATGGGACAGCAGCATATAAGGGATTCAGACTCAGGAGAACAGCCTGCTTCAACTCTAATTGCAAGACATACACACAGAGATTTTCCGATGGCTTGGGTACCACACTGCCATCAAATGCTGCCTATACTGCAGGGTTTTTTTTCTTTCCTCCTCCTCCACCCCCCACCCCAGATTAGGAAAATGTTTTTTACAATTTATCTGAAAGATAATCCTTGCTTTCCTCTTTATTCAGAGGAAAAAGCCTCAAACCAAATTGTAACAAAATACACCACCTTGCTTTCACTGGTTGTCTGAGACATTTAGAGACTTGGAAAAGTGTCTGATCGTACTTTATAGCAAAGCACTGCAAACCAGCAGACCAAAACAGAGTCCACTCTGAACAGGCAGGCAGAGAATTTACAGGCATTTTTCTTGGGGAATGAATGGGAAAGATCTTATCACTCCATCCACCTCTAAGAGAAAGATGAAGAGGAGATGGGCTGGTCAAACAGAGGTCCCTCCCCTGGAGTGAATGAAGGGTACAGATATTAAAGATGAAGGATGTCTTCAGTTTCTTACCTGCCTGGAGCTGTCCCACCCTCAAGAAGTCCAGAGACTTCCCTTGAATGAATGGTTTTTATTATTTATTGTCCTGGACACTGTATTTCTGGAGGACTTCTACCCTTCCCCCAAATCAATGAAATCAAAATCCAGAAGTCTACTGTGTATGATGGACTGAAATCCTAGCTTATTTTGACTTAGTTTATGGACTACTGCAGCTGTTTTATAGGAAGTGAACATCTAAGACCATGGGAACTGCATTCTGAGGGTCAGCTTCTCTCTCAGACAGAATTATTTTCCCTGTAGACTGAGACTATTGAATCAAGCATTCTTACTGTTTTTAGCAGTACGTACCACATGGAGTGGTGGTGGCATCGTCAGTAACAGATTTGAGTAGGGAGTAAGGTTCATTCTTCTCCCTCCTAGCCACTAGGTAGGACATGTAGGGGCAAAAAGTATGTATTTTGCTAAGCAATTGCTACTTCAGAAAGATGTAAGCTTTTATGTAAAGAGAGGGGACTGAAAGAGCTGTAAGCCCCACAGTTGCATCTTGCATATGCTTCAGGTATGGCTTTATAACGGACTATTAGCAGCTTTGAGAAAAAAGATTATAAACACTTGATTTAGTTCTTATAATAGAGGCTGAGATTTTTTGCTACCTTCAGAAAAGCATCATTCTCTTCAGAGAGGATGAATTTGTTTCTTCTTACACTGCCTAATGAGATGAACGAATATCACACAACAATAATTTCTTCTAATTATAGGAAGTCTAGAATAAATTAGAGCAGAGAAATATCTATTTCTCTTTTTTGTACAGCAGCATTTTCAGTGTTCATCAACATTGCCCCTAAGGCAGAAACAGAGTCATGCATGATCAATTTATCTTATAAGTCTTCTGAAATAGTTCCCTGTCTCCATTTAGCACTGTCAAGGTTTGTTCTAATCTGCCATTTCAGACAAGACTTAGAGCTTCCACGCTTTGATTCTTTGGATGAATGAGGATTAAAGTTTTCATTGCTTGTTTGTAATGAGGCAAGTTGTAGCTCTAATTATGTAACCAATTTGCTGCGGTTATCTCTTGAAAAGAACAGCCGTGGTCCAGTCAGAGGTTCATTTTGTGTTGATGAGGTCTGTAGTCAATGCAGACAGTATAAGTTGAAAGTCAATGGGATCTGGGTGCCTAAAACTGACATGGCTTTGAAAAATTCAATGATAATCATTGAATGACTGGAAAAATAGACACAGATAACAGTGACCGCTTAAGGCTAATGTAAGGAAATCCAAATCTCTCTCTGTGTTTTTCTTTGCATTAATGCTGTTCTGAGATCAGAGAGATTTCATTAAAAAACCCAAGCTAGTTAAGATCTAGCCTCCAAGTAATGCATCAATCAATTTTAAGGGAAAAGACACCTTTCTGATCACCTGCATACACAGGTGGCAGAAATACACACTTCACCTTTTTATAAGAACCAATAACTTAATACCAAATTAATAACCTCTAAGAAGATACTTTGTCTTCTTCGAAGGACTCCCAAATATGGAAAGTTCATTGGTAAATTGACCCAGTTTTTAATTCTCCTATTATTAAAAATGAGCAACTTGCTTTTCATTGATTGTTGCTTGCTTCAGGCTCTGGACCCAGGATTTTCTATTGTCTTTAGTGATACAGCATTAAAAGGACATGCACATTTCTGGATATCTTCTTGTGTCAGTATTCTTACATCCAGATCCAAATGCTTTTCTACTTTCTCTTTCACTAAATAAATTTAGACTGTTTATTTCCAGTTTCTCATTATAAGTGTATTTTTTCAGGTTCTGGGGGAGAATTTTGGACAGAAGACAGCAGTTGGCAGTTTTTGGTACTTATTCAGATCAATATTGTGTCCAGTTTGCTATCTCCACATACTAGCTGCGACCTTTTTGAAAATCACTGTTCTTTCCAGGTGTGGTCCTGCAGTTCACATGTGCAATGCTCAGTTTTCAGCCCCAGATGGACCATGTTTTGCTGTCATACAGTACAGGTTGTTTGACCACAGCAGACATAACATTATTGATATAACAGCAGATATAACACTATTGACTCAGTACCAGTTGCTGAGTATTATTATTAGTCAACCCTCAGCTCTTTATATTATCAACAAAGCTTTTTGCAATGATATTTTCTCCCAGTTCATTGACAAAAACTATCTGTGAAGAATGTGTTAAAAGCACTGTAAATAATTTGTGATATCTCACTTAGTGTGCCAGGCATATACGTGTGCTTTTCTGCATCTGTGAGTACTTTCTAAATATATATTATCTTGCTGTTGCTGTTCAAGTTTAGATGTGCAGAATCAAGTGCTTTGTTAAAGTACTGTGCAATGTGCAATGGGATTGTCTTGTGGAAAAAAGACAACAGCAAAGTTAGGTTTGCTACCAGTTAAGAGACACTCTTCTTTAATTCAAGTGGTTGAATGGTGGTAAATTTTCCAATGTTGCAAGTGAAAGGCTTTTGGAGCATCCTTGGGACATCCTTGAGAGTACAGGAAAGGAATAAAAGATTTCAGAGAGCAGTGCAATCGCTTACATTGTTTCTGGTTGTTGGCAGCTTAACACTGCAAACATGAAAGCCACTCTTGCGTCTTTACAGAGTTCCAGTGTGCTTCAGAAATTCTTCCCTGAGACAGACAAAGTAAATACATAAATATATTCCAGTCCAAAATAAAACCCACAGTTTCACATTGGAGTTATTTCTTCTCTTCTTGTTGAAGCTTCATAGATAATTCTTTCAGCAACAGAAAGAGTTTGGCCCTTTGAATTGAAAGAGTTGTGACTCACATTTTAAGCCCCGGAGCCTCTTTACTCTTGCCTTTGACATGCTGTGGGGCACAATGACAGGTATGGATGAGAAATTTATTCCCCCTCCCCCCCAAAAAAAGAAAGGAAGCACGAGAGATTTGGAGTACAGTTTATTGTGGAAGAGTTTGGCAACTATGCCTATGGGATTGTAATCTCAATGTAAATTTTCTGGCAGGAAGCATAGAGAAAAAAAAGGATAAATTATTTCCATGTTAGGCAAGAAAAGTGCTTATTAATACACAGAAAACTGCACTCATTTAATCACGGTTGATAGGGGATCAGAACAACCAAGCCAAAAAGATAGGAGCCTAAAGTGTTCTTTGAATAAAATATAGGCACCTACATTTAGCAGAGTCATGCAATCCCTCACTGCAACTCTTGGGGTGGCCCTGCTGGCAGCTTCTTCCTCAGATTTCTGGGATACAGAAAAAGGGTATCCTTACACGAGTTTTTCCTGTGCTCATTGGACTACCTTGAATTCAGCTGAGATTGTGGAGGTGGTGTTACAAAGCGCCTTGTTATAATAGATTAATTGTTCCTGAAGTCTTCAGGGAAGTGGGAACCTCGAAATTCAAATATTTGGTTCTAGATTATTTCTAACGTTTACTGAGGAAATGTTTAAATACCCTTGGGAGTATAAAAGCAGCCCTTTTGTCAGCCTTCCCTTATAATCCTCTGATTTTGGTATCTTGCCTGCAAAGTATCATTTCTCCTATGAGACAGGTAGAGTGGCTTTCTCTCGGTATCTGCCATAATAACACTGCTTTCCAGGACTTTGGAAATGGAGAGTTCAGAAGGTCTCCAACATCCAAGCCTCCCTCTTCCTGCACAGGTGTTTCTTACACACAAGCCCCAATAACCAAGCAAAAAGGGTATCCTTATGAATTTTGTCCCTGGTCACCCTTAGGAGAACAGTAGGCTCGAGCTATATTTCAGAGAGGTGCCTTGTGGCAGCCTCCACGCTTATGTTCAAGTTAGAGAAAAAGAATTTCAGACATCCTTTTGCCCGACACTCTCTAGGGTTGCCAGCTCTGAGCTGCTGTTTGTTGTGTCTCTCAGTCTAGGAGCTCAGCCCTCCATCATGCATAGAAAACAGACTTGCCTCAGCACAGCCAGCTCCACCGCAAGACGTGTAAGTTTGACTTTTAGGTCTAGGACAGCAAATAAGTCCATTTGCTGAATCTGGACCATGCCTCTTAAATATCTAAAAACCAAACAGTTTGAAAATTGGATGAATCTCTGGATATCATTGACTGTTGCAAAAAGTAAGTCCGAAAGCAAGGCATATAGACAAGTTGGCCCTAACTCCCTGCTGGCGTTTGTGAGTGCAGCTTCTCAATATGGTCATGCCTGTTTGTACCAGCGGTGTGTTCATCCTGCTCTGTGCATTGAACGAGACTACATGGATTTACAATACAGTGAAGACCTTTTCAGCTGTCCCCTGATGACTTTCTTGATTTTGAAGCTGCTGTAAAGTCTATTGCTACGTCATGTTCCCAGATACTGTATGTTATTTACTGGTACTGAATGGTTGTCTATGTCAGCTCAAGTTACAAAAACAAGTGGGATCTTTTCTGGCAGATTTTCAGGATACAGTCTCTGATGGATGTAAAGTGTTAAAGCGCAAAGAGCATATGAAATGGTGAACGTGAAATGTGAATTCTCACTACTTCTTTATAAGGAATGGGTTTCTCCCCATAGAAACCTTGCCATGCAAAACAGTGAATAACAAGCAAGACGCACATTACAGTGTGCGTAATAAAGCACTGATCACCTGCGGCGCTGGCAGGCTGCAATGGTGAGCAAGCCGTGTGGCAGGGCAATGCTTTCAGAGTTGTTAGCAGAAAACAAGAAATAATGATGATCATTTATTTGTCATCGGTTCTCTCCTTTATGGATGCTGGTCACCGGGAGAATATCCACTAGCTGGCTGTCGTGAGCCTGCTGTGTTTCACCTGAAGGTTTTTCAGATACCATTACAGTCAGTGTTGTGTTGGCTGCTAATACTCCTCCTGAGCAGAGTTTCTATCATATTATTTGTCCCACTCTTGAAATGAGTTACCTGCTATGGCATTACTACTTAAAACTAATAGGATATTGCTTGTGGGTGCCCCGTCACTGGAAGTGTTCAAGGTCAGGTTGGATGGGGCTTTGAGTAACCTGATCTAGTGAAAGATGTCCCTGCCCATGGCAGGGGGAGTGGACTAGATGGTATTTAAAAGGTCCCTTCCAAACCAAACCACTGTATGATTCTACAGTTCGTTGATATGTCTGCAAGTCAAAGTTAAGAGATGACTCATGAGTGTGCCACCTCCTGTCATTGGTCCATATTGCTGCTCATAGCCTGTTTGCAAAACTGGCTGTAGCTGAAGTTCAAATAATTCATGTTGTGTTCTGGTAGAATGGAGCTCAGTTTCTGCTGGTTGAATGTGGTCTTACCAGGATGCGCTTATCCCACCCATATTGTTGGTACAGAATGTGCAGTTTTTGTCCAGTCTTGTAGGGCCTGGATTTGCTCCGGTGTCTCTGGATTGGGTAGTACACCTTAATTGTATCTCTCCTTCCACTGGAAGGCTCCATACTTTATGCTGCTTAAGACTTTTTGTGAAATTCTGTGATACCTATGATGGGTGGGCCTGGTCTTGTTACCAGGCTCTGAACAGCACTGAGCTGAACATGCAGATATACCAAAAAGACCAACTAGAGCTTATGTGCGTTTTTGGGAAGTGGAAGATGAACAAGGCTAAATATCTCTCTGAAAACGTACCTCATTTGTAATAGTATACGTCTGATGAATTTTCAAGACTTACAGTGGAATTGGAAAGTGATGGCTGTTATCAGTTCCGAAACACATCTAAAACCTAGAAATGTTGACGGGGAATACATTGCTTTTAACCACTGCCTTTTGGCAGCAGATCAGATTAGATATGTGAGCCACCCAAATTACACGCTTTCCCAGGTGGGCATTAGCAGAACCATCTGGCAATTAGAAGTCTCCAGGGCAGTCAATCCAACTTTGAGCTGGATTAACTTGGAAGTTTCAAATGCTGCCATTGCTTTTTGATAGTCAGAGAGGTTTTTGGCCGTTGTGAATCAGCCAGCCATTTGATCAGGGATAGAAAGAATTATTCAGTTATTTATCTTCAGCCTTGTTCAGCTTTCCATGAGGTCAGTCTAAATCATCTGTCTTAGAGATATATTGAGCAAGTGTATATGCATGGCACAAATCCAGTCAATTTTGGGGATGAATAAGTTGGTTGAGCATGCAGAGAAGATCTGTAACAATCTTGGAACTTTATGTGGTGTGGCAGACTGTAGGCAATTTTGGGCAGAGAGTACCCAGTGTTGTTAATTCACAGAAACAGTTTAGCTTTTGCTGTATTTCAGCAGTGACAAAAGCTCCCACAGCCTCACCATAGGCCCTCTTGATAACAACTGACAAAATCTGTATCTTCCAAATACATTATATCATTAGATGAAGTGGACAAAAACAAAACAAGTATGTTTATGACTTAGCCTGAGGAGATAATTAACTTCTGAGTGCTGAGATCCTTGATTGCATTCCTAGCATGATCTTAATTGGAAGTCTGAACTTGTAAAAGGTTGTAGTGTTTGGAGGATATCTGAAATGGTTCACTGAGAAATTGTTTATTCATAAATTTTAAACGTAATCCAGACAAATACCTTTTCCTTTGCCTTTGTTGTAATTGTTGTGGTTGATGATGATGATAAAAATAATCTATTACAGCAACAGCAAGGGCACCAGACTATGCAAAGGGAACATGTATTAAAATATATTAAGCCACTTCAGAGAATTTCAAAAGAAATAATAAGTTTTACAAAAAGGGCTGAATACATACCAGTTGATATTACTTTGAAATCTGTATTTCTGCTTCAGAGTGTGGTACAGCACTTTTCTGTGCTGAAACTATTGACCCCTTGTGTGTCCTCAGCAAGAATTTTCATGATCTAAGTATTTTGCATGGAACTAAGTTATGCTGTGCACGCAGTACAGTAAGTTGCTAGCATACGATGAAAATGCAATTCTGTTCTGCTGATTTATCCTGCTCTTAGACGTGGGAGGCCCTGGACAAAGATGAAGTTAGCTCAAAAAACTGAAATGCTGACTTTATGGTTGGGCAATTACATTTTTGATACTTTAGAACCAGCTGTAAGTCTTTCTGTTGGCCTGCTGGACTAGCTGAATCCTATTAAGTACTGGCACTGGAAAAAGGTCTACATGGCACAGTGTATTTTCATGCAGGGACACTAAAGCTACGAGCTAGTAAAGATACCAACAGTAAAGCTACTATGACATGGTGCTCCAGTCACAGAAGGACTAATTAGCTCTTCTGAGACATAGACTGTAATGGCCTGGGATGACCCAGAACTGCTTCCTGTACATGCACTAGACTGTACATTGTGCTTTGTGGATCTGTCCTCAGAAGGCTGAAAAATATATTAAAGGGCAGATTGATGAGGAGAAATAACAAGCCTCGTCTTCAAGATAATTGCAACAACAACAAAATCTCCTGGAAAAAAATAATTCAGAAACTCTTTAGTCATGCTGTTTTCCTGAGGCCAGCAAAATCTCTGCCCTTTACCTGTCCCAGTTACAGGCACTTGTCTACCAGGTGGAGGTGTCCCAGCTTTCTGTATGATCAGGGCCTTGGGATGGTAGGTAAGGGTATCTGGAGCACAGGTTATTTTTTCCTTTCTCCTTCCAGTTGCAGGCAGTGACATTGAAGAAAACAGACAGGGCCGTGTATTGATACATAGCTCTGTGGCTGGTGTTACCACACAATTTTGGTTTTTTCAATAATGGGATGGCCTACATGGTGCCAGGCTTGCTGGCGTCAGTTGGGATTCATCTTTCTCAAAGGAGGAAGAGGGTCTTTGCTCACAAGATAGCAGGGTTCATTGGCAGAGCTTTAGATTAGGCTTGAATGGGGAGCGGGATAATATCAGGCTTGCCCATGACAAGCTGCGGGTTGACATGACAAGGTTAGAGGGATGGGGTGCCAGCAAGGGCCATCAGCCTGTTGCTCAGAGACGTGTTGGTTACACTGCAGCACACTAGAAGTCTTACAGAGATGAGCCAGGGGCTTCTGAGGTAATAGCAGCCAACAGGGAAACACCAAGGAAATACCTCAAAGGAATTAAGGTTTGTTGCCCTAAGAAGGTGATGTGGCCGATAGCCCAGCTGAAGTGCCTCTACATGAAGGCACGCAGCATTGGCAACAAACAGGGCTTGGAAGCCATCATGTTGCTAGAAAGCTATGACCTGGTTCCCATTACTGAAACTTGGTGGGATGAATCCCATGACTGGAGTGCAGCTATTGATGTCCATGGGCTGTTCAGAAGGTGAAGGAAAGAAAGGCAGGTGAGGAAGGAAAGGCAGTGGGCTAACCCTGTATGTTAGGGAGTGTTGAGTGTTTGTAGGTAAGAACCAGGGGGAAGACCATCAAGGCAGATATCACGGTGGAAGTCAGTTATAGACCATCCAACCAGGATGAAGACGCAGATGAAATATTCTATAAGCATCTGGGAGAAGTCTCACAATCACTATCACTTGCTCTTGTGGGGGACTTCAGCTTACCAGATGTCTGCTGGAAAGACAATACAGCAGAAAGGAAACAGTCTAGGAAGTTCCTGGAGAGTGTGGAAGATAATTTCCTGACATAGCTGGTGAGTGAGCCAAGTAGGGAAGGCACCCTGATAGACCTGTTATTTGTGATCAGGGAAGGACTTGTGGGTGATGTTGGAGGCTGTCTTGGGCATAGAGACCACAATGACAGAGTTGGCCTGCTTAGGAGCCTGTCTGACAGAGTTCTTTGGGAGGCAGTGCAGAAGGGCAAAGGAGTCCAGGAAAGCTGGGCATTCTTCAAGAAGGAAATCCCTAGGGTGCAGGAGCCTTAAAGGAGTCCCCATGTACCAACAGACTCTGAGCAACCTCGTCTAGTGGGAGTTGTCCTTGCCCATGGCTGGGGCGTTGGAACTAGATGATCTTTAAAGGTCCCTTCCAACCCAAACTATTTTATGATTCTATGAATCTAAACATATAAGATGCAGAATATAATTACATACCTAAAGGTGGTGTTGAATATATGCAGAGACCTTATGACCATGTTAGACTAGAAAACTGACTGCCTGAAATTTTTGGTGAGATTAATGAAACATAACATGACAAAGTTATTTGGTAATTACTTGTGGTCCTAGAGGAAGAATGGCGGCAGAATAGCAGGCAAGTATCGCATTACCCATGTCCAGATACTTGGTCATCACGCCCAACACTTGACACTCTTCTGTAAGAGTTTCTGCTCCTGTTACCTGCAAAAATGATACAGAAAAATAAAGATAACATTGAGCTTTCAGATGAAGCAAATTAGCACCCGTGATAGACAACAAACTGGAAGGATGGAAGCTATTGGAGCAGAAAATAAACTATGGAGCTCTCAAGGGAACAAAGACGCTGTGAGTACTAGGAAATCAAAGTATTGTTTTGTGGAAATCTTCAAAATTAAAAACTTGCACATCTCTGAATGGACCAAGTAGTTATTGTCAAAAGGATGTGGTACAAGGCAGGGTCCCTACTCGGATAAGTGAGAAGGGACACAGTAGTAGATCTGAGTTGGATTAACCTAAGAATAGTTAATGAACTGTAGTATCAGTAAACAGAAAAAATAATCCATGGTTTGTGATATGGTCAGTTCAGCATGTCCAAATGGTTGTTTGGCTGTTATTCAGAAAAGAAAGTATTTAGACTAAGGAGGCCAGGACATATGCATATGCCGGGACATAGAATAGTGAGAGAAAATAACTAAATTTCAGGCAAAAGCTGAAGAAAATATTTTCTAGGAAAAAACCCACAAATAAAATTAAATCAAAGATGCAGAAAGTACTGTCTGCCCTTCAAACATAGGAGATACAGAGAACAGCAGATGTTGTAAACTGTTACAGAACTGTTGTAATAGAAGTGGGGTAAGAAGCATACTTTGAGAAGTGTCTTGAACGAGTATACTAGCCTAAGCTTCCCTTGCTGCTGCTGCTGCTGCCGCCCAGGCTGATGGAAAAAACCCACTGTTTTCTGGGGAAACCTCAGGGAAGGCAGAGATGTGGAGAGAAAAGATGACCAAGTGGCAATGGAGCTTTGGGTGCTAAAAGATCTCATTCAAACATTACTTTCATCTTCCTAATCTAATCATTTGCCTTGCAGGCAATGTATTTGCACGTTATCTGTATGCTGTACAAGCTGTAATATATATATTCCTATTTACGACACACCTGTCTTATTCTTAGGTGAATCTTTTAAACTTATTTATGATAAGAAAAAAGTTTTGTGTTTCAACAACCTCTGAGAATCAAGCCACTAAAGCAATATTTTTCAATGAGATATTCCATCCTTCTCCTCAGAAACACATGAGAAGGGAAATGGTAGAAGAAAATTCACTTCTTCCCAAATCCTCTCAACAACTGGACTGGGAGCAATGGGTACTGCCTTAGATTAGCCATGGCTGGGGGTTAGTATCTTTTAGATGTTATTCTTTCCTACAGAGCTTGCAGCTGTGAAAGGAACAGAAATTGTACCCTGTTTCTGTTTGAGATATTGTCCAAAAATTACAAGGGCAACAGTTTTAGTGCCTTCTTTCTTCCAGAGTGGGGTTTCATGGGTGAGTAGATACTTCTACTGGCCTATGTTTATTGGCTTTAGTATCCCTCTTTGTTTCTCATGAAGCAATCATTACTCATAATTTTCAAAGAAAATGCCGAGTAGAAAATCTTCTGTATGTTCAAAGTTTGGCCTTGGTTCCTAGTAGTTTAAAATTGTGTGCTGCTGTTGAATTTTGAATTACTATAGCTGAGGATTTGGCTCATGGTTTCTACAATTATTTACCTTTTCTATTTATTTCTTCAGATCATCTCTCTTTTTTAAATTCAAGCACACAACCTAGACTTTAAATTATATAGCTTTGTTTCCAGTAATGATATTGGGGTTTATTACATTCATGTTTTGCTGCAGTGGATAGTATTTATACAGTTTTCCTGGAGGAAGTTAAAAATAGTTTTCTGCTCCTTAGAGTTTAAGGGGTTGCTTTTGCCTATGCTGTTAGCTTGGCTTGCTGTATTTTTTAAACATGGTAAGGAAAAAAATAAATAGAAAAGGGAAAGTTGGGCCTCTCTCTCTCTCCCGTACCTTTTTTTGTAATTGAACATGAAATAAAAGCAAGTCAAACTGGCAGACAGCATTGTGTTCTGGGTGGTGCAAAATGCCAGAGACTGTGTTTTGCCTGCACACAATTTGGTCTTTAATAGTCCTTTTATTTTTTCACTCATAACAACAAAAGTGAACTATTAAAAATCAAATGTTGAGATGAATGAAACTAAACAAAAACATGCCGAAGGCGACAGGCAGGGTTTAACACTCCGTAGCTTTTATCTCTCTGGTGTCTCTCTCTGATGGTTGACATGGCAAAAGAATTCTTGCAATGCTTCTGAATCCTGATCACTTTGCTAATAACAACAAGAGCACCACTTTGCATCATTTCTACTCTCGAATCCCTCTAGACGTGATTCCTTACTTACCCAGTTGACATTCACATGGCACTGCTCCTCATCATATGTTTAAAAAGGAAACAAGGAAATCCCTATGGAATCAATAGATGATTTGGGTACGTTATTATCATAGAATCAGAAAATGGTTTGGGTTGGAAGAGACCTTAAGCATCGTTATTATTATTACTTTTTTTTGTTCATTGGTAGTGACATGGGAAACTAATCAAGGGTCAGTGTTCTGACCTAAGATGTAGTAGGCAGATCCTCAGTGGGGTATAGTACCGTGTAAATTAATGGAACTGGGACGGTTTAAACCATCCAGATTCTGTACTTATGACAAACCCCAGACAGGTGAGGTGCAGACAAGTGAATGGAGAATTGAGCACATTTCTATAGCCATTAATATAGTCTTTGCGCCACAGGCTCCCTAGCCACTATTAGTCCAATACATTGCAAGGGCTTACAGAGGAGTAATGAAGTCAGGACTCAAGAGATTTCAGATGTGCTAGTAATATTCTCAAAGGTTTTGTCAGTTTTCTCTGTGTGGGAAAAGGTGTTTTGTGAAGGCACTGAGCTGAAGCTCAAAAGATTTGCACTTCATTCCTAGTTCATCATGGACTTTGATCTTGGGGAATAACCTGTTTTCCTCATGTGAAAATAGGAATGCTAATAATAAACCTTTACCTGCCCTGTAGGTTTAGGTAATATGAACTCTTCAGGCCATGGCATCCCTGCATCTATCTGTGGGCCAACGGAAAGGGATATGCATTTAACTGCAATCTTCATTGGCTGCTGTAGCACAGACCATCATCAGGAAAAGAAAATCACAGAAAAACGAAATACCATTAAAGGTTTTTTTCCTACAACTTCTGTCCATTCACTACAACAAAAGCAGAGAATTTTGCTCCTGTGTCTGGACTTCTTTTGTAAAAGTAGAAGTGAAATCATGGCCAAAGGTGAAAAAGATTTATAAATATGAGGTGAGCTGGTGTTTTCAGGTTTCTAAGAAGTCAGTTGCTTTCCAGCTTTGTCAAGTGCCAATGATTACAAAGGAAATAATGTGCAGCTTTGAAGGCCTCTGTTAGAGCCTTACGAGTTTTGTATATAGAGAAAATCAGATTTTACTGTTTCACATTTACACTGTGGTAGGATATAGACATGAAGGTACAACCCACAGCCTGTACATAAAATCTTCCCTGCCTCACTTGAGCCTTGTGTGTCTTGTTACTATGGAGTAAGATCGCAAATTTTCGTACCCCTATTTGCAAGAGCTCTGGCTCTGTTTCAAGGTAGGGAAAACAAATCAAGTTCTATATCTTTACTGGAAATGAAACAGAACCAACCACAGACCTGAGAGCTTGTGTATGATCACCCACCCTGCTAAACTGTCAGCAAACTCTATGACAAGGATTCAGCTGATACCTGGTAACACTGCAGCAAACAATGCCTAAGCCCAGTAAGGGGTTAGCACAAGCCAAGAATCATTTCCTATATCGACTTTGGGTGTCATCTCTCCTTTTTTGGTCAGAGTTGGAAAGTTTAGCTGTGTGAAGGTGGGCTGTGCCACACCATGCCTCAGTGTTAGAGAGTTGTCTGTAGCCTGTTTTGTTTACTGGTACAGACACAGTAAGTTGTTCTGTACTGTCTGGGAGAAGAGACTCCTGAAAGATTTCAGTAGGGGATTTGTCATCTGAGCATCTGTCAACTGATAATGAAGTCAGGTTAAATATTGATGCAATCAAATCCTAAAACACAGGTGTGGGAGGGACATAGGTCCACTTCTTAATCAAAATTAAGTAGACTTAAAATGGTCCCAAGACATGTTTCCTTAGGTGCTTCCAGATGTTTCTAAATATCTGCAATGATGAAGAATGTACAGAATACCTGAGTAACCTATTCTAGAGCTGAATTAACCTTTGACGTGGAATTTTTTTCTTGTACTTACCAGTTTATAGTAATTTTCATTCTTCAAGTGAAGAAGAAAGTTCTTAGAGGTAAGGAGGTCAGCAGTCTATTGTCAGTCATATGTGCATCCAGGATCCCTTCATTATTAATCTTTCTTACCCTTATAAAATTTCAGAAGAATAAGGGAACTGGAAATCGAGAAAGAGTTACAAGAAGGAATTGGAAGGATGGCAGCTTGTAATATGTAGTAGGATCCATGTATTATGTAAGACAAAAATAAAACTTGGACAAGGCTATATTTTGGGGTCCTAGTGGCATCATAAAATACCCTTGCTTTTTGCTTTCCTCTCTTATTTTGATGTCAGCAGAGCCCTGAGGTATATTTGTAGCCTTGAAATTCAAAAACATCTCTTTCAAACATTTGGTTTTAAAAGGGGCATATTTGTAAGTGGTAAAAAAAATCTCCATTGTGAAATATCAATTATTTGTAAGTGCTTGGATTAATTTATTGGATTTTATGGGTGAAAGAAATGGAAATTGTTTCTTACATTAAAAATTAATATTTTACATCCAGCTGTGTCTGGCTGGGCAATAAATCAGCTCCTTACAATTACTTATTTGTCAGCCAGCATGTTAGTTCAAAAAGCTAGGGAGCTTGCCTGTGGATCCTGCTCTACTTGAAAGACAGAGAGAGTTCAGGTCAAATCAATTTGAGCCACAGTAATTAAGAACAAGATTGAAGATCCTTCCCCACCTACATAGTAAGCATCTGGAGTTGCTTTTTAGAATGGATCCACTTCTCCACAGCAGCAGAAAATATTGCAGGCAGACAGCACTACTTAGGAAGAGCTTTTTTAAATGCTTGAGAGGGTTATATATGAACCAAATACTCAGACTTACCTTGTAATAAATCTCAGTACTTCATATTTGCTAAGCAGAAAAACATTTTATCTTTTCAGTTTGTCTATTTACAGCTGAATATCACATAACCTTCAGAGGATGTATTTACAGAGTCTCTCCGTGTATGAGGAAATTAAACAAGGCCAGGGTAAGGTAGTGTCCCATGATCATCAAGAAAACCGAATTGGTATCGTGGTACCTGGAATTTATTTTTCCCAGTAACCCATATTATACCTGATGCTGTCTGAGTGTGCTTCAGGAGTTATCCCAGAGACCATCCTCGGTACAGACTTTGTGGATCCCTGTTTTAGCAGCTAAGAAAGTTCATCTGTGTGAGGGATGCTTTCCGCACCTTTATAACTCAGGGTCAGAAAATGGACAGAAGCTCTTTTTACTAGTGTAGATGTAGCCATAAAATTTGACTTGATGCCAGTGAAATGAAATCCTAATAGAAAACTAGTATTTTTATCACATGAATGAGGAATGAGGCACAAAGACACACTGAAATTGAAAAAAACCACCAGAGTGTCTAATGGTTGCTGATGTAAACAGAAAGTTCCCCTCAAATGCTTCTTTAGGGTGTTTTGATTTGGCAAGACAACATAAAATGTTGTTCCATTTTGATAGAACATACCTTTTTGAAACTTTTTCTTGGCTATCAAGATGAAAAATTAACTGTAACCATAGCTCTAGTTGTACGGTGTTCCTAGTGAAGAGTTCTGTCATTACAGGGGACCTAAATTAAGTCAATCACATACCCAAGAAATACAATTAGCTGCACACCTCTTGCACATGCAAGATCATATTCAAATAGAGGTAAATTAAATAACTGTAAATAAGGTCACTTGAACTTCCTCTATACAGAGGAAACGCAGACCTTTTGAAATCACAGGAGGTGAAAAGAAAACTCAGACTTCTGGCTTCCCAGTCATCCTCGTGTATTAGCGTCGCCACATTTCTTCTTCACTGGGATTATGCTGGCGGAGTGCATGGGGGGTTTTGGACTGGAGACTGAGGGACACATAGTGGCTTGATGTTGAAACCAGGGGGTGCATTAGGAGGCATGTTTCCCACCACCAGTACAGTGCTACAGCAAATCCCATGTCAACTGACCCTATGGCCTGTGTCCTGTGCATCAAGAACTGGCCTCTTACGATTGAAGTTATTGCATGCCTCAACATTCACCTCTCTCATACAGCCGCTTGTCTCAGGAGGATTTCTCGGACTAAACCCAGAAATAATACGTGGTATATAATGAAGTTTTGCTGTTTTTTTAAAACCCTATGTGTTTCTGAGTGTCAGTTGCTGGCATGATTTATGTGTATACAGACAGTCATTTACTGAGCTTGGTGTAATGAGAAAAAAGCTGTCTGGCGAAACCAGATCATTCCATCACCCACCTGTAAAATACGGCTAACTAGAATGCATTTGAATGATTATATATGAACTAATTAGAGACCGAGTGAATGAATTGTGAAGTTGTGGGTAAATAGGACAAAACTAGGTGGTTACAATAAATTGGCTGTGGTTATATCAAGGTCCAGCAAAGCTGCACTGTTCAAATGATAGTATTAGCAAGCAATGAAAGAACTGAGGTTGATCTAATTAAAAACTGTATACCGAGTTATAAAAAGAGAGTACAAGAGTAAACAAGTGGCAGAGTCTAGATTTATTTGCCATAAACATGTAATCAATCTCAGCATGATGTTGAGGTGTCCAGCACAAGGAATTAGGATTCATAAATAAAACCCATCCTCTGTGTCGCTTTCAGTATAAATGACAAAGCAATAGCAAGTTGTTTCTGAACGTGTGGCTGCAGACCTAAAGGTCTGATTATGAAGATGATGAAGAGGCATAGTTCTTTGAGAGCTCCTCATCAATTTACAGAGTAACATTCCACAATGGATTGGTTTATGAGACCAAAGATGAATGACTGAATCAAAGTGAATGTCATCAGGTGCAAGGGTTGTATGCAGTGGGATCACAGCAAGCATGAACAGCAGGAGCAAGGCAGCAGCCACCACTGCATCATGTATGTGGTGAGCAGAAAACAATTCCACTTGATCGTGTCTCTGAAGATTATGCCACATGTACTTTGGGATGCCAGCATCGTAAGCAGCCATACTACAGAGGGAAAGGTAGACATCACTGCAGTGGAAATGGTAAAGGGCATCACCCCATTGACTTCAGCAGAGATCTCATGATTTTCAACAACACAGATACAATGAAGCTCTAGTTCATTGCCAATATATAGCTAGTTAAACAGATTAAAGAAGATATTAATTTATGAGTGTTTTGTGTTTGTTTTTTAACTATCACTGATTGGAAACCACGTACTTAAGCCCTGTAAGTTAACTCATATTTTTTGAGTTAGAATCATAGAAACATAGAATCACCTAGGTTGGAAAAGACCTTTAAGATCGTCAAATCCAGCTATTAACCTAACACTGCCAAAACCACCACTAAACCATGTCCCTCAGCACCATGTCTACCCATCATTTAAAACACCTCCAGGGACGGCAATTCCACCACTGCCCTGGGCGGCCTGTTCCCATGTTTGATAACCCTTTCGGTAAAGAAATTTTTCCTAATATCCAATTTAAACCTCCCTTGGTGCAACCTGAGGCTGTTTCCTCTCATCCTATTTCTTGTTACTTGGGAGAAGAGACTGAGCTCCACCTCCCTACAGCCTCCTTTCAGGTGGCTGTAGAGAGTGATAAGGTCTCCCCTCCAGCCCCCTTTTCTCCAGGCTGAACAACCCATGTTCCCTCAGCTGCTCCTCATAAAGCTTGTTCTCTAGGCCCTTCACCAGCTTCTTTGCTCTGAGTTGGGTGAGAATAAAACCATACAGACAGAAAAGTAGAAAAAGACTGTTTTCTTCCTGATATAAATGTACAACTTTCATTGACATTTTAGTGCAGCATTCTCTCCCGCATACATAATATGATAATATGACCATGCATAATGTAACTTTCTGTAAGATGTCACTTTTTTAAATTTTGTGATCTGCCGTAGTACCTCAAACTTTCCATTTCCCTTCTGCTGCATGCAGAGAACTCAGATGTTTTTAGACCAGGTGCCAACTTTTCCTGCACTCTTCCTATGGCAATACTATTTCCATCTTCAGTGGGGACTGAACAGAGTTTTTCAGATTGGGGCTGACTAGCATTAACTTTATCAGCAGTTCTGTTTTGCATTCTTCTTTGGTAATAAATCCAAGTGTAGCATTTAACTTTTTTTATGGCTGTGGTGTTGGAGGTTTCCTTTTCTCCGTTAGTCTCAAATACCATTTGAACAATTGAGTCATTCTCCCAATATCCTACAGACGTTTCCCTTGGCTCAAGAATAATTATTTCACAGTGAAGTACTTTTGTTCCCCACAGGTCCAATCATCCAAACCATCTGAATCCTGCTGAATCTGAATGCTTTTTCTTCATTATTTTTCTTTGCCTCCAAGGGAGTGTGGCTCCAGGCCCTGATATTTTTGTGCCGTTTTTACTGTAACACACAAACGCACACAGAATGCTTTTTTTAAAAAAAAAAAAAAAAAGGTTCATAACATACTAGTATTTTTTATTTTTTAATTTGCTGGTAACTTTTCTGTTCTTTAATGATTTTGACTGAAATGGTCCATATTTTGTGTCTATTTCAGTTTTTTTTTTAAATTAGAATGAAAATGGAGCAGCCAATTATGAGAAATTGTTTCACATATACTTTATTAAGACTTTTCTCTTTCAGTTTGTCTTTTCTGGGTTGCAGAAGGTATTTCCAATTAATCAGGGGCTAAGCTGTGGGAAATTAAAGGTCTGTTATGGTTCTTCCATATATCTTTAGATTTGACTGCCTCACAAATGATGGGAATACCAACAATAGAAAATAAAATTATTATAGAGACTTCTTCATGTTTTGACTGTTCTCCCAGCACTGAACACACTTTCAGACTATACAGCCGACCTGAACAAGAGACAGGCAAGACAACACAGGTTGGTGTTTTCTGTGCCCTCCTTAAATCTCCTTTTGCCTCAGGCTGTGTGACAGGAAAAGTTTGAGCTATTTTGACATGTATTAAGAGCCTGACTTCCAGTTCAACTAATTCTTCCTTCAATCCTCTCTCACAAGTGGGTGATAACATGGTCTAATACTTAAGCTTTTTTTACTAAGGTGAGTGGGTTTAAAAGAAAGCTTAAAAATATGGTAAATTGAAATTCATGATTTTTGGAACCAGTAAAATTCCCCAAGAGAATACAAAAGTGTAAAGGAAAATAAAGTTGGAAGCTGGAGGCAAGAACAGCAGTTTTTGAGCATTTAGAGCATGAAAGAAGTTAGTTATATTTAAAGGCAGCTAAAGAAAACAGTTTCTAAAGGGAAGTTAGCAGTGGGAACTAGAGGAGATATCTGTGGTAGCCAGGAAAGATGCCTGAAGGCCATAGTAGTACAGGGCAGCTACCTAGGTAATTATAGCTCATCTCAATAGAAGCCCCACGTTAAGAAGCAGAGGAAGAAAAGGTACTGACAGTGGCAAGAGGACAGACAGACCTGAAGGACAAAAGGGCTCTGTAATTCACTGACAAACTGAACATTGCTTTAATATTCCTAGTTTAGTGCAGGCAGGCTCAAAATCTCGTGTTAAGGTGACAGAGGGGACCTGAGTGAACTGGCCAGGCTGAGGTGCTCACAGGCTGTGAGGCAAAGTGTGCCAAGCACGGATATTCCTCATCTCTGTTTCCTCCTTTAAATGTGGTTGATATTAGGAGCTGGATATTACCTGCACTCTTAGAAGCATCTTTGGCTCTAGATACTAAACAGGTATTTGAAAGTATTTTAAAGCAGTATATTTAATGATGGGGGATACCACCTGGGAGTCTAAGTGAGACTTCAAACTGTCTGAGCTAATTGGATTGCTATTATTTGAGATAATCTTATTGGGATGCTTGGAAATGAGTTTTATTCTTCATTAAAAGGACAAAGGGCTGCGTCTTTAAAGGGCAACACTAATGTATGCACAGAGGGCAAAAAATAATGTTCTCTAAAGCTCTCTATGGACTCCTGCCAGTTGTGACTAATGTTGGTGCAGGTACTAGGAAAACACGGGCAAATATGATGATGAAGGAAGAAGAATGGAGATTAAAATAAAAGTGGTTTGAAAGCTCTACTCATACTACTCTATGAAGAATAATATATGAGGCCTGTGTAATGAAAATGATAATGTGTTCTGTCATTTTATTTCAGATAATTAGACTGTGATCCTGGAAGCTGTTTCTTGTGGCTGAAGCTCTGTATCTGATTAGAGTCCTGCATTTCCTAAAGTTGCACTCCAGAATCGTTTCCTGCTGCCTAGTTTGAGATGCAACGAGTCCAGGCCTGAGGAGACACTGATGCTGTGCTGTTCTCATGGGACACAGTCACAGGGTCCAGGTAAGGTCCTTGGATTGTTTCCAGCCTGCTGCTGGCTGGACTGTTCGTGCTCAGGCTCAGATCCAGATGGAGCTGGCTGGCTTACCATGAATGGATACTCAAGCCAAGAGAGGAGGGCAAGAAGGGTTGGGTCCAATTAGAAAACACTTCTAACACCCAGCACAAAATTGCTGCTGGGAGACATGGCAGATTCTGTTGGAAAATTACAACACTGTTCTGTGTCTTCCTTTCCTAATCCTTTCATGTTAACGGATCCACTTTGCTTGGCTGGCTGCAGAAAAGAAAATGAGGTAGATGCAGGATCCGTACAGGAGGTCTACTTTCAAGCGTTTGTCAAAATAATTCTCTATAAGCAAAGAGCTGCTTTCTGTGACTTTTTGGGGGGCTATATCCCTCCAGAGAAAAATCTGTCAAACTGCTTGTTTGTATTGTTAAGTGCTTTCCAAGCATCTTCAGCAGAAGCACAATAACATAATCCTGAGTAACCAAAGATCAGTAACTCGATTCTCATCGAAGAAAATGAAGGCACAGTGCCATGTGATCTACTGTTGCCATCTGAACAAAGCAGCTCAGCTCACAAAACCCAAGTGCAAATAAGGTGCAGACAAAGAATTGCTTGGTGAACAACTGTGAATAGCAAATACAGGAGATTTTGAGTCAGCCCGTGGGAAATGGCTGAAGAGAAAAAGTAGCTACCTTTATTAAACCAAAGTATTTACTAAGAGACCTTGCTTTGTTTCTCTTTCTGTCAGATGCCACGTTCAGCTGTGTCTATACTGCTGACACCAGTGAGAATTGTGGCTCTCTATCCCTCTGCTAAGATCCACGGGGTATAATTTGCCTATTCAGCTAGATATAGTGGTGTCTTAGACACTATATGGACAACTGGTCATGGTAAGTGATGAATATAAGCGAGAAGAATTTCAGGCTGCAAGTTCAATATAATTAATGAAGTGTTACTAAAGCGTTTTAAGAGAAACTGGTTCCTGCATTTACAATGCGCTGTAATGATTTACTTAGAAGTCTCCCTTTAGACTCAGTGTACAAGTTACAAACGATGCAAAATGTTGCTGATCAGAGATATTGACAATCGCTCATTGGTATTGACATATACAAGAGTCTCCACTGGTTGCCAGTGCAATTATGAACTGATTTTAAAGACTTGCTTTTGGCCAAAGGCTAAAAGAGGACCTTATTTCTCATCTTATTCCAAAGTTTCTCCTATCTTACTCTTCAGTTGTCTCCTCCAACAGATCAAAAAAACCTCCAAACCCAATAATAATAAACAATACTAATAGATGATAATAAAACGATAGCGAAAGTTGTATGGGTTCTTCTACTTTGTCTTCCACCTGTCTGTTCAGGACTGCTTATTCAGCTGGAACAGATGGTGATGACTTCTAAGAGATATTTCCAGTACTATTCCAGTGAAGGTTTCTTTTTATCAGTGATATATTTGGAAATAGGCTCTGGTTTTAGATTTTGAATATGTTCTTCAAAAGAGCCTAAGCGATTGAAGAAAAAAATCTCATAGGCTCTCTCACTGATCACAGGGGTTCTGAATGAGCCAGTTGGATTTCTATCTAAGTCCCTGTGTCCCATGTTTCTTTTGGCTAGGAATATCTGAAAATATCAAGGGAAAATATAAAAGTTAGAAAGACTCAGTATCCTGCAGAGATTTCTGAAACAAACGAGTAGAAATCAACTCTGCTTGGAGAAGATCACAGAATCATAGAATCATCTAGGTTGGAAGGGACCTTTAAGATCATCAAGCCCAACCATCAACCTAGCACTGCCAAAAACACCACTAAACCATGTCCCTAAGCACCACGTCTACTGGTATTTTAAATCGACTTTGCTTAGCCAAGATCTAGAAATTTAACTCATGCCTACCATGGGTGAGAGAGCCACAGTGAAAGTGGCTCTGAAAGGTACTGAAGTTGAATTAGGGAAAGGAAGGTTGGTTAAAAAAATTTAGTCATACTGCAGCCTTACCCCTGTGTTCTTGCTTGAACTTCAGGGTGCGAACTCGTAGAGTTTTGCTGCTAAGATCTATTTCCTTTCATTTTGCATGAGTATCAAGAGGGGACTCCTATCAGCGAGACGTGCTATTCTTGACACAGCCTGAAAGGAAGCATTTGTTCCTTGAGTGTCTGTGACACGCAGTGCTTACGCTTCTGCTTTAGAAAGTCTGTTGCTCATTATAGAAATGTTAAGTTTACTCTCCACTCTGGCTGCTCTGTTTCTGCAGAAAAAAATAATACATCCAGCAAGTCATTGTAACGCCTATGGACTAGCACCGATAAACAAATCTCTGTCTCCTTGTGCTTGAAACAGCTGCTGGTGATTACCCTCCTCCCGTGGAAACAGAAACACATCTGGTGTCTGCAGAACAGCAATGAAACAGAAACGAGAAGAGCCAAAGCAGCTGTCCCAGGTGTACACAGCTGCATCATCCCGAGGCTGCTGCTCCACCTGAGAGCCATGTCTCATGTAAGTAGTGGGCAGGGATGGTGATTAGGAGAAAGAGGAAAACACAAAAGGGACTTTTCCTCCTTCGTATTTCCCCACTATGGCTGAACCATTCAGCTTTGTCCTCAGATCTCTATGTGGTGTTCACTGTTCCCATTCTTCTTTGTTCCACATGGTCATATTAAAAATACGACCAAAGTTAACTGGCCTAAATTATCATGTTTATGATCTTTGGTGAAAATTCCTCTGTGTGAAGAAGATAGATCTGATATCTACCACTTATTGGTTCCCCTAATGGCTTATGTTATGACCATAGAAATAAAGTAATTGTGAAGTTTGCTTTCTGTCTGAAATGTCATAATTTCAAGGTTGCCCACCAGCAAATCACAAACCTAAAACCTGTAGGTATGAGGTGAGTTTTAAAGAATTGTAATATTTATTAACAAAAAAAATGTAAAACATATGGAGCCCGTATGTGTGTTGCAATGTATTTTTTAGCTTTATGTGGCAGGATTAAGATTTGGAACATTTGAGAAGGTATGAAAATGAAAGATGAGATTCTCATATGTTGCCTCATGTTGGTGCTGAGGTTCATAAGAAAAACAGGAAAATACTAAGTATTGTGAAAGAGTTGATGACATGTTTGTGCACCGTAGTGTATGGCGGGACACGTCCATACATTTGTTTGAACTGTTTTTCCTCTTGCATTTATGAATTAAAATTAAGTTTTAAATTTTTCTTCCCCTCTGCCTCCCCTTTCTTTTTTCCCCAGAGCAAAGGGAAGGGTTGATTTAAAAAGAAAGAAGTCTGGGTTTTGCTTTTTAATTTTGATAACTGGTCCTTCAATATAGAAGACACCTACATAAGCAAACCCTTTGCGTTTCTTCAAAAATATAGTTTCCATTCCAATAGACACTTTGCTGCGAAGCCATTTTCTGTCACTTGAAGGGAAGATCTGACACAAGTTGTGCTACATTAAAACATATTCTAGCTTGAGCCAAATTCATTAATACAAAATCAATATAGACTGGATGCTGGCAAAGCTGCTGTAATCTGCTATTCGCTGGAGAGGTATCTAGAGGTAATCGTTTCCTAAGAATCAGCTCTTAGCAGGGTGTCAGAAGGTGACAAATGCCAGAACTGACTTGACTATACATCTTCGCATTTATCTGTTTTCTTCTTTTCTTCCTTTCTACTTTTCCTTCCCTGTCAGCATAGTTGCTTTGCGGTTGTGCAACCATTTTATTGTTGCTCTCTTTTCTACGCCTAACTCCTCTTCCCACCAGGAAATGCTCCTTCCTTCCCCCACCCCCAGTATTTTTTGGTTTTGTTTTGTTTTTTCACTTGGGTGTTGGACAGGCTTGGTTTTCTTAGATTAACATTTGTTATCATGCCAAATAAAGTAAGCAAGTCAGAGAATAAGACTCTTGTGCAGTTAATGCGAACTGTGAGAGTGGTAAGGGGTATTGAGAAGGTGCAAATGCAGGAAAGAGAGGAACTGTTCCTGTATGATGAAACAGTCTTCATTACAGACAGTGTTGAACATTGCTAACTATACTACATTTTCACTTGCTTAGTTGAGGTCCAAAGTGAGACTCCCTGATTAGGTATGTTGCTCTGCCATATCCAACGGAATAATTTTTTGTTTTCATGAGGTTTGACTTTGGTTCCTCTGGTTCTCATTTCAGTTTATACTTTCTCGCTGTTAACTTTTTGATTGCTTCATTAACGATGTGAGACACAAATGCCCGGCACCATGGGAGAGGGAGAGCTACCCCTGCCTCTGCACATGGTGAGTAGGTACAGATTTATTTTATCTTATTTTTTAAGTGACTGTTTTCTCTCCAAGTGAATTGCCCAAACTCTCTCAGCTGAAAATGTGATAACTGTTGAGGCTGAATGCTTGTAAAGGAGAGGAATAAGGTAGGGTCATACATTTTCTGAAGAATTTTTATGAGAATCACTTTTTACAAGATTTCCCAATTGATTTCCTACATTATTACTCCCCTGGTTCCCAATAATGTTGTTTAGACAGAGAAATATTCCGACAGCATATCTTCCCATTCACACTTTGCTTTCAGCACTGGCCTATAAATGGGCCATTACAGTCTGGGAAAAAAAGTATAGAGTAAAACTTTTCCTTCATGTTACTTAAAAAATGCAGTCTAACTAACAGTTGTCCAACACGCACCTGCTATAATAATTTGAAAATTTTCTACTATGCTAAGCATGCAGAGGTGGACTAATTTGATTAATAAATAAGTAAGTATAGTAAACAGGTAATTTTATATCCACAGTGCAGACCTGATTACTATGGAATACTAGAGTGTGGTCAAGCAAAGAAGTACCAGCAAGCGCTGCAGCAACAGAAGCAAGCCCAACAGAACTATTACCATGACATGAGTGGGTTTTAGGTCAGGCAGGTTAAAAAAAAACTTGCTCCAGACCAACCCAAATCTAGGTAATCAGCTTAGACAAGGTAGTTGCTATTTGCTAATATAACGCCCACATCAGAACGCAATGTGGTAATTCTGGGGCAAATTCTGCTTGCCATGTCCTTGGAAAGTAGTCCCTTTAGCTTCAGTCATAATGCATATGCAGGAGGAGAATGAATCAGAAGAGCTCCAAGGAGGAGGCAGCAGGTGGCAGATGCCTTCAGGGCCTGCTCTGATTAGCAGATTGCCCCACTTCTGTTCAGTGCATTACTCCTACTGCACCAGAAAAGATTGGAGCTAGGGCCACCTGGTGGTGTAAAAAGAGACAAAGATTAGATAATTGCAAGTTATCCGTTGATGGAAAGGTCCCTTTCCACTGTAGGTGCGTGTCAGGGAAGACCTAGATATTGGTTGCACACAGTGGACCCGTATTTGGACTTTGAACTTGTGGTGCCTCCATGTGAAGTCTTTGGGTATAGACATTTTAGTTCCAGGTTTATCATCAGTGTAGGGGAAAGTTTACCTAGTATATTTCAAATATTCCTTTCCTGTCATGAATCAGAGAAGACCATAGTAGAGAAATCCTGAACCTGCTCTAATAGCCAAAGCATTGTTTATCTGTAATTATGTCATTTTTCAGCAACAATGAATAATATAGGCCTGCTGGCTTTAGGGAAATTAGCGTGTTTTCATCAGTGTCAGCAAAACTCAGTATGGTTATGGTGCTTGAACTGTGTATTAAGAGACTCTTAGATGGATCAGTTTGCTCTGGATATTGATATCCAACCTGTTAAATTAACTGCATGAAGGGTAAAATTTTGGTAAAATTTCAACAAATTTTCACTTGTTACAGAATTTTGGTATGTTGTAGATCTTGTATCTATATTGTTGAAGGATATGCCTTTTGTGAGGTCTTAGTAAATAAAACCAATAAGGGCTTAATTCTATTCATTTATATGTACTTGTTTGTCTGAAGAGGTGTTGGCACTTAGGTCTTGTTGCATGACTTAGAGGAGAATGGTAGGGAAATGGCAATCAATAGAGGCTGGTGACAACTCTTTTGAGGGATGGAGGTGCTGGATGGGAAAGGTAGACTGAGGAAACTGAGAAAGGTCATGCCAGTGAACCAATGAAATGTCTCAGGGGCTCAGACACAGGGAATTTGTGAAGGAAAGGAGAAATGACTGAGTGATGACTGAGCTACAGCAGTGAACAGTTGGCCTCTCAAAAGGAGGCATGTGTTCAAATTGAAAACAAAGATAAAGGCATTGATTGTTAAACACAGGGTTATGGTAGACATTAAGAGGTGAAATGTCTATATAAACTGATATTGCCACAACAACAAAATGTATAAACTTGCCATGAGCAAATTAGGTTAGGTATTAAAGCACTCCCAACCACCAATGGGATTCCTGAGCAGCCATCTCATAAAAGTAGTTGAAGCGAGAAACCATTTTCAGAGGGAACTTGATAACAGGATTATGTGATGAGGTTACAAGATAAGACTGGCAGGATGCAATTATCTAGATCCCTTCCAGGCCTATTCCCCTGGGAGAAAAGAGGAAATCAAAACCAGTGGCTTACAATGCACTGCAGGTGTGCATGTGGCCCAGCATATAACCTCATTTTGCCAAGGCTGGATACTAATCCGACTAATCTAGAAGTGCTATAATGATCTGTTCTCCCCATTAGCCCCTAGATAAGCATGTAGCTGTTAAATGAGCTGTCCAAAGATATGAATTAATATACAGCTGATGAATGCAACTACTTGTCCTTCACTGTAGCGGTGTTCCTACCTCCAAAATAGTTTCATGCTTAAAAGACATTTGCAAGTAATAAATATTAAAAACTCAAGTAAAATGGCAGCGATGCTACTAGAGAGAAGAAAGGATTCAGGAAATTTTGCAGCTCCTTCGCCTTTTTCAGATTTTTGTTTGCAGATACTTATCAGCAATTCACCAACTTGTCAATTTGCCCCATAATCTCTGAGTGCTCTAGCTAAGATCTAGCCTAACACAAGCAAAACTTTCCCTCCGGTTGCTAGGTAACTCCAGTGTCTGTTCATCTATGGTACCTGTTATCAGCTGTTCACATCTTTATTTACTTTTCATCTTGACCATAGTAATGTGATATAACTGGACACAGAGGCTCCAATATTTAAGAGACTTTGCAGAGTTACCAGTGCTGCAGTCCATTTTCTCATCAACATGGGCTGCCCTCCTCACAAATGTACGTGCCCTTCAGCTCAAGTTAAAAGGAGGTCTCAGTTCTCATCTTTGGTTGGTTCTGTGCGTATTTTAAGACTACTTTGAAGTGGTGAATGGAAACCATTCCATATGAGATTTGATCTTCTAGCACAATAGATCACTTTGTAATGACATTTAAACTCAGCCTTCTAATTTCTGGGGAGGGAAATAAACAAGGAAACATACAAATGGACAAAACCCCTTCCCCAGGAACTAGGGACCAAGAATTCATCAGTACCTGCTATAAGAAATAGCAAAGCAACAGAAGTATTTTCAAAACTTTTAGAAAAATCTTACCAAAACAAACTACTTTGTACTCTTCTCTTTTGGGAGAAAATGAAAAGACAGAAAAACTATGCACAGCCATGTTGCTTACTGCATTGTTAGGAATTCCAGTGAGAAAAGTGACAAAAAATTATATGCAAAACAAAGGAATAGACTTTATTTTCTCGAATTGCAGTAGCTTTTAACAGCCTTATTCTGTTCTCTAACAGAAGAAAACGCCTATCTCACATATGACAATGAAAGGTTCTCCTCCTGAAATAATTGCTCTAACAACAAATCTGGGGACAATGTGAAGGTAGAACAAATAGGTGGAGCAGAAGTTCAAGGCAAGATGTAGATAACTGTGGGAGATGAACTAGGAAATGATCAGAGTGTATCAGCTACCTAACCAAGACTCCAAGGGCTGAAGAAATCAGTTTTGACACATCTTTGCTCACATTACTGTCTGCCAGAGGAGGGTTTAGTTGGTAGTGTCTTTTAGACAGAGGGATCTATATATGTCTAGCTGTCTATGTATCTGCCTCTCTGTACAAAGACATTTATCAACTAAATACATACAAAATTTATTTAATTATTTATTAAGGAAGGAATAAGGAAGCAACTCAGAATGCGTCTGGCTGTAAAGAAAAACAATCCTGCAGCTGCCCAGTCACTAATGGATGATGTTTCTTTGCTTTATTTAGAGAGTAAATGTACAATATTTGATAAAATTCCTTCATAGAATTTCTTGGCAAGGAATACAGGAAAACATTATGAACTTCGGAAGGATTCATTAAGATAGTTTTAAAATCAATGAATCCACTGATCTAAATATACAAATAATAGAGAAAGATTTTACAAGTGCTTTCCTACAATGTGTTCTGAGTGATAATAAGACACCACTCTTCAAGCGCTTCATCAATTACTATAGTCAATAGGCTGAATTTCCATCCTAAACAGACAGCCTTCTCTATGGAAAATGGACAAATAAAAAGGTTTAGATAGATAAATACTCTAGGATGCTTTATATGGTCAGACTCTGTTGGCTGGTGTTGGTAGTTTTCTCTGTATCTTTTGATATTTAAACCTGCCCAACTTCCCCTTTTCACACTACTTGGAAAGCTATAACATTCATAAGTTTCTCATTTAAGATGCTACCCATTAGAACACCTTGAACTTTTGTTTATGTCAAGGTCTTGAAGCTTTATTCAAAACTCACAGTACATTTGAAAATTATTTCCTGCTTGATGGGAAAAACTGATGTCTTGGAGAAAATCTGTATGTTTGACCTTTAGACCATCCATCCACAAAATTTAGGTTTGCCCTCTGACAAGGTGGTATATGTAATATCATCTATTTTTTATTTATGATATGCCAGAGATGTGCATGGAACATTAAATGTGTAATAGCACACAAGCTATTTTATAATCTTGAGCCATGATTTTATCAGGTGATTGAGGCCTCCCTTGAAGAAGCTATGTCTACTAAGTTTAAAGGATTTGTTCTTCAACCAATGGTTTCTTTCACCATCCATTCTTGCTTTGTTTTCCATCTACCTTGTACACTGAATAAAATTGGAAATGATTCTGTGATAAGTAAATCATCATCAAAGACACAAAAATAACAATTAAGTTAGATGAGCCGTCTTAGAAATACAGTTTGAAATTTTGGGGGTACTTGACTTTGTATCCTTGATGTACTGTTAGTGCAGTGTTTTTTTACTCATGCACATACTTGAACACCAAGGTACAGTGTAACAGAGGGCAAAGAAGACAAGGAACACCATTGCTTGTGAAGGGATACAATTTAGGGGGTCCTGCTGAAAGATTTAATTTCTGCGTGCTTTGAATGATAGCATATTACATTTAAATAGCATGATTGGATTAATAAATCATATTCAGACTACCTTCTGTAAGCTGCCCAAGTTAAATGTTGCTATACCAGAAATGACAAGTTTCATCTAAGCCTGCTTTCCACTTCTTTACAGAATCATGATCCCCATTGCTGCATCTTTTTCTTTCATTCATTTATTTCCCATGACCCATTTTCAGCAAAAGGGCAAACCTGTGTTTCAGATGAAGTTATTCTTTTGGGAGATAAGAGCCCCCAGAGGCTGAGAAAGGACTAGAGTTTAGGTCTCACATGTTGTTGAATATCTTAATGACAGGAAAATTATATGGAAGATTCTTTGCTTGGCTGATCTTGAGTTGAACTCAGTGGTCTGTATGTGTATTAAGGATAATTTGTGCAGGATTATATAGCGTTTAGGTGCTTTCCAGCTGCTGTTGAGTTGCATTACAATATGGGCACAACTGCAGCTCAAGCTGGGGAAAGGGGTTCAGGTTTAGATGTCTTGTGAAAAGTATAATCTAATATAGATAGTAAGTACCACTACAGCTATGTTCTCTCTGACAGTAAGTGAGCAGAACTGCTCTCTACAGCTAATGTGCTTAAATTCCATTTAAGATTATTTTGATAGTGGAAGGTATAAATAGAGACCCAAGTGATTTGTATAAAAGAAAACATGACAGAGGTTAGGTGCTCATTCAGAGACTGAGGCATCCAGTCCAGAAGGATGAGAAAGAATATTTTAAGTGAGAAAATGAGATGGAGTGCAGTTTTGTCTTATCAGGGAAAAAAATAAGAATAAATTATTTGCACCTGTATTTTTACATTACTGAATGACATGCCTTTAGATCTGTGAAAAGGAGTGGGTTGCAGTCAGGCTAAACACAAGCTTGTAGGTGTTTAATATCACAGGAAGGAAAGAAGTAAACAAGACAAATCTAGTGGCTATCTTTCCTGGTAATACCTAGGAGGAAATGGTGCTTTCCCTTGTGTGAACCCACAGCAGTGTTTGTCATACCCAGCTTCATGGAAAAGAAATACATTGTGAGCTATTAAATGCAAAACCACTGTCTTTGCCTCATAAATTCCCTGAGCTACAAATCACTGGAGATTTTGGGTAGGTGCTATTGCAGGTGTTTTGTAGCTTCTCTGACATCTGCTATTGGTCAGTTGGAAGACCAGATACTGACATGCTGGTCTTGTTCTCATGTTCTCAAGTTAATATGAACCTTCTAAAAGGGTGCAGTCTAAACTACTCTTCTGGGCTCTATTTGCTTAAAGGGGGAAGACATGGTCCTCCAGAGGAGATTTATCCTACCTTAGCACTTTGTCAAGGACAAAAGAATAACTCTCTGGTAGTGCCTATCCTGCCCCGTTGACCTGGGAAGGAAATAAATGACTAGTTTAAATTGGTCATTTAACTTCCAGGTAGATAAATTCAGGCAAAGTGATTTCTACTCTTAGTGACTGGTAAGGTTGTTTCACTGGTCTAATTTTTATCTTACAAGAAACAAGAGAAAAAGACTAAGCAAGACTGTTTCTTCTCCCTTTAACATATAATGCTCAAATTCTCCTGACGATGCCCTGCTACAAATCACTTTGCTTTTTTCACCCATCTTGCACAGACAGACACTTATCTTAATCAAATACACATTAGCTACTTCTGTGGGTTTATCTGCTCAGTCTCCTGAGGACCAGCATTGCACCTGCTTCTTTTCTTGCATTGGCTGTCTTCTCTTCAAGAGCCTTAATGCATGTTTTATTATAATTCACTCTCTCCTTTGTTCTGGGGAGTGGGATTATTTTCTTTTTTATATGGCTGAACAAAACCTAATAAAAAAATGTAGTAGTCTTTGGGCAGAGGAATCTCAGCCAACCAGTATTTCAGGCTGCTATTGACAGTAGAACTTTGGAAATTTGCTAGGCAAAATACCCACTTCTTTGGGGGAAAGGTGGTCTTCCCTTTCATTGCGAGTCCCAACAGGAAAGATTTTTGGGTTTGAAAGGAGGATGAATAATTTTAAAAGTCATATACTTGAAGGACTCTCTGCATTTGGAACAGTAAATAAAACAATGAGAGTGTAATGCTATTGCTTCATTGTATCAACTCACAGTTGGATCATAATGTACTTAACAAGAAGACTTATAATGGAAATGAAGCTTTGAAATTTGTGCCCCACAATAAAAGATATCATCTCAGGTATTTTTTCTGAAAGATTAATTGACATTACATTAAATTTCCTCTTTTCTTACCAGACACGCATTTCTTCAAATATATGTTAAAAGTTAAGGAAGATTCCTAAACTTACACTCACCAGAGGTTGGCACTTGGGTTTTAAATTAGACAGTCAGATATCATAGTTTTTTGGTGAATCTGAAGCACACAGTCACACTGATATTTCTTTACAAAAATGTGCCACAGCAGAAATCCACAAATGCTGATGATCAGTCAGCCGCACCATTGAGTCTTAAACTGGTTGGAGAGACAAAGTGGCCTGCTTTTGTATTTGTCTTACAGACAGTAGCTTTGCTTTGTCACTGCTGTCAACAAGTAACATCTGAAAATTTTGAGTGTCAGTCTCAAATATTGACTCTTCATTATGTAATAAATCAGAATGCTGGGAATATTGTCATATCCAGGGTTGCTGAAGCTACTTGAATCAACATAATGCTCGAGTAGAATGTCTGCCTTGTGCTTATCACACTGTCTGCCTCTGCTGTGATAAAACACCAAAAGACCCAAACATCAAACAATGATGGTTTTTTAGTTTGTAGCTAGCAAATAGATTATCTGTAAGGGAAAAGGGAGGCAGAATAAATATATGCTTAGAGGAGATACTTAACATGGGGACCAACCCCCTCACAGCTATTCTATTGAATGCAAATATCTTCTGGGAACTTTCTAAAACAACTTTTTCCAAGTTCAAAGTACATAAATCTGTAGGGTCCTGATGTTCAGAAGCACAGGAATTACTTATAGTCCATCAGCAAAGGAAGATTATGACAAATGGCATCCCAAAAGACCATCCTTTTGCTTCTTAAAAATATGGCTTCAAGTTCTACCTCTTAAAAATATTAATTTGAAAATTTTGATCAAAAATTGGTTTGGGGCTGTGAGCCCAGAGTAATATCTGGTTAATATTCTGTGGGTGGTCCTTTCTTCTGTAACCTTCTTGAGATCTTGTTCAGGAATCGAAATGGATTCAGAGGGCAATACAATTACTAGCCTTGCCCTCCTCCTCACAAGGCTTAACGAGCCCATTTCCACCCACCTCTTCTTGTAGGTGCCGTAAGGTCCGAACTACTTGTCAGACCTGCACAGATCCTGTCTAGTTTCTTAATAATCTTCTTGAACTGCGAGGTCCAAGCGAGGACTAACCCTGCTGTCTACTTTCCAGCCTTTCTCTTGATGCTAAACTCAGGCTTCTGAAGCTTTTGTCTGCAATTCTAGACACTATGGCTCTTCCTTGTTTGCAAGCAGCATAGCAAGTTGAACATCGCTGGTAGTACTGGCATACAGAAATTGCCACTGTTGCTCTTCCCTCCTTCCTCTCTAGACTGAAGTTTCAGACATTTGGCAGAGATGCACCTCAGTGTTTTTGAGGAACTCTCACTGCCACAGTCTTGGCTTGAACGTGTTGAGTTTATTATGTCTGATTCCTGAAAGCTTTCTGGAACTCCTCCACTGGAGCTACACTGCTGAGCCAGGCTGAGATTTTGTTTTGGCACAAAATCTCTTTAGTGGCATAGTATCATTGTGTTAAAGAAAAATTCCCCTCCTTTAGTGAAGTACAAAAACTCCTTGTCCCATTGGATTTCATTAGCTTACCTTTGCTACTGTGGAGTTTGCATTGCTGCATGTTCGAGCACTAGTATTTCATCTTCTGCTTTTCTCTCAATAAAAGTGTGCTAGAAAGAACCTAAACTTTTACAGGCTTGCTCTCTTTCCTCAAGCAAAGTTCTAATTGGGTCATTATTCTCACCAAAACAGTCTTGGTAACTATGCCCACACAGTGCTGGAGCTTGAAGATATTATATAGCACACAACATTTTCCAGGAAACTCATTAGAACTTGTAAGTTAACTTTCTAATAACTGTGTGAAATGGGTGGAGTGTTAAAATCAGTTATGAATACCACCTGAATGACGTTATGTGATTTTATAGTGATTTAAGACTCTCCATACCTGGGATTTCTTTGGTAAGCACATGACACTTTTGCAGACTAATGTCACACGGACTTTCTACCTTTCTGACATGTTCTCATCCTGGCTTAAAAATGGTGACATCGCTGGGACACCAGGTCTCTAGCCTCTTTGTCTGAAATGCACCTGGATTTTTCTCATATTTACCAGCCTTCTTCAGACCATCTTACTTGTTTGCATGTTATCATGGTACACATAAACATGGTGAATATTTCTAAAAATTAATTTTTCTTAGGATTAGAAATATGCACTCCGACCAAAGGTAAAGGATTATTAGCAAAAATATTTTGAACAATAAACAAAAAAAGGGAAGAATAAACTGGGAATATTACAGTGCTTTTAGAAATATAGAGACTCCCCCACTACATAGGTTGTGCTGATCTCTACACAGAGATGACAGTCGTCTTCATCTTAATTCAAGAAACACATTCCTCAGATATATAAACTGAAATATATATAAATGTTAACTTACACTTAACCCATGATTGCTCCATTTCCATGAAGTCAAAGGAGTACTAATCTGGCAGCTAGAGTAAAAATAAAATCTTCTGATCCCCAAAAAAAGATTTTTGAGTATGAGTATACTCAGACTGTCTGTAAATAAGAAATTTATTTGTTATGTGTACACTGCATACATCTGTTCATGAATTTAATCCAATTTATAGGGAAAAAACCACACAATCAGAATACACTGTTCTCTCATTTTTCAGCATCTATTTATTAAATAGCTGCTAAGATTAATCATTAGAATAGTATCATAACAAAATAAATAATCAGATTCAAACAAGATAGGCAATATTTATCAGAGTGTTAATGAGCTATGTTGTATGTCAAGTCTGACCCAGCTGGATATACTACTTTTTGTTACATTTTTATAAAATGTAACATTTTACACTGATATTTTCCATTTTTACAAAGATTTTGTATTTTAATGAAATATAACAGAAAAAAATGGGATGAATATGCTCTGTAGGGTGACTCAGTTGCCTTTTCTTGAGATAAATGGATTTTGACCTCATTTATTTATTCATATTAATGCACCTTATATTTACAGTTTAGCTCTGCTTGTTTACTGTGGTGTTTTTTCCTGCTTCCTGAGTTCCAGCTGTTGTCGGGGGATTGATCTCACCAACAGAAAAAAACTTCTTTTTTAATGATAAATATATGTGACATTTTCCCTTGAAAAAGACCCGAAGCATTTTAAAGCTTTTGAACTCTTTGTTTAAGTTGTTGAAAGTCCTCAGCTAGCAATCAATGGGAGGTGAGAGTGACCAGCTTAAAGAAAAAGGCACTTGGAAGAGTCTTTGTCCTGCTATGACCGTAGGTGTTAGTGGCTTAGTTTAAGTCTTGTATTTCAGAGTCACCTAGTGAACAACTGAAGATTAATTGCAGGTGTCAAGGTCTTCAGTGAAAGTTAGTTGCTGCAGCTTCATTGTCTTCAGTTAAGTAGGACTGTACCTACTCAGCAACACCTTTTCCTATGTATTTCTCCCGCTTCTTAGATTGCCTTTTGTGCTGTATGACTATATATCCTGTTTTCTAGATCTTATTTTGTCCTTTGAAATTAATTCTAACAGTGGATGCTCTGTGACAGAGCCTCCAAAGGCCACAGTAGTTTCAAAACTTCACCTTATGCCTAGGGACTGGACAGAAAAAAAGAGCCTCTAGTAGATGTTCTGATAGGAGATGGGAGGGGAAAGCAACCCAGCACCATGAAATCACAGCATGCAGGTAGGCAACCGGGAAAAGAAATACAGGAAGTGGAACACATATGGCTTTGCGTGTCTTTCTTGCTGATCTACATTGAGCCATCTGAATGTTGACTCCAACACCTAGAAACAACCTGCACAGGACTGGTCGTCAGAAAAGCACAGAGTCCTGGCTTTTCAGATTCTTTTCATGGGAGAGGTTCACTACCAGCTATATTTGCTGGGTGCTAGCCTTTGTAGCGCTATTTTTTCCAGCTTGGCATTGGCAAAACAAAGCAAATTTTTAATACTGCTGGTAATATTTTACTGCGTTATACTTAGCTATAAAGATGCAAAATTGTGTTGATAAAAATATATGCAAGTTTCAAGGTTGCACTTTAAAGGAACTTTACCTTAAGAAAGACATTGTAGTAGTGCTTTTGGAACAACATGAATGAGCAGGTTTGCATAAAATAAAACTTAGGGAAGTAATGTAGTAATAGTGACACTTTATAGCATGTGTATATATGAGGAAACTCACCTCTTTTAACACTAAGCTCAAAACGCTTCCTTCAACATTGGCACCTAGAGACAATTGAGACATTCACAAGATCCTCTGCCTGATTTCCAGCTGCTGTTCCAGCTGTGTAAGGGTCTCCTACTGAAGTCCTGTACCTTGTCTGCCAGCTCCATGCAGATGTCTCAGATACTGCTGAAGGATTCAAATGTCTTTAGATACCCTTGTTTGAACAAGCAAATTGAGCTCTGTGTGAAAACTTACAGCCTACCCTGAATGCTTTATCTAAAATCTTTCAATGGATAATGGACAGAAATCGGGTACTGGTGAGGCAATTTTCTCATATCATCCTGAGAGGAGTCCAAAATAGGGAAGGTGAGTATCTGAAGATGCTTGTCTTTACTGATGGTAGAAACAGACTTATACTCGGTCTCTCAAACAGCTACAGCCATCTCCAGTGCCAGACACGTCCTTCTGAGCTGGTCGCTCCAACTTTTTTACTGTCTAGATGGCAATAAATCCCACCCTAGATACTTAACTTTTAAATATCTTTAAAGTCAGGTGAAATGAATCCTGCATATACTGTTTTTAAGAGAATGATCTTTCCTCCCTTTGCACATACATGTTCCACTGGTTGAGCTCAGTACAGAAAAAATGCAGATTCAAGCCCCCAAATTACATACATCGATTACAGAATATTCACATAATAGAGTTTTAATGTACATTTACTGAATGTAAATTCTGAAGGTATAAGTAGGATGCTTGTGCTGTATAATTTGTGTTCCAGCTTTGCCTGTACAAGTGTGAATTCCACCTTATGGATGAAATCTTGATTATACAGCTCCACACAGCTGTGGGATGAGAATTATGTAATTAATGGTGAGCACTCAAATCCTAACTTGTAGCCATGGATGCACACCTGCCACGCAGTAATGGGAGTGAATTTTCTCTTAGCATGCATGTATGGGCTAATGTGGAGCACACTGTGAATTTTTCTCTTCCCATTGGCTGTAAGAAAAGGAGGATGGAAAAAAAGTGATGCCTTTATTGCAATTTTTGCTAGCGCCAGTCTTCATCTGCCTTCTTAATTAGTCCTGCTGTGTGGCTGAGACTCCACATAGGCTGTCATGCCACAGTGAGGACCTATATATTTTAATACAGCAATTATATTATTTAGCCTCATACATTCCTGCACGAATGACTGGTTCTATCTTGCATGCTCCAAGCATTTGTATTTGGCAAATACGTGGCTGCTGTTTTTAATGACTGAAACCTACTTGTTTCAGTAGGGTTGGTCTATTCCATTTTCCAGTCCCCCCAGGTGACACAGCCATGACTGGAATAGCAAAGGTGAAAGAGGATGAACTCAAATAATTTTTATAATGATCCTTTTACATACCATATACTTTTAGGATTCTTGTTCTGTCTGTGTGTGTGTGACAAATATTAAAAAAAATAAAATAAATTTTTGAAGCTGGGGCTTTATTTCTAAAGTTCAGGTGTTCATGCCAGGGTTATTGGGCAACGCTTTTCTGGATCTGTTCTCTGAGCTCTATAGCTTCCAGTGGTCTCAAGTATGGATGAGGTATCTAAATGTTACTAATATTTCTGATTTTCACCTACCACATTTTTGGCACTAAAATGAATGATTTATGAGTCTATTTTTGCCACTGAAGGCATAGATTTTCATTTTTATCTGGCATCTTGCCGTATGTAATTTCAGATTCACAGAGTCTCGTACTCATTGTTAAAATGTTATTGTCCAGCTGCTTAGCAAACCTCATCCATGAACTTTGGCATTTGGCTTCTAACAGCAAGAGAGGATCTTCACAACTGAGTAAACTGTGAACAGCCATTAAAGAATTGTGCATACCAAGAATTCATAAAGCTATGTGTGAAATTTGGATAAATGAGGTAAAGTCTCTGTGCTCAAAGAACAACTAAGACTGGCCTTACTATCTCTTGTGCAGGCTGGACCAGAAGTTGGCGTGCTTCTGGCCAGCATGGGATGCAGATAAAGAGTGAATCTTTTGTGAATCTGACTCAGTAAAAGTCCTTTGCTGGGACTGTGATAGAGAAATCAGTGAAAGTCCTGGGACTCTGACAAATATCGAAACTTCATTCCTTTTAAGGCGACACTATGCAATAAATTTTATCAGAAACTCTTGGTTAACACTTTTTTTATCAAAACTGGCTAGATGAAGGTTTCAATCTGAGCAATATTTTTACTGGATCGCTGAAGTCTTTTACTGGTTTTATAAAGTCAGGTGTAGTCTGTGAGACTGTCATTCATGTGTATCCATGCAAGTTAGCAGAGGATTTGTGTTTTTATTTTAAATTACTTTTTCCCCCACTAGGAGAAACTAGGACATCATAAATCATCTTCCTAAAATCCAAAGAGAGGGAAGAGAACAAGCTCCCGTTCATATACGTATCAACCATGCACTGAGAGTGTCTGCTTCAGAGTATTATAGGTTTCTGTTCTTTTTCATTTCTCTTTAAACTATTCATTAATTTTCTGATTCTCCAAATTCCTTGGGATTATGAGTGAAGCTCTGTTTTATTGCATCTGTAACTGTATACTACAAAAGGCTGAAGGTTGTCAATTCAATGTTAAATATCATCTTGGGTTACAAATATTCTTCCCTGGTTCTGCTCCCAAATCTATGCTTTCCTTTGTTCTTTTCAAGCTATTCAAATTGCATTACTCTTCTTCTACTTGCTTGCATCCTCAACATGCCATCCATTTACCAGAAATGAGATACTAATGTGACATAAAAGAGAAGATTTAATCAAATCATCAAGATGTACTCAAGTCAAAACTGGTAATTCATGTGTTGTTGTTGTGTCATACGATAGGCCCTATCCTCCGTCCATCTTTAGGTATAAGAATTCATTGAATCATCTCTAAAATGAAAAAAGTAAATTCAAATACTATAAAAAAACACTATCTCACTGTAGAAGCCTAATTCAATCTCAAATTTCAGTGAATTAATTTAAATAACATTTTAAAGGTGAAAATGTGAATTTAAAAAACACTAAAATATTTTAATTTTTCCCCACCTTTCTAAAATCTTGTAAATAAGATGGTTCCTTTTCTTTGATTTGATAACTTTGGTTTAATTAGTTGCTTTATCTTACTCTTTCACTTTAAAATATACTTGAAAAGTAAATCTATTTAATTTTAATGTTAGCATATACTGTTTCAGTCTACTCCAAATTGAGCTCGTGTGGCATGTGAATGACAACCAGGGGATCAGGACCAGCCAACAGGGGTTCATGAAAGGCAGGTCCTGCTTGACCAACCTGATCTCCTTTTATGACCAGGTGACCCCACTGGTGAATGAAAGAAAGGCTGTGGATGGTGTCTATTTGGACTCCACTTGACACGGTGTCCCACAGCATTCTGCTAGAGAAGCTGGCAGCCCATGGCATGGACAGGTGTACTTCACACAAGATCACTGTTTTCTCCACCAGGTATCCACTCAGTGTATTTGGTGATTGACTCCCTTAATTAGCCCAAAAAGGAGACAGCACAGCAAAATTCTCCTTCATTCCTCCAGTGTCTCCACTGGTGCAGCATCCTTCAGGCACCTGCATTTGAAGGTAAAAACCACTTAAGATGAACCTGATTTTGGTTCTTTACCATTTCAATGCAGTTTTTACAAATAGAGGAATGAACTGCCTTTATGTGGTTTTCCAGTCAGGGAGCCTTTTTGAAGGATGCAAAATAGAGTAAGTGTTTGTGTGCATGTGTGTACGTGTGTGTTTTTGTGTGCATATATGAGATACAGAAGACTGAAAGCCAGATGAATACGTATGCAACACTGTACAGTGACATCTGATTGATATTTCTACGAATTAATTCCAAGTGAGTGGTACAGTGTTCCACGTCATGGGTTACTGATGCAGGTGCTCTTCCATGGACATAACATTTTGTTCCTACAACTCCCATTTGTTATGTGTATCTATCAACTCAGCATGCAGTAAAGACTGCTATTTAAATTGCTTATTTGTTTTGCTGGTTAGTGGGCCTTAATGACCTAAGGACAGAGGACCCACACAGTGCTCTGTATTTTTTGCTGTAATTCTATGTATAAGAGCCCTGTGTTAACAAGAATCATTTTAGTTACTCTACGTAAAATGACACTCAGTATTCGCTGGCAAAAATAAAATAAAATTGCTTCAGGGGCCTGATTCTGAAAATATTGAACCTTTCCTGGGATGAGTTCAGTGCTTGTCATTCCCCTTGAGCTCCAGTGCCTAGCACCTTCCAAGGACAGCTGGTAACAGTGTTGAGGAACACTGAACATTGTTTTCCAAAAAGCAAAAGGACTGTGTTATTCACCAGATGCTTAACAGTGGATGATATTGCTTAATATGATATCCATTCCCACTGCTGAGAAAATTTAGGTGGGCAGAATGCAAGTTCTCAAACGGGAATTTGGCCAAGACACTGGGGATATACTCTAGTTACAATGACAATGACGTATTTAATCCTACCTGAAGACGACAATCCTTTGTAATAGCTCCATTTTTTTCCACCACTGTTTTTGAAAATACTCCTCAGTAGTGTCCCAACTAAAACCAAAAACAAGATTAAAATCAAAATAAAAAACAAGATCAAAATCCAAATCGAAATCCAAAACAAAGAACCAGAACCAAAACCAAAAAATGGAGATTTATAATTTCACAGTTTGGTTATATGAATATATGTTTCTTACATAACACTTGGCTTATATTGTGTTCCCTACCCTTTTCTGAAACAGTAGTTACTCAGTAGTTTGAAGCTCAGAATCTCCAGTTTGTGTGAAATCATGATATTTCCAGCATGTGTTATTTTCTGAAATAGAGTAAGGAGACAACATACAGAACCTTCTAAGAGAATAAGAAGCTCAAGAAAAAAAATGCTTTCAAGCTATCTGGATCAAAGCAAAAAAATTGATGTATTTGAGTAAAGTGTAACGTTTTGGTTTCTTGATGGAAATTAAGTTGACTGTTATGTTCAGACCATTCTCTGCGTCTGCCTGAATCTGCAGAGCCATATAAGAATAAAAACTCTGAGTCACTCATATTTTGCTTTTATCCCAGTTTTGTGTTAGTGCTGAGCAACATTTCTGAAAATGGATTTTCATTTTTGCCTGCGGGAACAAAAGTTCTGACTTGGGTTGGCTCAGCCGTAGCCTGTGAGCCCCAGGTCTCTCCTCTCCGGTCTCAGACACGTCTCCAATTGGACCTGGTTTACCTTAGGCTTGGATAGAAGCAGAAAGGCTTTACTGTTGCTACAATGGCATTTTTGTACAGTTACTTCCATTCCTTCTTTCATGGTATTTTTGGACACAAAGCACAACTAGGTCTTTTCAGGTCCCAAGGAATCGGGCAGTCACCTATATTAGTAAAATGAAGATACAAAGGACCAAATACATCAATGTTCTTCAGTGTTTAACTATTCAATATATCGATGTCCCCTTACAAAGGGCTGTGAGCCATAAAAAAAACCATTATGAATTTCAGTTCTAGTTGAAAAAACAATTGGACAGCTATGATGAATCATCTCCTATAAAAAGAGAAAATACTGTAACTTTTGGATCATTTCCAGACCAGACACAGCACTGCTGCTCTGAGAAGGCTGGGAGCTGGAGCAGTATTTTGGGGGTTACTGATGTGTAAATAAACCTACTGAGCATCGTTTTCTGTTCTGGACTTCCCAGCGTTAGAATCACCATATGACAGGTCTCTCCGAGCAGAGACAGAGAAATAAACAAACTGCTGATATGTTGCAAGCTGCTGAGTTTGTTTGGGGTGGGATCAGGTCTAAGGAAAGCAAGTCCTGCAGCCCGTGTCTGCTATCCACCTGCCTGAAGGAAACGATCTTTGTGCACCTTTTTTTATTATTCTTTCTCCCCCCCCCCCACCGCCGACTGCTGTCTCATTAGTGCTGTGAGCAAAGCCTGCAGTTGAAATTGCTTTGTGGTGTCACTTGGTTTGATTACACCATGACACTTGCAGCTGATTGGATGTGAGGAGAGATCTGATTGATATCTTGAGTCCACCTCTGTTACCATTTGATCCAGGCGATGCTACTGTGGAAGTGGAAAAACGCTGGAGAATCTAATCAGCAGAGAGTCAGAAAGTGTGAATGCACATGGGTTAACTCTAGATGTTCTTTCTGAATGTGGGCACGGGCCTTTAATGATGGACAGTAAACCATACATCGTCTCTCCGTGATTCCTATCTTTTTCTGAGAGGACAGGCTTGATTTTTTCTGTCACTTCATGTGTGTGCAATTCAGAAGTAACTCCAGTAAAGCTAAACAGATAAGCTTTTAAGTGCTGAAGTCAGTATAAAACTGGTTAAAGGAATGAAGTATAAAATCTGTAACCCTGTGCTGTGCCTAAAAAGTCATACATACACAGATTTACTACTTTTTGACAAGAGAATGCTAATGCAAAGAGATGATATTGCAGTTTTAAGTTAAACTTCACTTTTACATAATCCATTAACTTCTATAAGCTTATCAACCTGACTTCTTTTGAACTGTTTGAACAGTGGAATTATCTTCTGTAAGAAATTTTGAAATTACTTGCTTTTCTGAACCCACTTGAAAAAATCAAAATATTAAAAGTTTATTGAAAAAAAAGCTAAAAACCCCTTCTGACCTGAAAATCTCAGGGAAGAAAAGTCAGTATTTTTACCAGAGTGACTCTGTGGTATGAAACTGAATGTTTTTAAAAGTTACGTGTTGATTTTCCCAAAATAAAAATAGAAGATTTTTACTGAATCCTGTAGGAATAATATGTTTTGGTAAAACAACATCTACAGGTGTGAAAATAATATTGATTTCTGAACCTTATAATTCTTCAGCATTTTATTAATACACACATTTAATAATGCTTAATAGATCCTATACTTGTTGGAAGCACTGTGCCGATATGAAATGATGCTTCTAAGACAGCTTAACACTATTATACACACATAAGTGCTGATACACGTTACGTACTAAAACACCCAAATAAAATAATCTATTTAAAGTAACTCTGTAAACAAATGGGGATTCTAGAATTAGAAACTCTAGAAATACCAGTTCCCAAATGGATTTCTATGCCCTGTGTGTGTGGTGCATGCGCAGATATGTGTGTGTTTCTATATTAGTGATATAACAACTGCAAGTATGTAAATAAAACGTAGCAGAAAAGATTCCTGCATGAGTAGAGCATCACCTACCACTTTAATAACTTCAGTCTACCCTTTCTTTGTTTCCAAACAGATTACTAAATCTCTGCAAAACAAAGACAGACGATTTTGTTTGGATACCTAATTATTTGGAAAGGAGAGTGATAAACAGCGAGTTGAAATGGAAGTGGAAGGAACTTCTGTGAGTTCAAAAATGTAAGAAAAATAGTATTTGATACAAGTCCCCCTCTTCCCTCCCCTTCCCCCCCAAATCATTGTGCTACTTACAAATAATTTGTAATTGTGAAATAACCACATAAATGGGGAAAAAAAAAGGAACCGTAAGCATGCAATCCACATACTAATCTCTTCTGAACAACAGAGCTACCTTTTCCTTTGATATTTAATGATGAATGAATGAATAATTGTATTTTATGTACTAAAGGGAACCATTTTCCTCCCTGGTTTTATATAGAGCTCATTCTATGTATTTTTGTACTGGAGTTCACTAGGTATTCAATTATTCAAGAAATATTTCAAGTAAAATTAAATATTCATTATTTAGAATTCTACCAAAACAAGTGGCTATCTGCACACATCTATCTGGTGCAAAGCAATGCACGCAGTAAATAAATATGAGAAAACCAGTTAAGTCTTGTTAATATTAAATCCCTTTAGTGCTTTCTGATTATGGAGTAAATCAGGTTTTCAGAAATTCAGCAAGGTCTGTTCTGCTGTTGGGTGCTATTACCTGCTCAACATTGATCCTGCTCTTCTCTTTGGACTAGTAACAATTACTGTAAAATACTAGGAATTACTTAAGCCTGAATGTTATTTGTGGTTTTGACCACTTATCATGAGATCAGTTTCTCTTCTGCTTTTCAGCATGTTGCTTGAAGATTTATTTGGATTTATATTATCATTGAAAAATTCCATCTTGTTGATGCAGCAGCTCTCCCTATAAAGAAGATTAAGCTTATTTTTTATTTACATTCTCAGGATATTTTTAGTGGTGAAAGATACCTCTGTTCAGCCAGGGAAAAGTTACCATGCAAGATAGTAAAGGGAATAAAAATGTATAATGGTAATGCCTTGTATGCGTAAGAGGCCACAGAAATGCCCTGGTATTACTTCTGTTAGTGAAAAAGAACCTGCACTTAGCAACCTGCTCCAGTTAGGAAACCTACTGAGTGTTGCACTAAGTTCTGATTTGAAATGGCATTGATCAGACACTGCTAATTCTTTCACTGTGTTTTATGGGAGTGGGATAGGTTCTCTTCCCATCGAGCTGATGGTAGCTCTGCCATTGATTTCATTTGGAGTAATAGCATCAGCCCAAGTGTCTGTTGCAGGACAATAAAGTACAGTTTATCTAAGTGCATAAGAGGATTTTATGAGACAGCGAAGCACATGGGCTATAGAGAGTAGAAGCAGCAAATAAACTGGACAAGTAAGACAAACAATTCCAGGCTTTGTTCTTTGCAGTCCACCATCTTTCTGTCTGTTGATTACAAATCCCTGTTTTTTAATCTTGTGAGCTGTTAACTGACCACGCCAGTACTTCTTTTTTCTATCCGTATTCCTTGTCTAAATAGCACTTTTCTTCCTAAAGATCATTGTCATGTTTTTATTCCTGAGAAGTTTAATACTTTATTTTTTTTAGACTATTGAATTAATCCACTTTCCATGTCAAAAATACCTGAATTTTCCAAATCATGAGGCCACTCTCATAGTATTGTTCCATGTGTGCTCACTATTATTTTAATGGCTATTACTATATATTGATTTACTTTGTGAAACAATCCTAATAATGGTATTATGCTATTTCTTTTCAACTGTATGCATCAGTTCTTCTGCTTCATTATTAGGAAGATCCCGAGGGCTTGATTTAAAGTTGCCTCTGGGTTTCAGAAACTTTCATTATTATCAAATTGCACTTCCTTTCCTTTCATTTCCTTGCGTGTCAGTGGTAAGAGTGTTCATTGGAGTTTGGTTGCTATTCATCATTTGATCTCCTAAATTTAAAATGCTGAATAGCTTTTCAAATTCCACCCTCCTCCACCCCTGCTGTTTTGTTTTGTTCATTCACAGGCACAGTGCTTGAAAACTAAAGATAAGAAAATAATAAATAAAATAAATAATAAATAGGTAAACCCACACGTTGCAGAACCTTCCGTTGAAAGGGAACTATCACGGTTTCTGCTGCGATGGGATTCACTTTCTTGCTAGCAGCTGGTGTAGTGTTATGTTTTGGATTTGGGATGAGTATAGTGTTGGTAGCACACAAAGTTTCTGGTTGTTGCTAAGCAGTCAAGACCTTTCCTATTCCTCATAGTGCCCTCAAGCAAGTAGTCTGGGAGCGCACAAGCAGTTGGGAGGGGACACAGCCAGGACAGCTGACCCCAACTGACCAAAGGGCTATTCCATGCCATGTGACATCATACTCAGCATATGAAGATGGGAGAAGAATGAAGAAGGGGAGGACGTTTGGACTGATGGTATTTGTCTTCCCAAGTAACCGTTACATGTGGTGGAGCTCTGCTTCCCTGTAGATGGCTGAACACCTTCCTGCCAGTTGGAAGCAGTGACCTTGCATGTGTGGCTTTTGCTTTACTTATTAAAATGTTTTTATCTAAACCCAAGGGTTTTTTCCCACTTTTACTTTTCTCATTCTCTCCCCCATCCCAACTGGAGTGGAGTGAATGAGGGGCTCTAATGTCCTAGTTGCTGGCTGAGGTTAAACTGCAACAGGAACAGGAAAGGACAGTATAGCAGACCATGAAGAGTTGTCTAATGGTATCAACAGATAATAGAAATGGACATTGATATGCAAGAGACAAGTTATTTTTCCCTGCATTATGTTTGGATTATTGAACTCTCTTTAATCAGTGTTAGAGATGTACCTTCTTTTTATGAAATTCTGGAAAAAACAGAAAGTTTAGAAACTCGTGAAATTGTCTCTCTCTTGGTGAGACATAATCCATTTCCTAGGGGCTAGATTTTACATGGTCTCTAACAATAAAAAGAGAAAGAAATCTTTGTAATACAGAGTAAAATTCCCTTTTGGTCTTTCATAGTTATAACTTGCATTATACCCCTTCCTGCAGGCTTCTGGGTTTTGGGTTTGGATTTTTTAATTGTATTTACTGGGACTAATTCAGGTACTTAATTATTAAAATTTATATTCCTAATCAAGTTGTGTATTATAATTCTTTTATCATTCTTGTTTTCAATTTTACCAACCTAATCTCTTTTTCAAATATGCATTTTGTTTTGTCCTCAACAATGCCTGAATCATATTTTTTTTCACTACTCAGGAAAAAGCGGAAAATATTATCTCCTGTAAAAAAAGAAACTGAAAATACAAGGAAGGATGGAGTTGCTCTTTTTTTGTACATTTTTCTTCTCTTATATTTTCCCCATAAATATTTTCCCATAGTGATAATAGTAAGAAACAAGGACAATACCACTTTTCATATTACTTCATGGAGCGCTTTCAGTGTCAGACAGACACTGGTAGACGCATGATGAGAACAATACTGGGCCGTGGTAGTGGAAATATGAGCAGATATGGATAATTAATTGTAATAGTGGTAATACAATTACTTTCAGCCTACTTACTTGTTGCAAATGTGGCCCAACAGCTATGTTATTTGCTGCTGCTACAAACTTTAAATTGTATTCTGCAGAATATGTTAAGAAAGCTATAGTTCATTAAGCTGTTTTCCTTCACTCAGGTTGAGAGATCAGCAGAATTCACTCTTAAAATCTTCGAGCCAAAATTATTAAACAATTTCATAGCATCATGTAGGTTTCTTTGAATCCTAGAAGTAGGAAACTGTGACTAAAGTTATGGTTCTATTTCAACAGCATAATTTTTGTATGGCTCATTCACGCAGCAGTAAAGCAATGCTGAAAAATTTAAAAAGAAAAGCTCTGAGGGAACGCAGATAACAGTTTTAAGAAAGATCTATTTGAACTAGACAATCTGTACTACATTAAATCAGTCCAGTGTGCACTTCAGAAATGATCACCAGCTACAAATGGGTTTGCTAAAAATATTTTATCCCCTCCCTTACTTCTCAGACAAAGGGTTTGAGAACACCACAGCACCATCTCGAACTACTTTAATAAGATATCTGGTACTGCAGTTCTAAAGCTGTTTGCAGGGGCCTGGAAGAAGTTCCCCAAAGAACCCTGGGAGAATGGTACTCACGCTGTTGCACGCCTAGTAGTACTTTTGAGCGCGTTTAACTACAGGACGTTATTAACATATTGAAGGAGCTGGTGAAGTGAACAAAGTGTACTGACATAAATCAGTGTACTGTAATCTTCCGTTCAGGGTAGCAAAGCGGGTCATGAGCCTCAGTGTCTTGATGTGTTCATTAGGTTCTCTTTCTACAACTGTAATATTATTAGAAGGAACCATGAGATATCATCACTATAGAGGAAAACCATTTGAATGCATGCAATGGTAGATATTCTTTATGTTATATGCCAACAAAACTATTTCCTTCTTGTAATATAGAGCCTGATTGAAGCAACTGTCCAAAGGTGAATCAAGATAAGCCAGAAAAGAAATTAACATGAAGAAGGAAATACTAAAAAGGATTAGAAAAATTTACAATATGTCCTTCAATACAGGAAGTCATCTCTCTATTATCAAGAACACTCCTACCTTTGAGGGCATCCATTTTTGTCTCTGCTTTCTGCTGTGCTTGCTTTATTTAGTAACTGGCCAAAAGGCTTCACCTTGGTTACATTAATTATTGGTGAATAGCAGGTTTTGTAGTTGTGTAAAGGATGATGATAGCTGGAGAATTGCAACTGGTTTGAGATGTGGCAGCCCACCTGTGAAGCAGCAAAGAAGAACAAGAGTGTGTCAACCAAGTTCTTCACTCTCTGCAGTGGCTTCATAATTAATCTGAATCAAGATCAACCCCCAAAGATTTCAGAACTGGAATTTCCTTATAGCTGTAAAATAAGAAAACAGTGGAAAAAGTAAGTTTTCATAACTTTGAAAGAATCAATGAACAGTCATGTCCAAGACTGTATCTGAATTCTGTTATATTGCAGAGGAAGGTCATGTAGCAATGCTGGGACTGAAATTTAAACAGCCCTATCATTTGGAAATCCTTGCGTGTAATGCCTCCATACTGGGACTGATTGAAAAAAACTTGACACTAACAATGTTAAAGTTCAGAATGAGTTGGTTTCACCAGATTTTTAAATATCATTGCTTAAATAATGTATGGGCAATAATAATTTAAATTTTCTCTATGGATTATTCTACTAGGTTAAAACTAAAATAACTTGTCAATATTTACTGTATCCATACACGTCATGAAGAATTCTTTTAACTGTTATTGTCCATTCTGACAATAAAACAAAATCAAGTCTAAAAATATTGCAAATCATTTTTATTATTATGGGACTTCTCCTTCTCACTATATTCTAGTTCTTACTTTATTATATTTAAGGCAAAAGCAATAAAAAGCAATTGTTCTCATGAAAGATATGACTTGTATATATTCCTTCAAAATTGTATTCATGAAAACAATGCCCAGGAGATGGTTTTAAAATCTACTATCATTACACAATTTCAAGAAACACACATCCTCAGTTTGGTTTAAATCTCGTACAGCTTGCAGATACTGACTTGATTTAACTTTACTGCTAATATGCTTAAATGAAGTGTGTGTATGTGTGTGCATGTGTATTGTGTGCAATATTTGCTACTAATGAGCAGGGACTTTTCTACTGCAACACATGATTATAGAGAGCAATTATGCAAAAAGTATGTGAGAAATATTTTGTACTTTTAGTGCAAATACACAGTAAACTGAAGGGAAAACATTTCCCTGTGCTTGGTTCTGAACTGATGTATTTTGAAGGATTAAAAAAAAAAATAAATGAACAAATTATGAAGGAAGAAGTGACAAAGGAAGACTTGAAGGTAAGGATGTTATTTATTTGCGTCTGGGACTAGGCACTGCCTTTTCTCCAGATAAATCTGCAATGCATTACAAAGGACTAAAGTTTTGAAGTATCTATGGATTTAGACAGATGTCTGGTACAATTTTTTAAATTGCCTAAATATTTGACTCACACTGATTTTGATTGGAGCAGGAGCTTGTATTCCTTTCAAGAATCCTGTACATTGCATACCAGTGCTTTTAAATGCTCTTTAAAAATCTGACACTGGATTTTGCATACCTTTCTTCATACAAGAAAACGATGTGAGTAGGTCCCATATATACACATTCGTCTTTTCAGATCTGGGTCCTAGATTTTCATGTATAGTACACTCAACTTAGTGAATCAATATAAAATTTGCATTGAGATTCAATAAATACACATTTGATCCATACCTCTTAATAGACAGGTTGAGAGATTTCTTTTGTACACTGCTTTATTAATTGATCAGACAAAATAAACAGGAAAATATGTCATTGTTTAATAAGATACAAATTTTAGCACCCATTATGAAAAATTAGCTGAAATGTTATAATGTTTTATAACAAATAATTACAGAGTCTTCAATTCTGTCCAAATCCCATTTGGTTAAGAGAGCGAATAACATTAAGATTTGGATTCAACTTACTAAACGTAAACATCTACAGTACTGACATATGTGTTTGAGTTAGTGTCCATGTACTACATTTAAAATCAGTAGAGGTATGGAAAAAAACCTCTTAATGGAACCCGGGGCGTGATTCATTTAATCCTGAACAGACTTCTAAAAGACTGTAGAGTATTTCTGCCTATTTCTCTCCACTGGCTACAAAGGGACATCCATGTGACAAGGGTAGAAAAAAGGGTAGAAATCATATCTGTCTGCATCCCCTGACAGCAGTGGACTACATTGCTCTAAAATAAATCTGTGACATGCTTAATTAGCAGTGCTTCATGGAAGCTGTCATTTTACCATTTCTTTGCCTACTTGGTGCGTACCACTTCCAGGGTAAAACTGGACTGGACTGTTTTATTTTTTGTAATTTACATATAGAAACTAATTGTAACTGAGTCTCTGGTGATGTGAGGAAGAACCCCATTTATTCATTTTTATTTTTGCAGAATAAGGGAGAATTTAGGAATAAGGAGAATTTATTATGGTATTATATTTCAGAGACTTCTTTTATAAAAACAAACACTAACATTTAGGCTTAAAGTACTGTGTTTGGCATTTTCTCTTTTAACTTAAAGGGTACCCTTGCCAGGCAAGACAAATCACTCACTTCCAGATCGTAGTCAATTACTTCAAGAACTGCTGGAGAGTTCCACTTCCAAAGAATTAACTTTTTGGCTACCAGAGCTCTCAAAAGTGACAAGTCGCCTAGCGCGTAGCTTGAAAGATCATGGGGGAAAGTGAAATTTAGCGCTATTTATGATTTCCTCCCTGGAAAGGATTGATTTTGTTTCATTGCCGTAGAAGCTAAACTGAACACCATATGTTTCAGGTTCAGTGTTCAACACATGCTTTTGTTACTAGCTCTAGGACTAGTATCAGAGACTCTCACTGCAGCTTGAAGTTTATATTTTTATGGATGAGCTCTACCTTTTCATTGGTTCTGGGTTAGATAAGTAAAGGATAACTCTTTTGTATCATTCCCCTGGGGTTCTTGTTGGTATTTATGAAGGCAGATGTTTCAGACTTCTCCTTCTTCAGGGCAGGAGGAAGGTTCTCTCAGGCATTTGCATGTTTTTCCTGTAGTGTTGATGGGTGTTCCAAACACAATCACAGCAGTAATCAAGAAACCAACATAACAAATTACTCAGTCACTAAATATCCTAATATAAATATTCCTGCAAAAAAATAAAATCCCAAATCCAGGAAGAGCAAATGAAAGCACTCAAACAATGCGTCAGAATTAAGCAATTAGTATTTAACTTTTTTAACATCTCCCTTATGACATGTTTTTGACTATAAAGTGGCCCTCTGAAGTAGAAATATTATAGACTGGCTTATCTCGTGTTAGCTCCCACCAACATCGTGTTCAGAAACAGACTTGGTGATGATGATGGTGATCATGATAGGATGGTATTTGGAAATAATTCTGTCGAATGTTGTCTCAAAAAAATGTCCCTATTTTGTACATACAGTTGGCATTTTCATAAATGAAACAAACACCTGCACGCACAAGCAATCCTAACTCATATAAATGCAAAGTTTATGAGTTTGGACATCTGTGTTTGTTAACAGTTGTCACCATAATTTAGAGGGTCTTGGGAAGCGAAGGGTTATGGAATTAATCTTGACATATATTTCTGAAGATGAGGGTTTTTATGTAGACTGTCTGTTATATGTCAACGTGTGTGTGTATATTTTATTAAAATGTGCATCATATTAAGGCATAAACTACTACATTTTATACATGATTATTATTTTTCTATGCTTTCAGGTCCAAATTCAGGAAGGCATTTAAATATTTATCTATCACGACTTCAATTACTTAATTTACATACGTTAAATCATTTTCCAAAACAAAGATACTTTTCTGAATCAGGGCCAGAAAGATGCTATTGTTAGCGATGCAGTTATTTCTTTTTATCAGTTGATACAATAAAGCATGCATATCTCCCTAAGGTTACAAAAACGTTATTCTATAAAATCCAGTGATTTCATTGGCTGGTTAATTGATTTTCAGGACAGAATCAAGAAGTGACTATCTCATTAACAAGCAGAGCTTGGCAGCCAGGATCCACTGGTTTGGCCAGAGGGACAGAAAAACAGACAGATGGAAGAATAAAAACCAAGCAAACAGAAAATATTGTAGCCAAAGGCTCCAGTCATTGTTCAAACTTCTCCAACCTGTACTTCAAGGTATTTTTAATCTTATCTCTTTTCATTTACAGTGGCAGGTAAAACAAATATATAAAACGCTACACTGGTAGGAGAACAGGTTGTTTTGTTTATTAAGTCAAAATGAAATGTTGATTTGCACTAAGAACATAAAAAAAGCAAAGGGGAGATGATTACAGCTTCACTTTGGCTGCTCAGATTCTAATAATCTTCTATATGTAATGAGACTGGGGAATGGAGAAGCCTTTTCCTGACAATGCTGGCAGCAGGATAACTTCTACACGCTATTGATTTTTCTTCATTGATTGTAATCTTCCTCTTCCTGAGCGTCTGTCTTTGCTTCTCTGACATATTGAACACTGAAAAGTCCCTGAGTAATTCTTGAACAGTTTGGGATCATTTTTATTTTCACAGGACAGTTGAGACCAATGGAGTGATTTATGTGTACTTTGGAAGGCAAAACAAAACAGTACTGCTCTGGGAATAAATATGGACACAAAGTCTTGGGTTTTGTTTTTGTTTTTTTTTTAAAAAGCATCCCCCCTCTTCTCTCTCTCCAACCCCCCTTTACTTCCACACTCCAATAATTTCATAAGTATCTGCCAAATCATGTAGAGGAGAACAGTAAAGCATAAACAGCTCTCACAGCTGTGATTTCAGCCATGATTGATGATGAAATACCACTGGAGGGATAGCAGGAAAATGAATATTTATTAATGATATAAAGTGCCGCTGGTTTAAAATCCAAAGAGATCCATCATTTTATATCCATGGGATGTATGCATTGAAAGCCGAATGTTCAATAAAAGGAGCCAAATACCTTAGTCAAAACATAAGTAATTCCAGTGGGCTGCTGATTGAATTCCTTTCTTAAAGTGAGCTAACCATAGTGGTTTTCATAAAGATTTTATTCCCACTTAAGCTACCATTAAGATTACATGAACAGTAGATCATGTAGACCTAGCCTAGAAAAAAAGCAGCAGTAGCAATAGCTTTAGCATATTATAAAAACACATAGCTATGCACAACTATCACCTGTATAATACTAACATGCAATTTACAATGATTTTCTGCAAAGGTAAAGGCTCCAAAATTGTTTGATGTGTAACAGTTGACTTTTTCTGCCATGACTTCATTAGTTTTTTATTTTATGAAGCTGATAGGTGTCCTGGTTTGAGGTAAAACAGGACCAATTTTGTTCAGTAACTCTGCTTTCTAACTAGGCCTCTTCTAACTGCTGAAATTAACAGCATATTGTGCAGAAGACTGCTCTTTCTCAGAGTGGTAAGACCCATGTTTATAGCTGATGCCAAGGCACGGTATGCAGAGAGGCCCTTGCTTAGACTTACTGTGATAACGACCAAGGCCAGACACCTTGTTATTTGCCCTGTTGGAGGGCTGGAAGCAGGGAGGCGTAGAGGGGTCCCATCTGTGGGGAGGAGCAGACAGCACAGGTGACCCAAAACTGACCAAACAGTGTATTCCATCCCATCTGCATCATGCTCAGTATAAAAGCTGAGGGATCAAAGGCTCAGCGTTCCATTCCGTTGTTCCGTTGTTCCGTGGATCCGTTGTTTCAGTTGTTGTGGTTTTATCCATTTCCTGTTTTACGGCTTCGCCTTCTTCTCCGACTTGCTTGGGCTTTTGCTCTTGCTGGGACTCTTGCTTTCCTTCTTCAATGGCCGGCGTCCGAGGAGGACTCCATCAGTTCGTCTGCCTTTGATCCTGACCCATGTATTCCTGGATCCAGTTCCCTTCNCGATCCGGCCCAAACCCATGACAATAGGTCAGATAACCTGTAACACTGCTACAGGCAGCTTTGCGTATTTTTTATTCACAGCAGAATTTTGCTCTGAATGATCCTAGTCTTTCAGAAGTTAAATAAGGCAATTTCTGGCTTATCTGATATGCAAAACTTTTTTTTTTTTCATTTTGTTTTGCAAAAGAAAAAGAAAATCACCAAAAAAATCCTTGTGCCTTTCTCTTTTGAATGTAGGCCCGATTAGGAAGCATTGTCCTATGTTGATCCTTTTTTTTCTCTGATGTTTTTGCAGCCTGTTATATGGGATGAGCTTGTTCAGACAATAAAAAATGTAGCTGCTGTGCTGACAGCAAAGGAGAAATTGACTGATGGAATTCAGCTGCATAATTTAACATACGGCTTTCAAGTCAGGCTGGAAGTTCCAGAATGTTAAACTTTGGCTAATGGATAGTGTTGAGAAAGGCAGGGTTCAGAGGAAGACTAAAAATGGATCAAAAGCATACTCATGGCTAAAAATTTAAACAAAATATGTATTTACTTTGGTTTGAAGAAAGAAAAGGAGAAGGAGAAGGAGAAGGGGAAGGGNGAAAAGCACCTAATTAATGCTTCTGACATTTGAACAGTGAGAAAAAAATGCACACACTCTACCCAGCAAGAGGAAAATCATTACATCATATAAAATTAAGAGGAAGCAACTGGACAGCAAGTGGTCTCTTCCCTTTTATAAACATTGACCTTACGCAAACTCAACAGAGCTCCACCAGATCAGTGGGCTCAGCATCGCTTTATATATTCACAGCCGTCGGTTGAAAACCACCTGCATTTCTTACTCTATTTATTATTGTGTTACCCGGGCTTTACAGTTGCCTCAATAATGAGTCCATAAAGGACAAGGGCGGGGAATGGAGCAAAGAGATGGGAGAAAGGGAGAGAGCTTTGGTAGCTAAACCCCTGGAGAATCAAATGATATCTATTGCTGCTGCAGAAAGAGTGCAGAAGTCAGGCTTGTTTAAATAGATCTGTTATTTAATGACTTTTTGCCATATAGTCTCATTTCAAAAAAGGGTATAGGAGTTAAAAGGTTAAAAAGAGTGAATTGTTGTAGCACAACAAATTATTGTAAAAGCAAATGAGCCGTACACAGCTTTGCTTGTCCTGGGTGCTGAGCCAGCATTTTGCTATCACCGCCTTCCCAAGGTACTCACAGTAGCTGCAGTGTGTATGGAAGGTTAGAAGTATCTTTTCTGAAAAACAGCCACTCCTGTGTGAGATACAGCGTAAAGTTAGCACTCATTTTGGGAAGAATAATGACAGTGGTCTGTGTTTTCATGTGAGGAGATCAGAACATTTCCTTCAGGCTAGCAAACATATATTGCAAGTGTAGGTGAACTGAAAGACATAGAAATCAACTAATACTCATAATGATGAGGGTTTGGATTAATTTTGTCTAATGCTAGGCATGGGATTCTGTTTCTTCTTCAAACAGCTGAGTCTCAGTTCTGCCTATATGGGCATCTGCTGTCATTTGAAATGCCCTAGACTATCCTTTCTGCTTCCCTGTTGCTTATCTGGATGGATACATATCACTTGGCAGCTCTAGTGGTTTTAGATGCCCAGGTGGGGCTCTTAGAGGTAGTTTCATCAGGTAGCTACAGACCCCAGGGGCATTCCTCCTTCTTGGCATGATAGTTTCAAGGCTGCTGCAGTTCCATGTTCCCAGGTCAGGTTAGTAGAGAGGCACATGTACACACACATTCACAAAATATAAACAGAACATGCCACACAGGTCAGCACACAGAGGAAAGCCAGCATATGTTGCCACCTGTGTAATCACACTCGTCACATGTGCATGAGCAGCAGAAGTACTCCATCCTGCTCCTCTTCTCCAGCCGATCAGGGCTGAAGTCTGCTGGTGGGATATAGACACATGCAATGTGGGTCTCTAAGGAGCCAGCCTCATTCAATCTACCCAACAGCTGGTTCCCAAACCCCAGTGCCCTCCAGCTGCTCATACCTGAACTGAACTCTCAAGGCCATGAGGTTCACGACCAAGAGCAAGGCCCAGTCAGACCAGTGTACTGAAACCCAATCCTCTTTGTTCACGATTTTCCCACTCTTATTCTTCCCTGATACCCCTTGATCTGTCACTTACCCACCTTTGGTCCTTCTCCTATATGTCCCTTAATAGGTTTTTCACCTTCCCACAGCCCTTTAAACACCGCACAATAATTTCTTACGCAGACCAAAAGTCTTCTTCCCCTGCCTCCCATACTCAGTCCTGTACTGCTGTACACAAACATCTTTCTTAGCATGCAAAATGCTCAGGGGGAGATGACGTCTCCCATGAGTCATCTTGGTGGTGTTCAAACCAGTCAATGGCGTCAAGGGCGATGACACTTAGCTAACTTTCAGGCCTTTAAAGGTAAATTAAAAAAATCCCCTCCAAGGAGTGAATCGTACAGTGGGGACTGGAATGCTGGACTGTATTGGGTCTTTGCGGAATGGAGTAAACTTTCCTTTGCAGTGCTGGGCTTTGTATTTGTAGCTGGACTGGTGCTGGTAACACAGCAACATTTTGGCTGCTGCTGAGCAGCGTCTGTACAGCATCAAGGCTGTTTTTTGTTACTAAGGTATTTGCCTTCTGAAACAACCACTACACATTCTGAGACCCTGCTTCCCAGGAACCGGTTGGACTTCACCTACTGATGAGAAGAAGAGTGTAAGTCTTTATGGTTTCCTTTGCTTCCGTGTATGGCCTTTGCTTTTCTTTATTAAACTGTCTTTCCCTCAACCCATGAGTTTTTAATTTTATTTTTTCCCCTTGTGCCACTGAGGACAAGGACTGAGAGAGCAGCTTGGTGGGCACCTGGCAGCCAGCCAAGGTCAACCCTCCACAAGGACAAAAGATCTTTGTCCAAGTCATGGGATATGATACAGAATATTTTGACATCTGAGAAAAGACTGTCACCAGTGTTTCTGGACTTTGGATTATGCATTGTCTTGACAATATAGGGTCAAAGAGAGAAAGAAAGACAGATGAGCTTAGTACCAGAAATGCACTGCCTAACTTCAAAGGACTTCAGCACGTATCTGAAGATTCAGTTGGGTGAATCAAATTCAACTTCTTGCATCACTCTGCAGCTGTCTAACCCTGGAAGCACCAAAAGTCACACAGGAGCCTCCCTGGTCAGCCAGAATTTCCTTCAGTTCCATCACTGAAAATCTGGAAAATCTGTTGAGCCCCATCACTATGTGCATCTCAGCTGAGGAACCTGGGTAGCTGGTGCAGAAAGCATGAACTCAAGAAAAGGAAACAGTTATGAGGCTGAGTTTACAGTCTTGTGTCTCAAGGGTTTTTTTTTTAACCTGGTGAGACATTGGTGTGGATCCTCGTGTATTTACCACTACATATGTAAGGAAGTTTAAGTCCCTCAAATTCACCTATCTTAACTGCCTGTCTAAAGCGTCCAGACTAGTTTGCTGCCCTTCCAGTCTTGAAATCATTGCATTCTTGTCTGCAGACTTCAACAGGTAAGGTGAAAAGAGATCCATTGTACAATCAGGGACAGATAATAATTTCCTGTCAGCGTATTTGTAAGAGAGCAGTTATTAAAAAAGAGACAAGAAGAGTATAGACATCTAAACAGCATGTATACCTGCAAAAGTGTCCCTTTCAAGTACCATCTCATGTACATGCAGTAAAGAGGCTGAGCCTCCTTATTGACATGGATAAGGCCTTCAAAAAGACCACAAGGGTAAATGTTTTGAGGCATTTAAGTGTTTGCAGAAATTTAACAGAAAGGGAGATGGGCAGTCAATCTGTAAGGGAAATGGATGCTCTAGAGGCTGAAGATCTGCAGTGGGAAATCAGAACGCTGAAGTAATTTTTAGCCTGTGCAAAAGATATCCAGCTAACTTGGGATAACTTGCTTTGCTATACTTATATTTTCCCATCTGTTAAAGCAATTGTAATAGAAGACAGCTAAAGATAAGTATAAAGGCATATCCAGTAGGATGCAAGAGGTGAAGATAGTAATTATTTTTAAGCTCTAATGCTGAAAATATGGCTGATTTTTTTTTTTTGCTTGTATATGAGTACAGAATATCAGATTCCAGTAATGAACTGGTTAATAATATCCAAAAAAAAGCAGCAGAGAAGTGGAAATAATGAAGCTGGTTAAGATTCTGTTGCTTCTCACAGGGGAAAAAATGGCTTTATTGTGATTCAAGCAGAGCAGCCAGATTTCAAGTATTTGATACTAGCAGGTAATGGGAAATTACCCAGGTTTTTCTCGTATTTCTGCTCCAGCATCTTAACTTGAGCACCCTACATCATGCTATTTCATGGGCTCTGACACTTGGTAAATGGGTTTAAAAACTTTTAAAAAGAAGGAAAAAACCCATGAAGTCCTTTTGTTTTGAGCGATTATAATCACAATTTTCAGAAAACAGCATCCACATCCTGGGCTGATGGTGTGTTACAATGGCACGTCACATCTGGGTATATCAACCATATAATATTGTTTGACTGGCAGCAGCATTGCCAATTGGAGGAAAGGCACCTCAACTGAGGCAACATTTCAAAACACATTTCTGGTCCCAGCCTATAACTTCTGCATATCTGTCTTTTGGGCTCTGTATTGCTCTTTTGGCTGGTAAGGTGATGAAAATCAGCCTTCAGTAAGGGAATATCCACACTGCTGCCAGGGCCTCTAGGATCAGAGCTTTGATAGATGTACTTAAGCTACCTTTAATCTAGATTTCTTGGGTAAAGTCCCTGGAATGAAGGTATTAACATAGTCAGGTTTGGACAGCCAATATTAAAGTCACTGATAAAGCTGTGAAAACTACTTGTATCCAAACCTGCTTGTGGATTTCTGGGAATCTTCTCTCCATTCAGTGCATGTGGGTTAAATATTTACACTTCCTCAACAGAAAATCGGTTTGATCTGATCAGTGCAGCTCCTTGTATTTACTATGTCCCTTTTCTCTTGCATATTTCTTGCTGCAGACTGGCTGCCTGCATTTGCTTTGAGGGCAGGTAACGACCATTTATGAGAACCATTCCTGGAAGGAACTGGGCAAATATCCTTATAGACTGCAGAGGTCACATCTAACTTTTATAGGGAATGCTTTATACTGTTTTCACTTTTATTTGTGAATTTCACACTACACAGTTAGTTCTAGATGCATAGGGCCACGAAGATGATTAGGGGGCTGGAGCATCTTCTTATGAGGAAAGGCTGAGGGAGTTGGGTCTTTTTAGCCTAGAGAAGAGAAGGCTGAGGGGAGATCTCACCAATGCTTACAAATATTTAAAGGGAGGGTGCCAGGAGGAGGGGGGGCAGTCTTCCTTCAGTGGTGCCCAGTGATAGGACAAGGGGCAATGGGTATAAAGTCAAATATAGGAAGTTTCATCTCAACATGAGGAGAAACTTCTTTACTTTGAGGGTGGCAGAGCACTGGAACAGGCTGCCCAGAGAGGTGGTGGAGTCTCTGACTGGAGACATTCCAAACCCACCTGGACACCACCTTGTGCAACCCCCTGTAGGTGGACCTGCTCTGGCAGGAGCGTCGGACCAGATGATCTCTAGAGATCCCTTCCAACCTCTAACATTCTGTGATTCTGTGATTCTGTGATTCTGTGCCTCTGTAGCCAAAACAGTGGTTCCCAATGCCGTGAAAAGTTTATTGAAAAACTGTACCCACAATCTCTTTTTTAAGGAGTATTTAGTCAATGATGTAAGTATTTTCAAAGAATAATTTTCAAGATAATCATGTAGTCTTAAAATTTGGGAAGTATATAATCTGTTATCCTTTTATGTGAAAAACTGTTAAATCAGTCCTGGAAGCAAAATGAAACAGCAGAATTTAAGTGACGGAGACAAATTGCTAAGAGTAAACAGTCATGTTGAAAAGTCCTCACTAATCCAGATGACGACAGATAAACCAGATCATTTGGTGTGTGATGAATAAAGTCTGCATTCTAGCTCTTAATTAACACAGTGAAAACACAGGAAAGGTTGACATCCACTTGGGGTAAGATTCATCTCACCTAACTTTGGATACCTACAAAGCAGACATCTACAACTAAATGGCTGTCTAAAGTCCTTCTTTAGCTGATGGAGAGGAATAGACACTTCTAGAGGTTTTTTTCATTTCATCTGCTTTCTTACATTAGGATGAAGTTAGCTGAGCTCTAGATGTGGCAATTTCTCTCCATCAGGTATAAAAGGAACCTGTTCACTGGCATCATCGGTGCCAGTATCTGCACCGTAGGCATTTGAATTTATCCAGATTAATCATGCTGACAGTGTCTGTATGACTTTAACTCTTTCCCATCCTTTCTGATGTAGACTTATTTTCACTTGCATTGACACAAAATAAGAGAATTTAATTTCAGAAAGGGGTATCCATGACAGTACACAAAGATCAAGTCAAACAGCAATTAAAAGGGGAGGATTCTGCACTCTTTACTGTTCCACCATTCTTTCTGCTTCAGAGACATAAAAATAACAGGAAATTACTGTATTTTTTGACCTTCAGCTCTCCTAATCTTTATTACTAGCAAATCAGATAGTTGTGGTAAGACAGAAACAAAATGTATGTGCAATGTATTCCAAATCAAATTTTGAAATCTTGACATTTAAGGAAATTGCATTTCATTTTCACGGTGCTGTTTTAAAAGTGCAGGTGAAATTTCTCTATTTTATTTTTATATCAGAAGGCAAGACCTTGAAAATGTTTCAAACAAGGTTAGTTTTGCATCTAAATATGTAAAATAGCAAAAGCTGATATGACTTGAAGAAGCAAAAATGTGGGATTCAGAGCTGAGCCCTTGAAAATTAGTAAATGCCTGCATTATCATGTTTAGCTAAACCTTATTTTGATCAACCTATATGTGCGTTATAATAACATCTTTAGTTACATTGGCATATTTTTTGCTTTTTTTACAGGAATTAATTCCTTCTTCATACATTGCATAGGATGGATATCATGTTTCAAAGACACTGATAAATCTCCCATTTGCTAGCTTTCAAGGACTTGGTTGAGATTTTTAAGGCAACCTGAGTATCTAACAATTCATAAACATTTTCTGTAAATTTTAATTCGTGGTGCGCAGAACCTTCAAGTTTCCTTAATGCCAGAGTGAGCAGGATATACTCACCCCCCTCCTCATCTGTCAAGCTCAGGCTGTATATACCTGTGCCTCAAAGGACTCTCTGTAGTCATCATCATAACCAAGTTCATGAAAGATATTCTGATATTTGCTGGAATTTATTTTAAAATTTTGTTTGAATTCATGGCATTTCCAAGACTTCTCTTCTGTGTGTTGGTTATGACAGAGGCTCTTGCTGTTCAGAAAGTGAGATGAGTCTCGCCCTATCCCCTCACATCAACAGGGCCAAGCTCAAATGCTGCATTTTTCTTCTTCCTGTATGATAAGTAGAGGTGGTTAACAGGAAGATGACAATTATAGCTACCTTATGGATAGATATTTTATTTTAATGCTTGTAATGTGGCCAGATGCCATGGTATAAATAACGCAATGAACAAACAACTAGAACAGCACTAATGACCTTGTGAGACAGTTTGCAAAATGCAAGCAATTTAATTGCTCCTATTCAGTCTGTTTAAGAAACTGCTCTTACCTTCCCCCTGTGAGGGAAGGGAAGGGAGACAGCAAGTGTGTTCTTCATAGGCACCAGGATCCTCATGGGATGTAAAAAATTATGCATAATGGAGCTGTCAGGATATTTTCATATTTAGACAAGAAGTTGACAAAGTTTTGGCTTTTTGCCAGTTCTTAAGAATTCGGTCATTCAGAAGGTGAAAAGTATGCAGTTTTCTTCTTTATGTCCAAAGGCTTTCCTCCTTCCTGACCAAACATAACCCTCTACATTTTAACTCAGCTGGGAAAAAAAAAAAAAATAATTTGAGACAACAGAAATGCAAAACTCTTGCTGTCCTCCAAGCTCCGTGTGAGAGCCACAGCAGAAAAAAGTGTGTCGTGCACCCTTCATTACCAGCACGCTGCAGAAATGATTGATATTTTATACTGTTTAGCCCTCACCCATCTACCGCAGCTTTAAAGGAAAAGAAATATTGCCAGAGCTTTTCATATTGAGGGGCTGCAGGACTGCTCTGGGTCTCGTTGCAGCCGTATTGCTGAAGGTTATTATTAATTGTCTGTCTGTTAACCTGCTTGTGGTGCTCAGAGATGTGTAATGGCTGGAATTTTATCATGCAAATACAACTAGCGAAGGAATACCTCGGCTTGATAACTTCAGGACATGACGCTTCCTTATGAAATTTGAGAACTCAGGGCATTTTCGTTGGGAGGGCGTGTACAGACAGCCTGCCATTGTGATTGATTACATTCAAGAAGCATTTCTGCCCTTGTCTCATTATGGAAGAATACATCCTTGGCTTCACGCAGTTCCCTTCCTTGGGCTGGCGCCTTCCTCCTTTAATGAGATTTAAATCTGTTGCAGGTACTTTCAAGCAGTCTGAGATACTCTTATCCTCCCTTCTACTCTGTGTTAGCCTTTGGGAACAGCAGTTGATGTGCTGTGGTCCAGTAGTCCTGGATTGTGACAGAAGATAGAGTTTGCTCTCTGCCTCCCCTTTGAAATAAAGGAAAAACACTGTAAACACCAGCCCCTTCTCAAATACGATGTTCAGGTTTCAGCCACCGGCTCTGCCTCACAGTCATTATATACAGTATGCAGATTTGGGATAGGGTCTTCCGTCTTCAAAAGAGATGTAAAGGAAGCTTTTAATTTGAATTTTCACACACTTAGAAGATATGTAACCCATAGAGAACTTGTTGTGCAACTGCTGAATAAAGGACCTTACTATATTTTCATTGATTACCTTTGTGTGAATAACACGTGCCTATTAATTCAGCTTCATAACAGTATTTTTTTATATAAAAAGAAGGGATGACGTCATGCCACATAATTATGCTTCAGCGAAGACCTAGCCTTATTGTTCTGTCACTATCACAGGTTCCTTTTGAGCCGTCCAATCCAGTATAACTAGAATCAGAGAATAAGACAGATCAATAGGACAAAATACCACGTAAAAGAAAAGAGAATTATGCTCAATTCAATCCAAGACTTTGGTTTGCCTAGGCTATTTAGGTCTTTTAATAGGACATATATGGTTTTGAACCTTTTGCTATTTATATAATGGCTTATGGTAGGGTTTTTTTCGCTATCAATAAAACCGAATAGTACTTTGCTCTGGGTTACTCTTCCTTGCTGACCACATGATCCCAAAGGAACAAATTTACAGTACTTCACTTAGCCTGACTCCTTGAATGATCCTGTGCTGATGGTACATGTGATGCTACTGGTAAATATACTGTAGCTGGAATAAGACCACTCCTGAAATAGATGAAAAGTTTTCTATGGACAAAAGGGAAACTAGGACCTGGTATTATTACTGCCACTGCTCACACTAGCAGCTGTGACAACACAAAAACAAAGAAAATTTGGGAGCTATTGCTTTAAGGTATCTGGAAATAACATTCCTTAAACATTTTCTTTTCTGATGCTTCATTATACACAAGCAATTTAAATTGCTACTATTCATGTTTTCTCTCCAATTTTAGTCTCTGATCTTTCTCTTCCTTGTGCAGTTGCTATCCTTCCCCTGATAAGAAGATGTGTGTTATAATTCTGTGTTTAATATATTTGCATTCTTTATAGGTCATGATTGGTAATTATACTTTTCCTATTAATAGAGTTTTTTCGTCTTTCAAACATTATCTCATTGGATTCCAGCAAATCCTTTTAGGCATACTAAAACTTCCAGACTTCTATTACCTAATCTGTCTTCCTGGCTAGTTTTAAAGTAAGTATTCTGTCTCTCTCTCTTTTTTTTTTTTTAGGTCTTTTTTTCAATTTTTTTTTCTGTATTCTGGAGTGGTGAGCTGTTTAAGATTGCATCTCCTCTAGGTAAGATACCGTATCTAGCTATTGACTTTAGCTAAATGATTGAGCTTTCTATAGACACAGCTTGTCGATACCTCATAGCTAAAATTTCATATCACATTTTTCATCATATGAATGTCCCTTTTGTGTACAATTAAGAAACCAAAGGGATATAGTCAATTGTAGGCAAGTGTGAACTGTTGCAGGCTTCTCTGAAGGGACTTACTGTTCGGAGTCATTCATATGGACTGCAGCTGCATGTTTTTGTAGGTTAATACTGTAGCAAGAGCTTCTGGAAATAGCTGCCACAAATAGATTGTTGGTAGAAAGAAGTGAAATACCTACTGTTGGTCTGAGAGAAATAACTATTATAATTGGTGCTTTCTGGTCTGTACAACCCCTGGAAGCCAAAGACTTTCTTCTCAAAAGAATTCTGTAACAATTACACCCAGGGGCTGTGTGTATGTCATGACATAAAACACAGTCTGAATTAATTATTTAGTATGGTGCAGCCCACTTTGACTTATAAGCTATAAAAAGCCCGCCTAAGAGAGAATTAATTATTGCTGGAAATAACATATAATTACAATGTTGCAGGGAAAAGATAAGAATTAATGTGCCAGGTGTAAGTAGATTAGACCAGCCTGACAGAAATGAGCAACTGAAAAAGAATTTATAGATGAAAGCTTACAGCCATTGCACCCATAGTGACTGGAAAGCATTACCATGTGATGACTGCTTAGTGGTTTATGTGAAATGAGATATTGGCTTTAGACTCATTGCTCAGAGACAGGTCTCTGTGTCACAAATCTGACAACAAAATGGAGTGAATGGAATGTCTCATCAGAGAAACAAGGAGAGACAAATCTCAGAGGCTAAATCAAACTTATTTCGCTTCTTGAAATTGTCTCCTTGGGTAGAAGTTGAGGAGTCTTGTGGCAGAGAAAGGGGCTTCTTGGGGAAACACATTTCACTCTGTGTTTCTCTGTCTGTCCAGTGGTGCAGGACTACAAACTCTAGAGTGGAGAGCCAGCTACTTCTCAGGGAAAAAGAGGAAAAATACTGCTTTATCCACAGTCTATCAAGTAGGGGGGAAAGAAGAGTAAGAGAGAGAAAAGAAAGAAGTTTTCACATGGCTTACCACTTTTCCTAACCATCTTATCTTCTTGTTTTAAAAAGGAACATTTATAACAATCTGCTTTTTGGCACCTTGGAGAATCACTTGTCCCAAGTTTGACATGTGTTTTGCATGGTTCGAAGGCCAGTGTGAGAGAAATGATCTTAACCTATTGTGTGGAGTCTAATCAGGAACACCAACACCTTGAATGAACCCGGAAGACAATTATATCAATGATTTTCTTCTACCTGGCATTAAAAGCTGGCTTCACTAAGTCATTACATATAATTCAAAACTTCATGAAACAAAGATTTTGAAGAATTTAAAGAACTATTGTGAAGGATGAAAGAAGAGCAACTCAATGTAGGTAGTCTATGCAACAGCATGGGAGAAATGAATAGCTCACTGGAACGGGATAAACATCCCTCTAAGCATGCCTGATTCTATCTGACGGATACAACAATTGGGCAGAATTGTACATAATGTGTGTTTTCAAATTGTTCAATTATTGGCGAAGAATCAGTAGGCTCTGCACCTGGGTCCATCTCCAGGATCAAATAAAATTGGAGAGCTTAATCTTTCCCCGTTTTCTTCCCTAGCTTGTCTGCAACACTGATTTTTTTTTTTTTAGTGTTGTAACTGTAATATCAGGCACATGATTAATTTAACAGCCAATCACAGCTATTCTAGGTTGCCTACGACTTGTCACCTTTTGCCATGTTAGGACTTAGGACCAGGAATCACAGCAGCTTCTCTAAGAAATCACACTTTAGTAAGACCTCCACTAAAGGTACCAAATCCCCACATCATTTTTACTGTTGCTAAGAGATTTTAGATAAATTTGAGGCTTAACCTTAGTTTTTCAATAGACTTCTTTTGTTCACAATTTGCTAAGCATTTTTCCAGGACTGGTTAAAAAAACACAAACCCGCAAAAACCCAAAACATTATTTAAACTGCCCATGTCACTGTTGATAGCAGTTTGTTTCCTTACTTCAAAACTGCATATTAGTGGTTCAGAGAAAGAAGAATCATTTCATTCCACTTACAAAAATTGCCTGACTTTTTTTCCATTTATGTGGAACTAAAATTAAGACTTTCAGGAACATGGTTTAGTAGATTAAAATGTCCTGACTATTTTTTAAAGTCTTAATGAAAAGACAGTCTGGCCTTGTGGTTTTGATTATAATTCCTATGAGTTTTGGGGATATAAACCTGAAATCAGTTAATCTTATGCTGATGTGAACCTATGTGAAGAGGACCTCTGGAGGTTTGCTTACCACTGCTTAATACTTAAATAAGTAAAATGCTAATATACAGATCTAATTTTTGGTTGATTGCCTCACAGAGATTGCTAGATGTAATGCACTTTACAACATGAACCAATCCATTGTTTTGATTTCAACTGTATTGGGCCATGCATAATTATGATTGATTCTTGTGAGCACTCACAAATTCACATAATGAAGAGTTTAGTATAGCAATAGAATCAATACAGAATAAAGCTTTGTCAATGTTATTTAAAACTTTACAATTAAAATCACAAAAATATCTCACAGAAGTTAATGTTTCAGTGTCCACATTAAGATTCCCCAGTTGCTGTTTCATTGGCATTCGTTTTATAACAGAAACAGACAGGAATATAAATAAGAAGAAAACCAATATATGTTCATGCCTGCATCCACTTGGTAGTGTCCTAATTGCCACTCTCATGGAGATGATTGAGTTTGTGGTAAAGTTTGAAACAGCACTGTTGTTCAGGCTTGAAAGGATAAATATCTGTTAACAAGAACCCAGGATCCATATGGTCTTGTGCTACATCACCAGTTAAGACCACGCTGCCATTCGATAGGCCTCTCAGTTGACTAGGATGTGCTTGGGTGTATCTCTGTCATTTGCATTGTGTATGCAGATTGCATAGCCTATAGGTATAGCTTATATGTATAGGCTCTATCAGAATTTTGTCCAAGGGTCAAGTCTTGGAATTTGATTTTCTGTACTATCGCAAGATTACAGTAGTCTCTGACATGTTTCAGTTTATGCAAACTGCACTTCTCCAAACATTTCCAAGCCACGGTGCAAAACTCAGACCAGGCCAGGGACAAGTATATTCCAGTGACTTTCATATTTGGTAGTCTAGGAGAATTCAGTAATGCACATATGGGTCGTTCTATGTTCTGTTGCTGCAATGATATAAGCATGTTGCTTTATTAGCATAGCTGCAGAATACCTAAATACCAGCCAGTTTGTCTCTCCTGTCTTTATCTGTTGTCTCATTTGGGTTTCAATTTTGCATTTCTATATGTTTTGTGAAGCAGGACATTTTGTTTCCTCTGTATTTTTCTGTTCAAAAAGGGGCAATTAGAAAACAAACAAACAAACAAACAAACAAAACAAACTAGACGAAACCGTAGAAAAGGCCCTGTGTTTAATTATGTTCCACTGAAATAAAAGCAGATGACAAGAAGGTCTTTTTCGATCATCAGTTCCAACCCCCTGCTGCCACTGGCACAGACATACAATCCCTCCCATAAACTGATCAGGCTTCAATGATTGCAGTTAGTCTCTGAAGTCCCCATCTCATTGAGTTGAATAGGTCAGCTTCCCGTCTCGTCACTGTCAATATGTGACAAGACTGTTTTCTGAAAGTTTTCAACATAATGGAAAGGAGGGGTGGGGGCAGGGTAAGAACGCATTTTAAAATGGAAGATAGATTTTGCAGATTAGCGTGATTCTGGGAAGATATTGGCAGGTTTCTTCTGTAAACACAATTATTTTTTTGCTAATCATATCAGGGGTATTTGGGGGTGGATTTTGTAATAATACTTCGGTGAATCATAATATGTTCTTTTCACATAAATTGTCTAGGCAAAAGGCTGAAAATTATCAGCTTCTGTAAAAACATGTATCATTTTGAAACTCTTTAATGACATTCAAATGACAGTTGAGACTCCTTCAAAATCTGAAAGCTTCAAAATTTGACTGAGAAGTGATATAATAGGTGTGTACCTATGCCTTCTATTTATATTGTTAGTAACCGGGCATATTTATAATGGACTTGTGACCATAAAAATATTCAACATCCTGGTAAAACCAAGTTTGCCCTGTTCTTACCTTTTCCTTGGCATCTGCTTACGGCTACTGTAGGAGACAGGATACAGGGCTGTATGGATCTTGGACTTGACCAAGTGAGACTATTCTTATGTTCTTCCCCACTTTCATTAACTACTGCTAAAAATCTAATCACATTCTCACTGCACAGTGACATTTTCTCATTTATTACTTAATTTGAAATTGCTTCTAACTTTCAGGAAACATTTATTTCTATTCTTAGTCTTTAAATGACGATGTTAGGGTGCTTAGTTCAGTTTAAGATTAAGAAATCTAAATTTAGATATCTAGCATAGATGTCTACTGTTACACTAGGTGTCTATGATCCTGTTACAGTCAATGAAGATCTAGTCAATACAGATCATAGAGTCTCTCCAGCGCTCTGGTCTTTATACATTGCATTGATTGCATTTCCATTAATGATAACAGGAGCTTATATAATGATCTTAATTCAATTGCCTAAACGTAGGGGTCTAATACCATTTGAGGTACACTACTGTATTCCCTGGCAGCTGACTTCCGCTTCAAAAGGATGCACATTAACCAGAAGGTCCTTTGTCAGATCTACGAGCCCATTTGTGGGAGTCTTGAATAAACTAGATGGCTTTAAAAGGCAATGCATGCCCGTGTTCAGGCAGTAGAACTGAGTTCATCGTCCAGAGGTAGATACGTGATTTTAGTATGATAATGAGAATCTCACCACATAGACTTTATTGCCTATAGGCTGGAATTGCTGCTTACAATTCAGCAGAATTCCTTAATGTGAAATGAAAAATGTTCCAGTCTTTCTTGAGTGCTGAATGAAATCTGAGATTTCATTTTCTCGGTTCTTTGAGTGTCTGCAGTTCTGTCATAGTAGGAGAGTGATAATGAAGATAACTGAAAAATGAAGACTAAGAAGGATTTAGTGCATATGTTGTCTTGCTGCTTCATTTAACTGTTTGTTTTTTCATGTATTATGTTTGCCTGGGGGTTTTAACTGACAGGGCAAGAAACAGTTCTCATACTTTTAGTTTTTCCCCAAACAGTAGACCCGGAAGCCTTTTGAGCAAATGGCTTCAGTATGTGTTCAAAACCATAATAATGTATTACCTTTCAGCAGAAGCCTGCCTGAAGCGCTATGTTGACAACAACCCCAGTATTCAAAGATAAGTGAAAGTCCAATAGTGGCAACCTCAGTATTCAGGAAATGTGAATCAGGAACCCTGGAATCGGATTATAGAATCAAGCATCTTATTACTTAGCTTCTTGTCCAGCATCTGCACTGCACACCTGTGCCACATTTGCAAACCTCTCTGAAGCCAGAGAATTGAAACTGAGACACACAGACACACACGGCAACTGAGATTCCACATGGGTGATTTCTACAGGAGTGGAAAATTTAGGTAAAAAAAAGACGATTTCTATGAATATTACATTAAATTTGCATGATCTTGTGACATCTCCAGTGGCCCAGCTCTGTCCTGGGGAATACAAATGAGTATTTGTTCCAGCTGAACCCCCTGTGGCCAACTTCAGTGGTCCAGCTGAGAAATTTCTGTACTTAATCATAGCATATGTGTTATACATTTTCTTTACCAACCAAAAAATATAGAGACTCTAACAAAAACTTTCACTATGAAGACAAGGAATGTCATGCAAAAACAATTCTTCTTATGAGTGGCACTTTAAGACCAGAACCTGAGGAATTAGAAAATAGAACTTTTTTTGCTTTCTATTGCTATTGTAAAAAGGACATACTTTTTAGAGAGTTCCTACAGATACTGAGAAAGTGATCCCAAAGTTTCTGAATGCATCTAAGCCCAGAAAATTTTCCCTAAGAGAAGGAACAGTTCACAGCTAGGGAGTAGAGTTGCATTTTCTAGTCCATCTTATTACTGAATGGAGTGGGGGGAAGGTATCTTCCTAAATGGTGATGGCCTGTTATCCTCAAGATAAGATGTCAATCATTAAGAACACCAGTTTTAGAAAGGATGCAGGTTTAGTTACCTGAAAAGTAGAGGAGATTCTGTCACTGTGCAAAAGTCAGGGGGCTTGCTGCTCTCGTAGCAGCCAAATGGATTTTTCTTCTTTTAGTCTGAAAAATGACCTTTCAGTCCAAATAAAAAAATGGAAAGTTTGCACCTCAAAGCCTATTTGCCTTATAGATGCCTAATTCTCTATAACGCCTTTAAAATGAAAATGCTTCTGTAACAAAAACTAAAAGGCAACAGAAGTGGTACTAGATACCTCTAGGATTGATCCTGTGTTATGGAGAGAGGTGAGTCAAGGTACACATTCAGATGAATAAGGTAAGTCCTGGTAATAATCTTCCTTTTGGTATTGGATCATTACAGTATTTCAGACTAACTTGTATCCTGCCAGTGGGAATACATCTACCTGTTGAATGATGAAATAAAGACAGAAATATCTGCACAGAGGGGGATCATTTAGCAATCTCAGCCTCTGACAATTCCAGCACTGGCTGTCCCCACCAAGAAGCCAGGATTCAGACAAAAGACAGCTAGGAGACAGTTTTCCTCAGGACACATTTCTACTTACCTCATGGTAGTCAGTCTGTGAACGGAAAGTAGCTGGGAAGCTACTATCAAAATTTACATTTATGGTTGTAATAACGTATAAGACAAATTTGACTTAAGAGTAGGAGAGAAATTACTACTTATTTTTCTGCCCTTCAACATAGAAGAGTTCAAGCTTTGCTCCAGATCAACACAAAGCACCACAATTAGTTGGTCCAGTCAGAAGCAGGTAGCTAGTCAATAACAACCGGGAAACAGGGATCTATCTTGTCACATCATTTTCTCAGCTGTAAGAACTGGCACACCCTAAGTGTCCTAGTCTGCTGTACTGCCAAGTGTCGGACAAGCTATTGACTGTAACTCTGGCCATTTTTATTTTCTAGATGAAATGTCCATTCCTGCTGAGCTCTTAATCTCAATGTGGATATGGCCAGTTTAGCAGTGTACTTGTGAAGAAGTGACAGTTGTATAGACAGGAGGATGTGATGTCTTCATCAACAGTAGATATAATATTTCTGACAACTGACGATCAGTGTGGGTTTGTGATGGAAAATGCATGAAGAACCTTGTGGGAAGCAACGGCTGCAAACTCTCTTGTGGGCTTAGAAACACAGGCCAGGAAGAGTGTTAATAGAAACAGAGTTGTGATCAGAACAGATAGGAAGTTAGATAGTGCAACCACTCCTTTCAGAAACTTGTGCGTGTTCATTCATTTTTTTTTAACTAGCTCAGCAAACAAAGACATGACATGTAATGTTGCAAAATAAGCCTTTCATAAATAGCAAAACAGACAGCATTAACATGAAGTTAAATGCCCTTGACCAGCTGCAGACTTGTACAGAAGAAGGAGAACAGGGCAGTTAATTAGTTGGCAAGTGGTTTTAAATAAGTCTGTAGTTGAGCCAGTCAGGCAAAATGGGAATTCTTAACTCTAGGACTCTTTTAAACATTGGTTCTCACATGTCTTTCCTTGCCTGGATTTCTGTTTGACCTTGTTCTCAGCCAAGTATTTTGGCATTTGGCTTGATTACACTGTGAATTTTGCACAAGTGAATGGGTATGATCCACAGAGAGTAGCACTATATTCACATTGCCAAGATTTCACCTACAAAGAACAACATAGTATATGTCGAGTTTGCCTCACACTGCCAGTATCTTCTTGCTATACACTTTTGTGTGAGATCACTTTGTGAGGAAGAGATGGAGAGAGGCAATTCTGAAAAGTGATAAACTATGGCGTGATAACAGGAGAAAGTAGACGAGGGGGTGGAAGAGGCTCTTTCACTCTTCAGACTTGAGAGGTGTCCTTTAAGGTGTGTACTACTGTTGGATAAAGAGACAAACTTGCAGTGATGTGTCTGTCAGCACTGCTTAGCGTGAAGGAGTGAGGAAGAAATTGCACAAGAGTCTATTACTGTTGCCTTGCAGGTAGGCTGTAGAAGAGAAAGCATGCAAAGGAAGAGCTGCAGTTTACTGTTTGGCAGCTATTCCCAGCCTGTCTTTACGTATTTAAAATTCCTTTCAGTACAAACATATGAAGGATCACTCTCTCTCCCTTGTCACTGTGACAGTTCATTTAAGGGGACAAAGAAAAAAAATCATAAATAAATGATGTGTTCTGCTCTGTATCCGTTTTAAATGCTGGGTGTTTTACTTCATCTCCCTTGTGCATGTGGGCATCTCACATACTTTTAAATTTTTATTTTTATTAAGAGAAAAATGGGGGAAATCAGTCTATAAACCTGGACTATGTCCCCGTTAACAACTTGCTCCTTTCTGTTTACTCGTTAACCCTGCCCTTCTCCTTGTCTGTTCCTATCGCTGTCAACAACAAATACACCCTTTTGTGCTCTTAGAAAGCTAGATCCTCTGAAGCTACAAGTTGCAGCGCCTCGGGAGAGATGGCCATCTACCTATTAAAGGGTGAAGCTTTATGCGTAAAAGTAACTTTTACTGGCTTATGGGTTGTAGTCTATACTGTAGCTCAGAAAGAGGCAATTTCTGATGTTTAAATTGGGACACGAGGGCCGAGGCGCTGCCGGTTACCAGATTTCCCACTGCTGTTGCTGCAGGAGTGGCTTCCTACCCTCAGCCTACACACACTTCTCTGGGAAGGTCACAGGGGATTAGAGATCATGTCATTTCTCAATTTGAGTCAGATGCAGTGTGGAAAGAGGAAAGTATCTTTGGTCATTACATCTCTTTCTTTTACTCGTCAATGTCTGCCACAATCTGGCCTTTGGAGCACTTTGGGGAATTTTGTCATTGGCTCTGGTAGGAGCCCAGTAGTATTTCATCAAGACACTGATAAATGAAAGGACATTATTTTACATTCTTATTGTTATTATGAATGACATAAAATAGTGTAATAGAATTAAAGCATTTCTAATAAATTTGATAGACTTAGTAGTATTTAATACTTATGGAATGTATGAAAAGTTGAGGGGTTTTTTTATTTTACATTGAATTTAGGGGGAAAAGATGAGTTTTTTTGGAATGAGTGAATTGTAAAGTCTTATGCTTTACAGTGATACTTAAAAGAATGGAGAAGAAAATTAAATCTAGCTAATAGAGTCATATCTGAATAAGCCTCAAACAGCAGGTATGAGGTGACTTGACTGGTGAGCAATGTCTGGATGATACTATAATTCAATACGTTCCCTTTTTTGGCTTGATCTCATTTTTCTTGACTGACTCTCACTATGGGTTACTTGGCAAACAGATAAACTCCTGGTTCAATGAGCTGCTGTGAAGAAGGTGTGACTTTGCATTTCTGCACCAGCTGGATATTCAGCTGATGGCTGCAAAATAATACCAAACTGCTAGAAATTTTTCTACATTGGCAAAAATATGCCATTGAAGGCCTGTTCTAACCAAACATTTCTATGAGAAGGTAGGAATCTAGCTAGAAGCAAAGAATTTGTCCATTTGGTTAAACTATAAGGCTTTCTGAATTAACACCCAAATACATAATACATGGGAACGGAAAGTAGCTAACATCTCTTACGCTTGAGGCTCTTAGTTGTGTTCTGAAAGGGGCAAACTGTGGGGAAAAAATTAATGTTGCCTTAAATGTAATGTTCTCCCTGTCCCAGAAAGAGATGCAGCTGCACTTTTGGATTCTGGGTAATGGTTGTTCACAGAATCGCAGCATTGTTTAGGTTGGAAGGGTCATCTTGAAAGCACCTTGTCCAGTCCACTTGTTTGAGAGTTAATTGCAGTTTCCAAGTGAGATGAATGGAGGAAATGTGCCAGGGCAAAATAGCCCATCCTTACCTCAATTTCCCTCTGAATTCCTAAAAGGACAATACACAGAAATTTCTCTTCTTGACAACGTGGCTATTCATACTATAAATATGCTCTTTTTTTGCCCTTTCATAATTTCTTGGCTTTCTGGGTAAGTGTGAAATTTCATTTCTGATGACTTAAGATGAGTTAAGATTTGTGACTCAGACTGGACCAGCGAGTATTCTTTACATAATTTCTTAGGACTGGCTAAGGGGAAATAAAAGACATCATAGATGAGTTTTCTTCTCATCCAAATAATAATCAACTTCTTCCCTCACTAGTTGTTCAGTAATTGCGATTTTTATGATCCTGCCCTTCACATTTTGAAACAATAGAATATGTGTCCTCTCACTCCTGTCCTTCCTGTGGTGTGCTAGCACACAGGTCAAATGCCAGTCTATGATACAGTAATTGCATTTCTGGACTGCTATGTAGACATATGTTAAGAAACCCTAGGGTGCAATGAACCTTAACTGGATGGAGAATCCAAATGCAGAAAGTTAATTTAAAACATGGTCAGCTTTCTGTCTCAAAATAGAGAGTAATTTTTCCATCAATTTATCATAATATTCATACAGCCTCTAATACTCTACTAGCTGATTACTTTAGTCTTTGAAGAAATCGTACCCGCAACACCTTTCTAAGATAAAAAAGTTATAATTTCCATTTTTTTGGGCAGGATAGCAAGGCATAGACAAAGTGAGGGCTATATTTTTAGAGAGAGTTAGGCACATAAAAGAAGAGAACAGGTGCCAAGCTGAATATTCAGAAACAGCTAAGTAGTACCAAAATCCCATCAGGAGCCATCGTCATTATTAAATGCCTAAATACCTCTAAAATTCTGTCCCATAGCCACTGTGCCATATGCCAACATACTACAAGCAGGAATGTATCCCTTTTTAGAAGGTAGCTTTCCTTAATTGATCTGATACTTTCACTGCAAAATTGAAACAAATTAGTTTATCTGTTTTTAACTCCCTCTCATGGCCCCTCCCTGAGCACTTTAAATGTCACTATTTCCACTGGAACTGAAGGTGTGCTGAATAGCATGTCCTGCACAGAAATATGATAATCTCTCTTCAATGTTTGGCAACTAGTATCTATTAATTAAGAATCCATCATTTGTACTCTGTAATTATATTTATTAAACCCTAACTCATATCCTAACTATAATTAGTTCCTGCTAATTAATTTTATCAAATCCCTCTAGATTCATATCTTAAGTAAATATTGAGTAGCCCTACACTAATTATTTCAATCAACGTGGAGTGCATTTCAAATGACTATGAATAGTTTCTATTAATTAAATTTAATATAAAATAAATGTCCTATATAATAAATTTGTAAATGTTAAGATTTTAGGATAAAAGAGAATAAAAGACTGGTATAATGCAAAATACTCATTTACATATTGGACAGGTTAAATAAAGCAGTTCTGCCTAAGTCAAAATTTCCACATAGGAAGCCAAAGTTTTTTTAATATGAAAAATATGTGAAGAAGTATGGTTTAGTACTATAATGATGTAGTTTGAAAAGTTTTTCCATATCCCTCGAATCCTGTAGGACTCCCTAGATTTTGAAAAAAAATCTAATTTAATTTCATAACATTTATGGTAGTTACTATGCAAGTGAAGACAAGGCATGATAGTGGAACAGGAGCGCACATTTGGGTGAGGTGCAATGTTTTTGTCAGAAGGAACTGGGGGAAGCATCCTTACCCGCCAATCCTGAGAGACAACCTGATGGATTGCCTTGCCAGTGGTAATGCGATTGGTCTATACAGAAAATGAGATTATGGTGTTAATTTGGCCTGCTTAAAGAAAAATGGCTGAAAATTAGTTAACACCAGGAAGTTAGCATTCAGATCATAACCATTTTGGGTACAGTGCGGTATCCTTGACCTTTAGCTGCAAGGTCATGTGCATCCTGTAGGCCCTGTCTTGTACCTCCCATCCACCTGCACACGTCTAAGGTATCCCAAGGTTATTTAAAATGGTCCTTCACTTAGGCTGCTGTATCCTGCCAGAAGTTTCTAGGGCATTCTAGGCTGCAACCCAAGCTACTTCCTGGAGTTAAAACTCTAAAGATCTTTTGTCAATGCTTTAATCCAAGTGAGCTATATGCCGTATATCTCCATTTATACGCAAGGGTTCGAAAACTTCTGAGATATTCCAGATCTCTGCTGTTTCAGAAAGAGATAGGCAGAGGAGAATTAATCTCTCCTGATTTTAGAAGTCCATGCTGCACTTTCTGTTCTTGTCTTCTTCTAAAAGAAACAGGCACTTTCATCTGCCTTATTTTAGACAACAACTATAAAACAGGAGGAATCTCACCGTAGAAGTGTTTATTTCTTTCTACTGCCTCTAAATGGAGGTGGGATGACAAGCTCAGATAGAAGCATTTGGAATGTAGATGCCTGCCTTTGATAACATTACTCCTGCTTGTTGACTGTGGGGTTTCGAGCAATGTTGAGTGAAATAAGAATGGAAATAACTTGGGGTTTTGTCTTGTTTTTTGTCTCCTGTTTTGGCTTCCTGGAACTACAGCTTTCATAAAATTTAGTGACTGGGGAGAAGAGCCTGTATTATTTTTGAAGGATGACAGTTTGCTGTCATGGACTGTTAGAGAAGTTGTAGCATTCGGTGACAAAGGGAAAACAGATTTCAGCTCTGTAGCTGCAATGGGTTAGTTTTGATTTCAACACAGGTCAAGCGTATAAAGCAGCTTCCATCTGTGGATATTTGATTTTAATAAGCAAAAGATACAAGTTACCCGAAGATAAATCCAAATCCAAGCAGGAATATTTGACACTATGATTCAGATGTATTACACTACCTCATTTTAATCCTTCACTTCATAATTTACAGTATCACCTACTAATTGCCACTATCACATTTTGCTGCAGAGATCATGACAGCAGTGCATAGTTTTTTAAGTTTACAGAGAACCTCAGACATGTGTTTAATTGTTTTCTTATTTAAATTTTATTTAAACCTGTATACACACACACACAAGACTATGGTCTGGTTTATATCACTCTGTGTATTGCTATCAAGGGTTTATTTTTCATATGCCATTCAAATCCGTTTTACTACTCCAAAGGTGCTTCCTGGAAAGCTCTATAGATTTATAGGATAGAGAGACCATTAGTTCAACTATTCTGATGATGTATATTTCCACAGATTTTAGATTTCCTGCAGCTGCTTCTGTTTTGAGCTCAGTAACATGTGCTTGTATAAAATATTTATTTTCCAGAAAGATATGCAGTCTTATTTTTGAAAGTATCAGCAGATGGCGAGTCCACCTCCTCTCTCAATAGTTTGTTCCAGTGGTTTATCATTTATGCCGTATGTTTAAAATTAATGCCACATTTCCCATCTGATTTTGTCTAACTTCAGTAAAGCTACATTCATTTCCTTGCCAGTCAGTTGTTTACCCATCCTCAGGCCTTTTGGGTCATTTAGGGAGAATCCATATTGTCCTTCACACTTGAAACATCTGAGGTGTGCCTGGTTGCCTGCAACCATCTTCTCTTCCAGCAAGCAAGCACTAGTCAACCTAGTATCAGTCGATGACTCAGTTTTTATCAGTTTCAGTAGTCTCTGCTTTGTTGGCTGCTTTACTTAATTAGTTATTGCTTTTGGATATTTTAGCTCTTTGTCTGCCCTTCAGTTGCTTTCATCCTCCAAATGCTCATATTTATACTGTCCCTCTTGCTTCATTCATCCATCTCATATGTGAGTCTGTCTCCCCCCCCTTCCTCTTTGTTCCAATTTATCTATATTATAAAAATCTTAATTTCTTCCTGTTAGCATTGCACTCAATGTTCAATGGGAAAAATCAGGCTGTGCAAAATTACCTGAGAGACACTGACTGTTACTCATTACTTTCCCTCTCCCTTACCCCTAGATTCCCATTTTTTTATACCACTTTCCTCTCTTACATTTAGCTATGAATTCCCTGGATCTGTTTATTTTATTTGCTAATTGAAGAGTTTGGTTAATTTGTGGATATCAGGAAAAAGAAACAGCAACCAAAACCAGATTAAGATGTAATAATTTAATTTTCTGTTGTTGGTGACAAGCATTTGCAAAAGCTCGGTCTCTAGGCAGAAAACATTTGTTTTTCTTAATAGTTGGTCAAACCCCTTAGGATTTCTTCAGACATTTGGTCTTTTTTCTTCACTGATGTTAAATCTGGGAGCCCATCCAAGAGCTTCTGTCCTGAAGAAGAGGAGGTGGAGGAGGAAGATTGTGATCTGTATGAAAGGAAGTGTGAAAAAAATGACAGCAGTCTTGCTGGCAAAGCTTCTGGTGACCAGTTCTTTCACACCCAGAGATTTTTAAGCTTTTTCACAGCCATTTTTGTGATGAGTACTCCGATATGAGCACATACGGAAATCTTTTCTTCTTTGCTAGCCATCTCTGACACATAGCTGGCAATATTGCCCAATGACTGCAGCACTGTTTTAGGTCAGTCTAACCTTGTAAGTAAGGAAGTCAAAGCATTTTGGAGGAACGTGCAGTCAGAAATGTTTCCTAAAATAGTCCTTTTTTTGTGCCTACAGTGGTGGCTGATAATTTTGTTATAAAGTGTCATCAACCACTTCGAATGGCTGTGGTCTGCAATGCTTTTTCCATGTCATTTCTTCTTCCCTTCACCAAACGCGGCCCAATCAAGACCGATTGTCAGGTTGAAACAAGCACTTTTCTTTGGCGGTTTCAAGACAGTGTATTATTTTTCTTTTTACTGATCTACCATCTTTTTTTAACAACCAGATTACGAAGTGCTGGCTTTCATAAAATCACAGAATCGCAGAATAGCAGGTTGAAAAGGACCTCAAGGATCATTTGGTCTAACCTTCCTCAGCAAAAACACAGTCTAGACAAGATGGCACAGCACGCTGTTCAGCTGAATCTTAAAGGTGTCCAGTGATGGGGAATCCACCACTTCCCTGGGGAGATTATTCCAATGGCTGATTGTTCTCATTGGGAAAAATTTTCCTCTTGTGTCCAATCAGAATCTCCCGAGGACTAACTTGTACCCATTACTCCTCATCTTTTTTATGTCACTCTTTGTAAAAGGGGAGTCTCTATCTTCTTTGTAGTCACCCTTTAAACATCAGATCATGGTGATAAGGTCTCCTGTAAGCCTTCATTTCTCAAGGCTGAACAAAACCAATTCCCTCAGCCTTTCCTCATATGGAAGTCTTCACAGCTCTTTGATCGTCTTGGTAGCTATTCTGTGAACCCTCTCCAGCCTGTCCATGTCTCTTTTGTATAGCAGGGACCAAAACTGAACACAGTATTCCAGGTGTAGCCTCACAAGCACTGAGTGGAATGGGATAATGATTTTTTTATCTCTGCTGGTGATGCCCTTGTTGATGCAGCCCAGCATTTTGTAGGCTTTCTTTGCGGCTCTGCTTTCCAGAGAGCTGCTCTCCAGCCAGGTAGATCCCAGTCTGTGCTGCACTCCTGGTTTGTGTTTTCCCAGGAGCAAGACCTTAACCATGTTGAAGTTCATAAGGTTCTTGTTAGCCTACTTTTCCAACCTATCCAGGTGTTCCTGCAGTGTGGCTCTCCCTTCCGAAGTACTCACTTCCCCACTTAGTTTGGTTGCAGTTTCATATTGCTTTATTCATTACAAAATGATTTTAACATATAACAAATAATTAGCAAAAATATCACTAGAGAAGGAGGAAAGCCTATTGAATGTCAGTTCATATGAGCAACAAAGATTCTGGATTTCCCCATGTCTGACATACTTTGGAGAAGTACCAGAATGCTATTGAATTTTACACAGAACCTCAAATTGGCTAAGGCTTGAAAAATGGGTGGGCCGTGCTAAAGATATGTGCAGAAAAGTGATGGATTTGCATAGCTGGTATTTGCATATTTCCAAGGAGGGTGATACATATGCAATTCAAGTATTTTCATATACAAGTATTTCAATATACAAGTATTTTCTTGTGCACTTAATAACGTACTCACATTGACTCCTCCACATACATGCAAACGTGGGTATGGATGTCTTTGTCACAGGACCATTTGAAACTTTAGTGAAATAAATTCTTTCTTTCTTCCTTTCTCTAAGCAAAAACAGGAGCCATGCTGAAGCTTGAAGAATGAGAAGTCTCTGTCTGCTTGCTGATGGCTGAAGTGAAAATTGCACAAGGAAAACTTGTTGCTCACAGAGCTACCCTTTTTTTTCCACCCTGCTGCATCACACATACCCTGGATTGTCTAAGAAAAAGACAAAACAGATCTATTCCAAATTCTCACTGCATTTGAAATAGAATTTCACCAGTGTGTTACTATTTGAACAGAAATGCTATAATCAATTACTCTTCTCCTCTTCCCAAAAGAAGAAAAAAATGTAGTATTAGTTAACACATGGCACAGCAGCTCCGACTAGTATATTTAGCTTGCTGCTTGCCTCTTAATTATGATTACTGTGCAGCACATTTCCTTAACAGTTCCTTGGGCCATCGGATATGCAATGCAGCCCTTCTTGTAGCATCTGCCCATGTCACACAAAGCCCCATCTCCTTCTGTACTCCTGCCTTTTAATTAATAATGGGACTGCAGTAAGTAAAAAGGATCAGTGGAGCATTTCTTGCCTAGCAGTGAGCCTCTTCCTGACCTAATGCTTATAGACTTGTTTGCGTCCTTGTCCCTCCTGATGCTCTGCTCACGGTAGGCTGCATATGGCGCAGATGTTTCTGTCATGCTATTACATGGCTATTTTCAACCTGTTTCTCAGAACAGATGTTCCCACGTGTGTTCTCCCTCCTTCCTCTGCTGACACACTCTCTGTACAAACAGCAGTGTGCATTTCTACAGTCCTGGTTTGTGGAGAGAATGAAAATCAATACCAGTGACAGTATTTTCTTTTCCAGGCTTCTCCGTAATGGGCCATGCGAACCTGGTCTTTTAGTCTTTCTCTCACCACTAGCAAGATGCTTCAGCTCTTGATTTGTCTGTTTTTAATCCATTTTCTTCATTGTATGGGTCAGTATTTGGAAGTGCCATGTGCTTTGTAATACAGAAAGCTATCTCCTTCGATGTGCCGTCTAGTGGTTGTTCCTTCCTTCTAACCACAAATGGCAGTGTAAATTTAACAGTATGTGTTCTGGGATTTACTCTAAAGAGAGAAGCAGCACACTAATAAAATCTCATCCCTTGCCATCTGTCTCCTGCATATTTCTTTACAGTCCAAGTACATTACATTTGAGTCCAAATGCTTCAGTGTTGGCAGCAGTGGCCAGTTGTGGTAAGAAATCTCCCATGAGTTTAAATACATAAAGAAGGTGACATATGGACAAAATACAGCAGGGATGGTAAGGGCTGGAGTTTTATTTCTAATGCGCTGGAAGTCTCCAAGACTCCTGAACAATGGCATTGCTGGTTAATAACAACATTGATGTATTTTGCACATTACCTTAGTCCTGCAGCCCTACAGCTAAGAGCAAGTGGGAAAAATAAGAACAAGTGGAGAAAATGTAAGTAAGGAAGGAAAAGTAAACCGAACCTCACAGTGGATTAGGTTCCAGATCCTCCTGAGAACAATTAATTAGGAGTGGACATGGACAAATTGATTTTCTTTCACTGAAGAGGGATGGAGAACATTCACTTTCAAATCAGGCTTGCTGTTCCTGAAATGGTGACAGTGAGCAATGTATCACTTAGAAATGACACGACTGTACCTACCATCTTGCCCATTTGTTTGGAAGCTATTGCTTTCATCTGTTGGGATATGCTGCTTTCTAACACATAAAGAGTTTTAGAAACTGGAGATTGGTCAGTCTTTGCTCATGTCAAGTCTTAGCATGTAGGAACATTCAAGCATTTGGTCATAGCAAGAGATAATACACTGGAAAAAAATGTTGGTAACACTGCTAACACAGACAAGGTATTAATTTACCTATAAACCTAAAAATTCATAGTGTAAATAAGATAAGGAACTGTAGGGAAGTCACAAGGGGGAGGACTGGTTTGCTCTGCTTCAGATAACTACAAAGGAGAAATGTAACTATGTCGTTTGATGTTTTCTTTAGTTGATGCACAAAAAAATCAGTCATCTACCCCAGGGGTGATTCAGGAATTCATTTGACTTTTTGACGACAAGATGAACTGACCTGCTTTGACTGTTAGGTATCTAAAGTGAGATGAAATATATAACATGTATAATTTTCTCTTTCTGCTTGGTACTTTATTAGGCTGACAAACTTGGCCAACTAGGCCAAAAATTCAAAAATTGTCAAAAGGTGTGACTCATCCTTTTTAACTTAAACTTTCTAAAAGTCTAGCATCTAAGCTTGTCTCCTAGACAGTCAGAGGAGGAAGAGAAATTTGTCCAGAGGGCATGTCATTCTATATTGATCTTAGGTGACATGAGTTATCCTTTAGAGGTGCATAAATACGTGAACTACAGGGGCATGCTCTTAACTGAGAAGTCTAATCTTTAGATGGCCAAAAATAACTGCAATGTATCTTACTCTGTGTGGTTTCATTAATTATCGGTAGCTGCAGAGATGATTTCTGTGGTGGTCAAATGACATGGCAGGACACTTTAGAGTCTATTTGAGAACCAGCAGGAGCTCACTGAGAGTATATAAATAGGCTATACAGCCATACTGAAGTTCTTGTGAACACAGACACCTATTGTAAAGATTGTTTTCTAGGGACTTGGCTGATTTACGGGATTTTGACAGCAGGTGCCCCAGCCCAATTGGAAAAGAACAAGAGGAAAAGAGGATTCTGCTAACTGCAGATTAAAAGGAGATTGTTCAGCTGCTCTTTTTTCCTCTGTTGCAAGAAGTTGATGTTCCTTGTGGAAAATTTGGATGTTGTTTCATTGAGTCTGGGTAGGCTAAATCCTATAAAAAAAGAGCTTTGAGGCAGTTCATGGAGGTGTTTTAGCACAGTGATTGTTGTATTTGAAGTAGTCGTAGTAAACACTAAATCCTTGAAAAGAGGAGGAAGAGGACACGGAGGGCCTGAGAAAAATTGTCTTAGCATTACCACTGGCCAAATTCAGAGGCATTTCAAGGCCATAGCTAAATCCTTGTGTTTTGTGTGTTTAAATCAGCAACGTATAGACACTTTTTGCACGTACATTTTAAAATCTGCACAGTTTTGGAGGTGTTTATGGGCCTCTTCTGTCCACCTTTAGGAGTCCAGTGTCATTTGAGATGACCTGGACTATATCAGGCACTAACACAGGGCTGGCAGGTATCACGTGGGACTTATGGGAAACTTTGTGCCCTCCTGGTGTGCCAAATGGAAGCTGTGTTTAGCACTACAGCGTCTTATATGGCTCTGGACACCAATCTGTGAGCAACTGAATTGACCTCTTAGCCACTAAATAGGTTTCTAATGTTCGGCAGCTAACTCGATGGCTATTATTCCCAGTCAAGAATAGCATCTGCAAGCAATTGAGGCTCTTATTGTGGTAGAAGGCCTATAAATTGATGTGACCTCTTTTTGTACAAGTAGAAATACTGTTCTGTTGAAGGGTGCTAATAGCTTCCTGCTAGTGGGTTTCAGATCCACAGACAATCGCAGACTTTGCTAAAGGCTGTCGGTGTGTCGAGTATTCTGTTTCAGATGTAACCCAAGTGCTATACAGTCCCTTTGAACAGAAAAAACCCAGCTGTAGGCAGCAAGAGTAACCACTCAGAGCAATAAACTCTGTCAGGCAGCACAGCAGCCAAAGCTAACTCAGGTTGACAGTGTGCAGGCTATCCTTGCTTGTAAATGCATAGGTTAAGGTAATGAATCCATATGCATTTTAGAAGGGAAAGCCAGGAGAAGGAGGTGAAAGATGGGCTTTGTTCCTGTATCTTCATGGTCTATGACTAGAACTGAGGTGACCACACTTTTTTACTCATTGGACTTCTGTTTACGCTAGGATTGAACTACCTTCATGCAGTGCTCAACCTGAGCTGGAAGTCCTGCCTGGCCACAGGGCTTGTTAGTTCAGCCAGAGGTCTATAATAACCGCTCAATTCATTGTTTTTGAGTTGGAAAACCAGTGTGGCTTGGTATACTTTGGCTTCCCATGAAAGGAAATGTCTAGTTATTGCTTGACTCTTCTGTCCTGTATGAATTAGGACTTCCTTCAGATCCTTTATGGACAAGCAAGACAATACAGGATCCTATCTGATTCTTTATTGTGTTTGCTGAGATAGAAGTGCAAAAGAGACCAGTGTAAATGGGAGGATTTCAGGTTTCCTCAGCCTGAAAACTGTCACCTCAAAATGATTTGACAATAAATTCCCTGATCAAAGGGTGTCAAATTTTTGTGTGGGATTTGCTAAGCAGAGACCTGTGCACATTTGCAATAAGCAGAGGGTTTCTGGTATTCATTAAGCCAACTATACACTCACTGAACTGATGATCTTGCAGACGTTGTAAAGCTTACATGTTCTAAAGACATCAGATTTGCTGAAGTTTAGGAGCAAAATACCTTGCATCAGAGGCCAAAGGCTCCCTATCTGCATATGTTCTCTAAATTTGCAGTGTGCATGCACAAGACAGGCTGTGAATTCTGCACGTTCCTGGAGCTGGTGCTCCAACAAAGCTGCCAGATGTCAGGAAATCCTAGAGGAAATTTAGTTCAAGTTCCTTGAATTCCAGCCATACAAGATTTAGAGACAGAAAAAGGAAGGACCAGTGGCCTGCTAATATTAACTTGAGACCAAGAAATAGATTCTTCGTAACCTGTCCTTCATTTGCATGAGGTTACACCCTGTTCTACTTCAGCTTTCTTGACAGAGAAACAAGTTAGGTACCACAGAAGTGATCACATAAGTTCAGTTACAATAATTGTGAGCTGGGAACTTTGTGTACAAACACAATGTAATTTTCATATTCACCTTTCTAGAGACTACATTAATCTGATTACAAACTGTTAGATTTTTTAAAAATACTAGCAGAAAAATTTCCTCTCAGAGTTAGAAAATGCGTATTAGTGTATAGTAATGAAAAGATAACTTGCATTGCTTGAACTATAAGCTCCTTTTTTCAATCCTCCAAAAGCACAGTGTGAGTCCCACTCTTTTAATACACTGGACCAACCCACAGTGGCTTTTTTTAAAATCTGATTTTTAGTTAATCAGCCACAACATCAGATGTACCCATAGGATCTGTGTTCCCCTTCTGGAGCCGGCTCCAGACGAGAGCTGCTTGTGTGCTACTGCCTCCTCCACCATCACAGTTCCTTCTGATGCTCTTTCTGTAGCTGCTATTATCATGCTGCTGTATCTATCACTGCTGGGCCTGCGGCACAGAGACAGCAACGCAGGGCATAGCAAAAGCGGTAACAGCAGAAGCAGAAATAGCGATGGCAGTAGCTGCTGTGGCGTCAGTAGGAATAGCCTCACTGACAGCAGCTGAGAAAGAAAATCTGTTTTCCGAACCTACAAGTGTGAGATTAAATGTTTGCCTGCTTGATTTATAACTGACACAATCTATAGATGCCAGACCATTTACGTTTTGAAATGGGCTGAAGACGTTCAGGGACAAACCTCTTGTGAGTGTAGCATGATTAAAAGCCCAGTTTTCCTTGAACACTTTCTAGCATTGGTTTTATGAACATTACGTGTGTTTTTGCATGTTGGACTACAGAAACAGTCTAATAATATGTGCCAGGTTTAGGCAGCAAGTTGGTCTTAACTCGTAGCACAGGCACTTTGCAATCATACTCCACACACATGGCTCCTGAAAACCAAACAACTCCATGCTTTCAGTCATATGTTATGTAGCAGACATACAGAAAACTCAGATGGTTCAATTCTGCAAGCTGCTGAGTGCTCTCAGCTGCATTTGGTACCAAAGCAGCCTGGTATTTTACAGGTTTATGTTTAAGAAATGCAGATCAACATGCAAATAGGCATATAATGGGTAACAAGTCTTCATTTCCTGAAGTCCCTCCTGCCTGTAAGAGTCACTCTTGTCTTCCCATATCTCACCTTTTTGAAGGCTGGCCCCGGTGGTGCCTTCTGAGGTGTCCAGTTTTGCATCCTTGACTTCCACTGACATTAATGAGGGTTACAGATGTGTGCTGAAGGGAAAACAGCCTTTCAAATGTCAGAGAGCATGCTGCTGTTGAACATTGCCTTTAACCTAAGCATTACACAGCAAAGTGCTGTCAAGTAAAGGCATAATTCCAGGTGATTCCCATACTAGAAACCCTTTGGGCTTTTGCAGGGACAGCAGTTATGATTGCCAGACCTCAGAACATTCACTTTTCAGGGTCAGCAGTATATGCTCACATCACAGAGGAAAACCATATTCTTTCATATGGAAAAACAGATTCTTCTTTCCTTCTTTCTGTTCCTCTGGGAGAACTGGGATCCTGAGTTCTTCTCCAGTCTAGCATTTGGGCAAATTTCATCCAATACTTTGTTCATTGTTTAATGGTAATGCAGCCCTGCAAGAAATTAGCATCACGTCCCATCAATTGGAGTTGTGGAGAAAGTATAACACTGCCTTACACACAGTTTCATAAAGAAGTCTGTTTGTTTCTCTAAGGCAAAACTGTATCTTAGTAAAGTTTGTATTGATCATATAAAATTTTAGATCTCTACAGCTCAGATATTTACATCTGAGATCATCACCTAGTTTCTCTTTCTTGTCACTTGGAAGAAACAAGCACTCCTTTGGTACAGTTCATTTTATCTCAAGGTAGATCTCTCAAATAGCCCAGATGAATCATGCTGTAGAAATGTTAATATCTCTCCACTGGTTATAAAACGAATCTGGCTCATATGAGGTGAGGTGGTTTCCATCCATTCCCTGAAAGGGTTTTAGGACTACAGGCAATAAGTGTTTTATCTCAGTGGAATGCTGCAGCAAAGAGCTCCAGTAATTTCTGGAGTACGAGTAGGAGTAGTTTGAAGAGGGAGAGGTTCAGAGATGTATGTAGTACAAATATTACCAGGACTGGAGTATAATTCTCTTTTTGTACTCTGAAGGAAAGGCCTCAGTCTGTTGATGAAACGTATTTGGCTTGGCCTACTTGAGATGTCTTAGAGTATCCAAGACATCCCCACATTGCTGATACAAGATGATGGTAGTCTCTTGTCTGCCTGCCACAGCTTTTCTGCTTCCGACACTCCAACAGGGCAAATAACAAAGCTGGCTGGCCTTGGTTGTTACAGCAATAAGTGTAAGCAGGAGCCTCTCTGTATACTATTCCTTTGCATCAACTATAGGCATCACTCTTATCACTCTGGAAGTAGTCTACTCTTAAAAAATGGGCTGTTAGTTTCAGAGGGTTCAGTTAGAAGAGGATTGTCTGCAAAGTAAAATTACGGAACAGAAAATTGGTTCTGTTTTACCTCAAGCCAGGACAAAGGTGTATTTTATACATGCGTGTGAAATTATGCAATTTAGGTAACTAGGTCTGGAACTTATGGCATGATTCCTTTGCCTAAACATTAGTGTCTCTTGCCATTTGGGATGCTCTAGGATAACCTACCTGGACTTTAATTTCCTGCCAGAAGGGCTGTGCATTTTTTAGAAGTCCTCTGCCTGCACTGTCTTATGTCTTATATGTGTGTGGATATCACAAATAGTGCTAGATATTTACAAAAATGAGTGAAGTCATGTATTTTAAGCTGGACCTGAATCCTGAATGATGTGATTTCTATTTTTACAGGGATCTTGAAAATTTGCAAAGCTACAGAAGCAGCTACTTATTTTTGAATTAGAGAAAATGCAAAAGAAAATGTTTTTCAATCTGCTTAGTTTATCAGAATGATGACTGAAGATAGATGTGATTACAGAGTAGAAATATTGTCCATAGAAAGTACTATGTACTTTAAAATAACTGAAAAATAGAAGATGAATGAACAAGTAGAAGCAAAGAACTGACAATTTCAGTTTAGACATTAAGTGGTAAACCTCTCTTGATTAACTAAAGGGAAAAAATGCCAAAGGGATTGATGAAGCCTATGTTCCTTGGAGTCTTCAAATTAGGAGTCTTCAAATTAAACTTTCCAAAACTTATGATTTGGTGAAACCAAATTCATGAACTCAGTACAGGGGTAACTGGAGGAAGTTAGATGACATGTGGTAGGCTGGAGATTAGACTAGGTGGCCTGTTGATGTCCTCTGGCATTAGACACCACAAATTATGCCAAAGTAAAAGCACTGTGACATAAATTCAGCTGTGCTTCCTGGACATATTTTTATTTTTTTTTAATGAGAAAATTGCAAATAAGATTGACCCGGATAATCTCTATATCACTTCCCTCTTTCCATTAATTATCTATGATGAAATTGCAATATTCTCAAATGTAATTGTTGTTTGCAATTATTTGTATACTACACAGTCACATCTGTATTTGTTGTTAACTTTCTTCAAACCCTTCTTGTTGCCTACTTTGTTTATTCACCTGTTGCACATTATCCAACTCCCAGAGTTCACACTCTCTGGAGAGAATGCCTTCATGTTAGTTCTTTGTGTCTAATAAAGTTGAGGCATTGATTTTATTTTTTCTTCTAACTGAACTTTCTTTCATTAATAATAGTAATTCAATTCTTTTCTTTCAAACAAAGTAATTCTTCAGCAAATTGGAGAGTGAGGATGAAGATTATTCACAAACAATTGATTGATGATGAAATCCTCGCTGTGTCAGTCAGCTGTGGTAATGAGTATAGAAAAATAACCTCCATTAGCAGATGAAATATGCAGCTTTGTTGCTGTTCTCAGACTGCTAATTTCTTATTCAGTGATGCTAGTACAAAATTATGTTACATGTCTCTAAAATGTTTGTCTTGCACCCAAGACTTCACATTCAGGTGCCTCAGAGTATACTTATCACTGCAGCAGCATAAGAAACTGCAAGGTCCTCCTTATCTGAGATATTGAGGGTGACTTTATATTGCTTTTTTGGTACCTTTTTGTATTCTCATACGAGTCTTAGTCCCCACTGCCCACTTCCCTATGAGCACTGAGGTGTAGCAGCTGGTTTCCTTGTCAAAGCAACTCAAATACGAGTCCAGGCGCTGCCACCAAATAAGGTACAAATCTAGCTAGTAAATTCCATGGTATTTAAGCTCCTAAAGATAACATCAGCTTTCAAGTGAGGTTTTCAGAAACATCAAGGTTCTCGATCCAATGAAATAAATTTGGAACATGAAAACTGCTTTCTAGGGACAGAAGGATCAATTTCCTCATTTATCTTTTACACATGTCTCTGTAGTATCTGAGCACTCTGAAAATGTTAACTACTCTGCTCGATATTCTTATGGGGGAAGAGATGGTATTATTCCTATTCTACTGACAGTAAGATACGGCATTAAATAAGTTTTGGAAAGTCATTAAAAAGCTCTAATTATTTTCTTTTCAATAAATTTTGCATCTTACAGCACCTTTCTATGTTACTTAAGAAACCTGAATTCTTGTATTCCTAACTTTTGAGTGATCAGTTCTGCAGTGGTACCTTGTCACCTTCTTGAGGGGATGAAATTTACTAGTGAACTCTGTCCCAGCAACATCCAGACCTCTCTTGCCCTGCACCTATCCCATTTTCTTAGTCTCACTGCTTGGCCAGTTTCACTTTTTCCCCTGTTCCTCTTTCAATCTATCTTTCTCCTTTCTTTTACTTTCATATCACATTCTCCACTCTTGTATATTATCTCCACTGTTGCTATAACTGTTTCCCTCTTACCAAGGCTGAATCCTCTAATTACAGTGTCCTCAGACTAATTCTTTGTCTCCGTCTACTCTCTTTGCCTTATTCTTCTGCTGTAGTCCAGCTGCTGTCCTTTGTGTTTTCTAGTTTGTACAGCTGAAGAATCATTGAAGACTTGCAAGAGACAATAACCCTGCAGCCATTTCCTCTGGCTGACTTTAGAGGGAAAATTGCCATAATTTCAGTGAACTCCCTCCTCCAGCCCTCCCGAATGTGCTCAGAGCCATCAGAGTATTTTTGGGAAGCTTCTGTAAGTCTGGACTGAACACATATTTTTTCCCCCAAGCTAATTGTTGACTTGTGGATTTCTGTTGTGGTAGTAGAAGATGCAGGTCTAGTATCACAGTCACTGCAAAAATAGTAACTACTGGATGGAAAACACTAGACTGCCATAGTGTTTAAAAAAAAAAAAAAGAAAAAAAAAAAAAAAAANAAAGAAAATCACAAACATTTTTTGCATATAAACAAAATAATGTATCTTGTATCTGGTCTTACTCTTGGCTTAAAATTTCCAGAGCAGCTGATGTGCATGCGTTTCTCTTGAACTAGCTAAATTTTGCTTAAGTTTTCAGCCACTGTAAACAGAATCTTTAGACAAAAAGTGTTGAGAAGCCTTACTAATAGGCAGTGTCAGCGTTCCTGTCTATAATTTGGTGTGTGCAGAAAATCTGCATGATTAGAACTTAAACTTGTAAGCTCTTTGGGGACAGCAACTCTTACCTTTATCTAGCATTTAGCAAAATGGGAAATACCCTGAATGAAATACTTTCACAGACCTTTAAAAAATAATATTAAAAAAAACAACTAGTGAGGATGGATAGTTTAAGCTGAAAAATATCTGCAAATGGTAGAATAAGAAAATGTTGCATGTCCCTGTGCACTTTGCATCAGTTGTGGATCAAAATGACTTGTTCTGGTTGCAATATAGGGAAGTTAATAAAACATTCGCTCTTTGCTTCAGACTTACTCGCTAAGTTGTGCTGTGCATAATGGATCGTTACAATCATGTTTCCAAACCCTTGGTAGCAATGGATTTTTTGTAACAGAAAATGTGACATACCTAGCAGCATTTGTAAGCACTTGTATACATAGTTTGCTGCAAACTTCACCATCTGCTTTGCATCAGATTTATTAGCTGAATAGACAACACAGATATCTAGAACATTTTCCTGTGCATCTGTACAATTAGATAATAAGAAGACTGCTGCCTCACACACTTGATACGGGTACTATGTAGTTATTTATTTTATTCTTAAGGTAAGCTAGAAGTGAGAAGGCCTCCTTCCCTACAGGTGCAAAAATTATTTGCATTCATAGAATCAAGTAGGTTGCAAGAAACCTTTAAGATCATCAAATCCAACCGTAAACCTATCACTGCCAAAATCACCACTAATCTGTTTCCCTCAGCACCATGTCTACCAGTCTCTTAAGTATGTCCAGGGATGGCAATTCCACCACTTCTCTGGGCAGCGTGTTCCAACATTTGATAATCCTTTTGGTGAAAAATTTTTTCCTAATATCCAATCTAAACCTCCCTTGGCACAACTGTGCTCTAGGCCCCTCACCACCCTCATTGCCCTTCTCTGGACACGCTCCAGCACCTCAATGTCTCTCCTGTAGTGAGAGGCCCAAAATGAACACAGTATTCAAGGCAGGGCCTCACCAGTGCCGAGTACAAGGCGACAATCACTGCCCTAGTCCTGCTGGCCACACTATCCCTGATACAAGCCAGGATGCTGTTGGCCTTCTTGGCCACCTGGGCACACTGCTGGCTCATATTCAGCTGACTGTTGACCAACACTCCCAGGTCCTTTTCCCCCAGGCAGCTTTCCAGCCATGCCTCCCCAAGCCTGTAGTGCTTCCTGGGGTTGTTGCGACCCAAGAGCAGGACACAGCACTTGGTCTTGTTGAACCCCATATCATTGGCCTCAGCCCATCGAACCAGCCTGTTCAGATCCTTCTTACTATCAGGGCCATCTTACCCTTAAGCAGGTTGACACTGCCACGTAACTTGGTGTTGTCTGCAAACTTACTGAGGGTGCGCTCAATCCCCTCGTCCAGGTCACTGATAAAGACATTAAAGAGAACCAGCTCCAGTACCAACCCCTGGGGACACCACTTGTGACCGGCCGCCAACTGTATTTAACTTCATTCACCACCGCTCTCTGGGCCCAGCCATCCAGCCAGTTTTTGACCCAGTGAACAGTACACCCATCCAAGCCATGTGAAGCCAGTTTCTCCAGGAGAATGCTGTGGGAAACGGTGTCAAAGGCTTTACTGAAGTCCAGGGAGACAAAATCGACAGCCGTCAAGCAGTTCACCTTGTCATACAAGAAGATCAGGTTAGTCAAGCAGGACCTGCCTTTCATGAACCCATGCTGACTGGGCCTGATCACCTGGTGGTCCTGCATGTGCCCCATAATAGCACTTAGGATCATCTGCTCCATAATCTTCCCAGGCACTGAGGTCAGACTGACAGTCCTGTAGTACCTTGGATCCTCCTTCTGGCCCTTCTTGTGGATGGGTGTCACATTTACTAACTTCCAGTCAACTGGGACCTCATCTGACCTGCCACAACCAAATCTAAATTTAATAAAAAAACCCTATAAACTGAAACTAAAGATTCCATATGCAGTTGTATTGCATCTGTTTTTGCACACACCAAGTTTAACCCTGAATCTTTCAATTCATGAGTACAGTGAGCATGAGCTAATGGCCACCTGACAGTCTTCTCCCTGCTTCAAGAGCAATTGGCATCATTCTAATTGGTTTCATTCCCCTTACATGGATGACTTTCAAACATACAGAGGCATTTGAAATACGGTGTATAAAAAAGTCTTCAGGAGCTAGTGCGAGGTCAATGTTTGCAGCTCACTTGATGTCTTAAGTCTCAGGAGCTCAGTTTGAGACAAAAGCACCAACATGCAAATAACTAAATGTAGCTTCTAAATGTGTACTAAGTATTTAAGTTCCCTTTGCAGACAGTACCTCTCAGTTTTATACCTGGAGATTATAGCTACAAAAATGGTGCTGAGGGAGAACTGAACCTTTCTGGAAGGCAGCTGGAGGTCAGGGCACCAAAAAGGGCTTCCAAAAAGACAGCAAGTGCATCCATTAGAATCATGGATTCCTAGAATACCTTAAGTTGGAAGGGACCCATAAGGATCATTAAGTTCAACTCCCCACTTGTTGTAGGACAACCTGAAACTAAACCATATGACTAAGAGTGTTGTCCATATGTCTCGAACTCTGACAGGCTTGGTGCTGTGACTGGTTCCTGAGGAACCTCTTCCAGTGATTGACCACCCTCCCAGTGAAGAAATTTTTCCTAATGCCCAATCTGAACTTCCGCTGACACAGCTTCATTCCATTTTCTTGTGTCTTGTTGCTGGTCACCAGAGTTACAAGATCAGCATCTCCACCTCCACTGTGCCCCTTGAGGAAGCTGTAGACTGTGATGATGTCATGCCTCAGTGATGAGGTCACGCCTCAGCCTTCTCTTCTAAGCTGAACAAAGCAAGTGACATCAGCTGCTCCTCCTAAGTCTTGCCCTTGAGGTCTTTCACCGTTTTGGTCACCCTTCTCTGGACACACTCTGATAGTCTGTTGTCCTTATACTGAGGTGCCCAGAACTGCACTAGTGCAGTGTAGACTGGGAGACAGTTTAAGACAGTTCAATTAACATGAATTGAGACAGTTGAATTAACATCTTGTCAATACAGTCAGTGGATCTTAAAAAGAGATCTATTTTTGCCTTATATGAGGCAAAATGAATTTGATTTAGTTGCTCACACACAGGCAACAACAGCCATTTTCAGTCTCCAATGGTGTCTCTAGCTGTCTCCAAGAAGGCATGTGTTTCCTGTCGACTATGCAGGATATCTGCCAGCCTCATCTGGACTTTGAGGTATCTCAGAGAATATGAAATGCAGTTAGGTGATCCTTCCAAATATTTCAAATAGAAATAGGACACAAAGTACATTCAGTTGGGTCTTGATATATTCTCCTCTTTGTTCTTCAAGAACTAGCATGGCCTTCACCACTGACTGGTTACCAAAAGAAGGTTTTAATTCAAAGTGTGACTTATAAGTACTCTAAATATTCCAATATGATGTTTAGGATGGTCATGGTTGTAGAAAGAGTAGTCCCTAAAGAATTGGTCTGAGTCCTGTACTGTATTTTGAAAAATAAAGATGTCAGAGGAGGGATCTAGTTCACCTCCCGCACTTCAAGATGTCTCTGGACTCAATAGTTTCATCAGTGTTTCTGCACTAGCTACAGTAGGGATGTCTGTAACACTTTAGACTTCAGCTCTTAGACAGAGAATGCTGTCACAACTGACATGAGTGAAAGAGGCACACTATCAGACCAGTTATTCCCAAGAGATACTGTGGAAAGAATAACCAGCGGAATTCTCTTCATCCTTCAGCACCCCCGCTATCACCCTTGGATATGTCGGGAACATGAGCAATACCGTGGGAAGATTTATTGTGTCTGCACAGCTTTTATTTGGCTTTTTATTTGCTGTATGAACTGCTTCTTCCTTCTTACCACTATTCCTTGGCTTTCCTTGCCCCGTTCCTCCCCCCTTCATTCGGCTTTGTAGCATCACACACTGAAAACACAGAACAAGGAAGAAATATGGACTGCCACACTTGCAGGACCTTCAGAAAGCTTAGAGGATGACATTAAGCATTCACTTTCACAGCAGTAAGGCAAAGAAAATGGGAGGAAAGTGTTTACACTCAGTGAGAGCTTCCTGAAACAGTTTTGTCCTGTGCTGACAGAGAAGGGGTCACAGATGGGCATCCCTGTTATCCCTCTGGCTGCCGCAGGAACAGGTATTTGCATGCTCACCTCCAGCACTGGCAAACGCATCGCACCCAGTGCTCACTCCTTGCAGTGTCTCCGGTGGAGCTCTTCCTTTGCAGAACAACAGGTTTGTTGTTCCTGCAATTTAAAATGTATTATAAATGAAAAAAAAAAATAAATCCCAGACATCTCCTTGTATCTTTAGTTCAGACAAACGTACCGGAGACTCTCATCAGATAAATTACAATTTGTCCTCCAAAAGGCTTGATCTTGTAAACTTCTTTTACAAAGTGTTTCCATTATCCCCTTCTCCAACAGCTGGCATCTCATTCTCCTGTTAACCGTCCCAATTAGGGAAATCACTTTAAAACTTTAGTAGAAAATGACACACTGAAAACAACTTCTTTATCTCTTCCAGTTATTTCTTCTTTTACAGAAATACTGAAGCAATTTAATTCTGCCTGAGCACCTCCTTAAAGGAGAGTTCAGTCAAAATAGGACAATCATAAATCAATATAATCCAGCATTTTTGTTTGCTCATTCTTTTTAGTGCTCACAATAAGACATAGCTGAATTATGTTAACAGTGATTTTTATTATTATAAGTCTCTCTAAAGCATCTGTTGGTGTTGTAGATGGTCATCATACAAAATTAAATATAAGTTATCAAAATTGCATGAAGAAGAGTTTTCTCTTTGCTCTCTTTACTGTCTCCAGTTCATCTTTATACACTGTCAAGACCAATGTCAGCTGCTGGATGTATGAAGAGATGTGTTGAGTAAGCTATTAAATGGCTTCATGCAAAAAAAGAAAGAAAAGTAACTCTAAGCATGTACTGCATTCTGAAAGTATAGAATCTGAGCTGTGGGCATATGAATATCATTGTAGTGGCCTTTCCTTGGAGAATGCATGGTTCTTGAGTATTGTGGAAAATCGGATGTGAACCTCTCCAGCCAGCATTCATGTTGTGAGCGGCAACCACAGCAGACAGAAAGACTGATTAGAACATTTTCAGTCTTCTACATCATGAAAATGTTAATCCAGAGATAAGCCTATAAAAAAGACCATTTCTGGCTGCTCAGACCAATCCAGGAACTAGAAAGACCAGAAATGTAGACATTAGGCAGCACAGGCTGTGAATATTTATTTGATAGGTTAAGGAAATATAAAGAAGGAAAAGGTTTTATCTAGGTCCAGCAGGTGCAGAGTAAATGCTTCAATCCATTAGTAGGGGCATTTTTTACCAAGACTAATTTTAAGTGATGTGATGGGACCATGAGGCCTCATGTACTCCTTAACCTTTACCTCAAAGCATCATTGCTTTTTGCATCTTTATCACACCTTGTGGCTTAGATCTGCTTACCAGATCTAAGTTTAGGTTTATGAGAAACCTAAAAAATAAGTGAGGAAGACATATGAAGACATCATCTTTTGCAATCCTGCGCTCAGAAACAGGCTTTGCTATACCCTAACCATTCCTGATACACTTCTGTATAATCTGAAAACCTCCACCCACAGAAAGGACTAAAATGAATGTTGAAACCAAACCCTCACAAAACGTTGAAGGAATTCATTTTCAGACCTAGACACTATTAAACAACCCTGTCTCAGATCCCACAGCTAAAAATCTCTTGCTAACAGGTTTGTGGCTTGCCAGTCAGTCAGCAGACTGAAATTAGTATCAGAGGAGCAGCAGACAGAAGGAGGTCACACGGCTCTCCTCTCCTGCTCTGCCAGTTATAAGCACTAAAACTTTCCTGTTTGAGAACATTTAACAGGGTTTTAAGACACTGTTGCTGACAGACATAGCTGGTGCTTCACTCTCGTCGCATCTGGGAGAGATGATGTGTCAGAAAAAATGGAATAGTAAGGGGAATTTTGGAGTATTATGAGAAGTCACTGTCCTAATTTACGACTTATTTTGCCCCTGTGCTCATGTCAAACCCTCTCCTTCTGATAAAAACATGCACAAATTAGATATTATAAAGTCAAATGAGTCCTATAAATGCTGCTTTGTGACAAACACTCTGAGCCATGGCTGCGTAGCCAATTACAAGGCTTTAAAGAAAAAGTTCTCCAGGCATGCACCAGCATCGTGGTAGCTATCCACGGGCTGTGTAAACTTTCCAGGTCTCAGAAAGCACTAGGTATCCAAGAGTATCCATCAACTATTGATCAATGGGCAGAGAAGCAGCCATCAGTAGAAAGCCAATTATCTATTTTTATTTCATTTCAGATTTTGGGAAATATGGGCAGAAAAATCAGTAGTAATAGATGGACATTAAAAAGAGCAATGATTAAAGTCTCTGTGGTTCTGACATTTGAGGTTCACAAATTTAAACCATTTCTGTTCTTCTTTTGTGTTAGACTCCCCTGCCCCTCATCACAGACACAGAGAAACCGTCTTTCTGCAGCAATATATGGTGCCACAGGCATCGCTAAGTCAATCACAGGTCTTCAATTACTAGAACCTGTTGAGTCTAGCAAATATCAGTTGATGCTTGAAGACATCAGTGCTGTTATTTATATCACTGCTCACTAGACTCGTATAATTTGGTTACGCTAAAGGCAGGAATCTGCTTTTTTTCCTGAGTGCAGAGGGCAACAGTACTAATGGCATTCATGAACAAGCTTCTTGTTGTCGTGAACGTAAAAAATTTACATATCCTTCTCAGCCTACCAGAGAGGTTATAATTTAAAAGGGTGAATTTTACCTGGAATATTTAGTGGATTTTTTTCAGGTCATCATTCTTAGTCACAGAATAGTCTTTTGAACAGGAGTACCTTGCTGTCTCAATTCAAATGTTAGAACAGGACTATAGAAAGGCAAACAAATGAACAAACACAACTAGCCCAGAAAATGTACTAAAAAAACAAGAGAATATGGTCAGAAGAGAATATGTAATCTGACATATGTGGACTGTCTTGGTCTTATGCATTGATACATTAAAATAACCATGGGGAAAAAAATCTGTTGAGCTAGCTAGCCTGCAAACTAATCCCTACAAATGTACAGTGCTCAGAAAGTCATTGGGGAACAGCCACACACAGGCTGCTTTGTTCTAAATAAATCTGCACCTAGCTCAACTCCCAGTGGGAGAGTCCTACTGAGATCAAAGATCTATTGATCAGGCATCTTGGTGATAAATCTAAATTTCAGAAGTTGGGTTCTTGCCTATCCTGTGGAGTCTTTGAGAAATGAAATGGGGAAGGAACAGACGGAAGTCTTGGTTATGCTCTCCATGAATTGCCTGAAAGTGTTTATTTCCACAGATTTTCAAAATAATGAACAGCAACAGTATGAAAAATCAAAAAACCAAAACCCATATGAAAACAAACAACCCTCCCTAACCCAAAAACCTAGATAAAAATACTTTTGCATACACAGTGTATGTTAAAAAAACTGCTCACATTATTTTTTCTTTTTAATAGGAAAAGGGACTAATATTTCCTTTAAGCTCTTCTCTCAGTACCTTCTTTTTGCCAGGTTTGACAGTGTGAAAAAACATCCACAAAATGGCCATCAGCAGTAAATGCTATCATATATCCCAGCCTGAACTGAAAATGCTGCCAGACATCCCATACACACTGTCAGTGACCAGCTACAAGTGCAAAAGTAGTTTTGGGATCTTTTCATACCATTCGGTTCTGGCCTAATTAGAAAAGACATGGTTTTCACTTCCATCCAGATAGCTGCTTTCCTGTTCACAGCTTGTGAACATTGTTGTCTCTGCACTTTTTCATATGCTGGCCAAGCACGCAGGTGTTGACATTGCTATCCTATATTGCCTGAAGATTGCCTTCGCCAAACATTGTCACACTGAGGGGCAACAGCAATGCCCTAGCATGAAAACAACCTCCCTTTCAGCACAGTATAGGAAGTGGGATATAGGATGGTGGTTTACAAGCAAATCAGGGAGCAGACTCAGTCCTACAGAAACATATAGAGAGTATTACGTTATATTCTGATTTTCAGTGACTATTTCTATGGAGATAATTGCCGTTGCTCTTGTACATGAAGGAAGCATCGTCTATGTTATAATGTACATGGTAGAATTTCAAGGAATTTCTAAACTCTTCCAGCCTTGAAAAAAATCTTATAATATCATCTACAAGCGGAACTTCACTACCTCATCGATGTTGTAAACATGAGGATTGTGAAGTGCTGAGATATTAAACATGCAGCCCTGTGGTTAAGTTAAGACAGACAGTACAATAAATATATTTTGTATGCCCTCCCTGCAGAAGAGAAAAATAATGGAGATACTGTAAATAGTTCAAGTTACCAAAAAAAGACAGATAACAACACAAGCAATTGTTATTTTTTTCTTCTGCTAGCTTTGAACAAGAAAAGTTATTACAAAGAAGATAGGCAGTAGTGTCATTTCTAAAGCCACGTTATTGTTTTCCAGAGTTTTCACCTACAGACTACTCCAGACCAGCTGGCAGTGCCCTGGGGAAGAAAAAGAACAGCGCACGTGTTTATTAGCGATATAATGAGGGACTATGGATCTGCTGAAAGGGGCTTTCCAATTTATGGTAGGGCCTTGGATTTGCTATCCTTCAGCTCTCTAAGTTGGTATAATTACATGACAAAAGGATGCAAGCGTGAAATTTATTGCATATGTTTTAAAGAGCCTTGACATTGGTGAGTTGTAATAAATATAGTGTGAAGAATTAAAATACTCTAAAAGGACTGTAATTATTTTGTGCATATGGATAAGAAGCTTCACCACCCCCACAATCTAGCCACTCCCAAAATAACTCAAACCCAAAATTCTTCAGAAAGCATAGCTCCTTTTCAAATAAGCTAGAAATATTCAATGCTCCTTGAAAAGAAAGACTGGGGTTTACTCGGTGTTTCAAAGAATTTGTCTCCACATGTGCTTGTCATGTCCCTTCAGAGAACCTATACAAGATATAATGGAAACAGTGTCGAGGGTGATGAAAATGCCAGAGCATCTGTCAGTGGATCACCTTATGACAGCAAGTGATAAGCCTCCTAATGCTGAAGTGATGAATGTGCCCGAATGTGGACATTATGCTTGTGCGAGACAGCTGAAAAACACAAATATGAACAACTAGACATGAGGACATGCCTCTGGGGAGACCCCACTAGTTTTTGTAGTATGTGGCTGATTCTAGGAAGCAGCACATTTTTACCATAGAGAAAGATAAGTGTGCTTATCAATACAGCACCATGGCTCAGAAGAGGAGTAGTTGGGATGCGGGAAAGCATCAATCGTATCTAAGTATCAAATGTGACCTTTTGTAGATGTTTTCTTTGCAAATGATCTTTTATTTTCTGTACCTTCAAAGTTTTCATAATGCATTGGGAGTGCTTTATAATTGAGTAGTAATATAAAAGCAAGATGCAGTAGGCTTATTCAAACAGAAATTACACACATTAAATGCTGGTTATCAAAGTACAAAAGACTTCATTTCAAGAAAGAAAGTACGGGGCTCCTGTTTGTAGTCACAAATGAAACAGCATGTAGGTAGGGTATGATTTACAATGCGTGAAGGTCTAATGCAGGCAAACATGTTTCCAGAAGAAACTAGAAAGGTATAAGGGAGGAAATCTGGTTTTGATATATAGTAAAAGGGGCTGTATATACTGCTGGGAAATATGAAAGTATATTTCCCAAGCTGAATAAAGAACCCACAACATGTTTGCTTTCTAAATGTTTTTTAAAGCTTTAGAAGAACCTTAAAGACTAATTTTATGAAACTATTTTACAGGATATACGCATTGAATTATCTACCAAAATTTTTCAACATATTAATGACAGTAAATATGATAAGGAAAGACCTATCAGTTGAATTCCCGCAAGCATAAACATTAGTATATTAGAAATGGATGTAGAAATCTATATTACAAATGGATATAAATAAATTCATTTGTATTTCTTTGAGCAAGATGTTAAAGAAGGGACCAATCCATATTATTGACCTGACTTTAATAATTTTTGCTTTAGATTAGCCCAGTAAAACCACAAATCTCAGCAACAGTTCACAATAAGCATTCTAACTTTTGACTAAATATTCTGATCAATAACTTCTTATATACTAAACAAACAAACCCACCACCTGCAGTAGTCTGGTCTCAAAAGCTAACAGGCATTTTCTCAGTTTCTAATAAATGAATAAGATAGTATTGACTGGTTGGTCATTAATGTGTTTGAACAGACAAAGCTTATTCTTTGTTTACGGCTGCATCTTATTCCACACAAAAAAGACTACAGCAAGGAGAGGTTCTCTGGTGCCAGGAAATGGGCAATGCTGAGGAGACACCCATGCAGGCTTCTCTCTGTTCTCTCAGGTGAATGGAGCAGAAAACAGGGCTCTGTTTTCAGCTAATTTGGGACAACATTAAGCAGAAAAGGAAGGAGAGGTGCTACCCTGAGATTGTGTCTGCAGGGGTAAGTGAACAGAATGGGTTTCATCCAGGACAAATCTACAAAGGAGGTACCTAGTTCATTGGTAGAGCCCATCTTCAGTTCCTCTGCCAAGGCAAAAGGCACTTGTGTTTCCAGCTGTTGCAGGAGCAGCACGAGAAACCAGAGGGCAGCTGTGGGAACATCGTGGTCTCCAGGGTTAGGGAAAGGGAGGACATGGAGGGAAGGAGGACAAAGCTTCTCTTTGATGATGGAGGGCCAGGACAATATCTGATACAGGAGTATTCTCCTTTCTCAGTTTGTGCCAAAGGTCATCCAGCAGCTGCCAATAAAACACCTCCACCATGCTAGCACACAAATCATGGCAGAGACCCTGATCTTCACTTAGGACTGCCTCGGCTGGGGTTGTTTCCCAGAGACTGTCCATCAGATAATCTTCATGGACTTAGGGGAGAACTTCCTTTTCCTAAATTCGGTTTTGGCTATATGTACTCCTGAATGAATGATGCCTCAGGATCTAGCACAGCCTGTGGAAGCCTCGCTAGCTATGTGCTTTTTCACCACACACCTAATCTAGAGTTTAGATTTGAAATACACACCATGTCTTTAGGGGGAGCAGATGTCAGGGTGGTTGTTAGGTCATGAATTACCTTGGCAACCCCAACCAGGGCTCTATCCAAACTTTACAATCAGCATGTCAGAAACAGAACTACCCAAGGAGGACCAAGACGATCTCTTTTTGTGCATAGACCTGAGTGGTTATTTTGTGCAACTCTGGTCCTGAGAGAAGGCAGAGAGCACAGATGGGCTTTGCTTGGGGCTAAGGGTTTTTGCTTGCTGCACACCACATAGCTCTTGGTGCTCAGAAGGCTCCAAGAGTGAAAAGTCACTGTGGAGAGACTGAAAGTGGGGTGTCAAGGGAACTTTTTTGGGAGGAAAAAAAAAAAGTTCACATTTGGCCACCATTCTCCCCTTCTCCAGACAGTACAGTCACTAATCTCTTCAGTGCTTCCCAAGTCATTCTCTGCGCTCAGGGAGACAAGTTTCTCATCTACTTGAACCAGTTTTTTCACCTTCTTGATACTGATACACACCAGCTGCTCAGTCTCTGCTCTCATATGCACTGAAGGCAATTAATCAAAAGTAAAACTTTAAAAATCACTTCCCCTTTTTTGCTCATTATTAAAAAAAGTCTTTGACTGAGAATAACTATGGACAATTTCAGCTTGAAAAGTAACCCTCTCACAAAGTTATAAGCCAATTCTGAATGTGACCTTTCAAATGGAAAGCTATACAACTTTAACCAGGTTTCATGCTGGGTCCCTAGAATATTTCAAAGATATTTCTTTTCAGTCTAGCCCATTTTTCCACGAGTCTGTGCTATGGTAAGTTTGGCTTCATATTTCTTTGATCCATGAGGCAAATACTTTACATAGTTTAAAAATAGATCCATGAAGCTTTAGCTATACTCTTTAGCACTGAAAGGAAAGCGAGTTAATAACCAATGTAACACTCTAACAGTAGTGTACTCCTTGTGATGCTTTCATTGGAACAAATTCATTCCCACTGTAACTCCACTGACATTAACAGAGCTACCAGCTGAGATGAATTTGCTACATTTTTGTAAAGCACTTTAGAATTTGATGTCATAATTCTCGAAAGACACCCTAGGAAAGATGTCATTTTGCCTTTCTCGGTGTGTGTTCATGCACAAGCCAGTTTTCCCAGCTTCTTGTGTTCCTTACATTTCTTTTCACACCATCTCCCCACACTCTTTGAGAGTTTCTTATTGAGCAGATATGATGCACTAGATACTCTTTGAAAATAACTGTGCTGAGCTAATTATAAGTCTGTTCTTATTTTTCATGCAAGAAGGTGAATTCGGCAGCAGAGACTGAAGAATGAAACCCGTTTCAGAGAATCTCATGAAAAATTGTCCATTTTCAAAATAGCTGCATGTCCCATTGCTCAAAAAAGGTCTCATGGCACAGGCTGGACTAAGATGTTATTTTTCAAAATGGCCATTGCTTGCACGTTGCTAAAAGACTGATGATAAGAAACAAAATGATGGACTTAGGGGTCAGAACACATAACTGAAGCAGGATCCAAAATTTTCTACAACTTATTTGCTAGAAAGGGCCAATTTCCTGAACTGAGTACATTTGCAGAAAAGTAGTTAGCTTTTTCCTTTAAAAATCCTTCCACATTCTTACAATATCTCCATTTTTTTTATATAAATTCACCTTCTGGATTTTAACTTTGAGTTAAATGTAGTACTTTTAAAGTTATTGGAACTAAGTAAACAATTCAAGTCAAACGAAATGTTACTTTGCATTTAAAGCTTTTAGCATTTTGTTTATTTCTGCTTTTTAAATCTGATTTGTGAATGGAGAAAAATTAAGTCTAAAATGCTTACATAAGATAAGGAAATTTTTTACATACTTTTTTATGCAAGTTAGTGTTTCAATTTACATCTTGTTTCTATCTATTATTAGCAGTAACAGCTTTTTGTTGACTTTCGAACTGTGGCTCCCATCACATGACTGTAATTGCAACATACAGAATGTCTCCTCAAACAACTGTAAAGGTCAGTAGCATCTGAAACGCCACTTAGTGCACCTTTGTTTATTTGATTTATCTTTTATTAATTAGAGCATTTGATGTGTAGCTGTAAAAACTGTTTTGAAGACATAGTGTTGCTGCTGAATCACTAAATAATAATTTAGATTTGTAGAAAGTTCTCATTTTTAGCCTCAGAGGACAGTACAGTAGTTCCTTTAAGCAGCATGGCTGAATACAGGCTATATATTTCATATATTGCAGGCCTGGAGCAAATATTTTCTGACACTATCCAATAAATCATGTTTTCTTCAACAGCAAATAATAGAACCGTACAGTACATTATATCTGCTGCAGCAACAAACAATTCATCATCTCTGACCTTTCCATAATGACAACAATCTGAAGAATAGAGACTAATTTAAATTTTTATATAATGTTTAAAATTTAAGGACTAAATCTCCTTTATACTACATCCCATCATACTGCTCTGGTAATAAAAAAACCTCCTTAAAGTGAACATAAATACAATTTATTTAATTTTTTCCTCTTCAGGCTCCTACAAATTAACAAACCATAGGTTTCTCAGAGGGTTTGGACCTAAATGTAGCTTGGGTGGACATATCCAAGCTAATTTTCAGATGATCAAATGGTAACAAGTACAGTGCAGCCTACAGAATCTGAGGATCTTGGGTTTGTACTCTGTAGATGTCTATGCTGTTTTAGTCACACATCCGCCAAAAAAAAATCCTCACTCTGATTGTTAACTCCTTCCATTTGCTCACACATGATCTATACGTTGCTTTTCTAATTCCTGGGAAGAGGGGTTAACTAACCAGCAGACTAAGCAGCAGAGTAAACCGTTGTATATCTGAAAAATATTTGCAGTGTAAAAATCAATTTCCCACTCTTATTATGCTACACAGCCATGAGACTAGTTACTATTTGTATAGAAATCTAATGAAAAAAGAACCAAAACTTTAAATGAGGGCTCTAGAAATAATTTAAATACATAAAAACAGTAAACCTCTTCATTCTCTACCACTCCCTGACACCAAACCCAAGCAACCAGAAGTACCAATCAAAACAAAATAATACCCTTCATTGCCAGCCCTTCCTGATGCACATAACCTCTGGCCTTTCTGAAAGCTTGGGTTTGAAAGGGATATTGAAGCTGGTTCTTTGAAGCTGTACAGATTTTGGCTCCTTCATGTCTAAAGGTCTAACTCTTTCCAAAGAAATCCCACCACAATCCCTTTGCCATCAACTGGCCTCATCTTTTTTTAAAAAAGACCCTCCATCCTAAACAACAGATATGCCTCATGCTCTTTGTGGAAAATGCTGGAGGGCCCACAGAAATTTATCATGCAATCTTCTACTTCTTTAAAGACTTGTGTTCCTAATGCAACCAGGAAAAATGGGGCAAATGTCTCAGGACCCCTGTAACTGAATGCTTATTCAGAGTCAGCTACTGAAAGGCTGGAAACATTAAATTTGCTTCTGATCCTTAAAATTTGCCTGTTCAATACTGAAGAGAAAAGGTGATGACTGCTCTGCCCTTGCTGTAATGACAGCCAGTGTGGCATGTCACCCTACAACTTATTTCACCCCATGAAAGAGACATAAGGCTACAAGAAAGCAATGTCTCCCATTTAGAGCAGGTTTGGAACTATTTGATGCTTTAGCTTGGTGTGAGGTCAGATGAGATGATTCTTACCCTTAAACCAGAAAGAAATACTTCTGGCAGACTGAATAAGTTAATATTATTCATACGTCTTTTTAAGTTATCACCTCAGGATATTCTATGGTTGCTCTCTACAGATGGTGATGCACATGGCACTATCTCGATTAGCTCAAATTCTTTCAAGTACTGTACACAAACAATACCCCAAATGCATCTGATGCCTGTAGTCTTTTCTCTAATGAGAGCTCTACTGCCCCTACACCTCATTATTGTATGCATCCTTGTGCAAAAGTTAGCTTCTTTGCCTGCTATAGAAATAACCTCCCATACTGAAGCCAAATATTTAATTGTCTTTATTGTTTCAAGAAAATGAAGATCAAACCCACAGTTATTCAGAGAGCTTCTTTCCTGCACAGAACATTTAAATAAAAGAGAGAGAAAAAATCATCCTTGATTATTGTATCTGTAAAATTATTTGGAATGTATACTGTATAATTAAGACTGATTATCAGCTTAAATTTCTTGGCTTTGTTTTTTGAGAATACTGTCTTCTGTGGACATGAGGTTACTGAAACTGCACACTAGTAAGGGAACAAAACAAAACAGATGGTGCATTAATAATGGAAGTATTAGAAAAGGGGTACTCTTCCAGATTTCAATGTATTCATTAATACATTTTAGACAATTTAATTGCTTCCTGAAACACTAATTGAAAGAGTTTCATTTGCAAAAACCTAGTCCTAGTAATATAAACTAGGCACAGTGCCACAAAGAGCTTGAATGCTGTAGTAAGGATATGAATAGAAGGATTTTGGCTTTTTTAATGTATGTATGTTTATTTCTTTTAATGAAATCTTTACAAAGGTGTACAAAGCATCAGGAAAAGAAAGATTTACAAAGGGAAACCAGGTTTAAGAAGTAGTGGATGTTTAGAAAATGTGAAGAGTCCTTTGGTTTTTGAAAAGTCAGCCTATGTCAACAGAGTGTGAGTTGGATTTAAGATCACAGGAGTCTAATGCAGCATAATTTTATCAACACTATACAGTCCTATACCTGGCATAATTATCAATAGAAGTAGTGGATGGTTTTAAAATATTTTCTTCTGAAGGTGTCCACTTCAACTTCTTCAGTGTCTTTCCTAAATATGGCTGGGCAGGTAAGTTTTGCCTGATTTTGAACTCCCTCACTTGCTTTGTGTTAGAAAATCTGAGTCAAACTTTGCTGTGATCGTTCTCTCATCCATCTCCAAGAGAGCAGAGATGAAGAATAGACAGGAAAGTGGAAGAAAACAAACTAAATAAATACACTGAAAAAAGAGCTGCAGTTTGTCAAAGAGAATATATAAAGAAAAGGACAAACAAACAAGCAGAGAAACTGGAAAGAAAAGATCAATAATATAGAGAAAAAAAAATCCAAATAGAGGAACAAACATGTCTGGAGCAACTGCTTTTCAAAGTCTTCCAGCGATTGGAAAATCCAAAATTATGCAGAGGATGGTGTGAAGTAGCTCCTCTTAGGCGATGTTTTGACAGTTGTCCATAAGAAGTGGAATTCCCACTTATACCATACATGGGTGCTGTTTTAGTCCCCAGTTACCAAGGATTCACAGCTACTGGCATCTCACCTGTTTAGTTTGAAAGAAGGCAAAGAATTCTTCAGAAGTTTCACCTGTATCAGTAGCTGGAGGACAAGAACACACTCAGGCCATGGTCTGACATGCTGCACAGGTCTCACCTGAACTGGACTGAGATGTCACTGATTATCACTCCACCCTACGTGGGGATTACTGTTACCTTAGACCTGTATGTAAAACTGTGCTCCCAACTTGCTTATGTCAAAATGATAGAAAACAGCAATCACTATTGATATTAGAATCCCAGTGCTGCTGAGTTTTTGCTTTTATAATTTTGACGAGGTGTAGCCACACATGGATTTTTTTTTCTAGCAGATATAATAGGTGATTATAATTTTTGAAGAAGTAAGGGAGTGGTGATAACAAGATGGGAATGCTTTTCTCTTATCTTGACTCATCTGTGCCCAAAGAGCACATCTAAATGCAGCCTCATGCTTCAGTAGACCCTGCCCACTCATTGATTCTGTATTAGTATAACGACATTGGTTAGCAATGTGATTTTTTCTAATTATGTAGTTATACGGGAACAACTCCCTTTATGGATGTCATTATATCAATGCAAAAGTACCTTATGCTAGAACAGATGGCAGAGCTATATGAACATGCCACAAGGCAAGAGAGGGCCTGGATTTACAGAGCATTCCCTACTAGGAGGTACCTGTCCTTTCTTCTCTCAAATATCACGAGATATTTGTGGAAAGCTTAGAAAAAGTAGCTTGCTCAAGCAAACAACCTCTGACATCCTAAATATTCCTACACATAAGATCATAAAAAAATGAGGTCTACATATATGATATAGACATTCCATACATCAAAATTTGGTTTTGTCCTAGAATGAAACTCAAAATGAATATATAAAATTATTTGTGAAAGAAAATATTCCAAGATATTTCTGAAGTAACAAATAACAAGATCTTGTTACACATTGCTGAAAAAATAAAACATTTTTGGTTTCTGAAATTGAGTGGCTCTGGTATGCTGTATAAGTTCTAGCCAACAGAGCGGAAGACTCTTTGTTCTTTTCAGTTTGTCAGAAGCCAAAAAGGGGAACTTTCTATGCATCAACAAATTCAGTATGTATAGAAAATCTAGACCTGAACCTGAAAGAGAATGAGAACATGACGCATCTAAATTACAGCACTCACCAAGTCCCTGCGGTAGCTCAAATAGAAACTGCTTAGTATCATAGTGATCCAGTAAAAAGCCCAAAAACAACGAAAAACCAGTCACACAAAAAGACCCCCACCTCAATAAAAGCAACACGTCAAAATACTGGAATTTATGTTGACTTAAATAATGAAAATATATTTTAAGCAAATCTGGCATTCTCCCCTCCCCCTTAAAAACAATAAAATTGTAGAGACCATTTTTTTCACTGTAGTACACATTAACAGAAAATTGATGACCAATTTTAAGAGATTAAGCCTGATGCCATTTTGAAATACCTCTGAGGTTTACAAAAGGTCAAACAGACAAATCGAGTTCCACTTTTTCATTCAGGAGGCGGCATTTTTTGCAGATTTGTTTTCATCTACCAACGTTATCATATGTAAGTAAATAAAGGTAGAGAGACTGAGTCAACAAAACCCACACCACAGTTTAATTGCCCACAGTAGGACAAAAAATTACTGCCAAATTTAATATTTAATATCCGATTTGGTATCTATAGAAGCTAAGGTCTTATCTACCTCATCTAGAAGAAATTACAAAACTAATCCAAAAACACGTCTATGCCCTCCAGAGCATTAGTAGCAGATTGTTTTATGAATCATTACTGTCCTTTCCAAATTAACAAGGAAGAAACAGTAGCCTATTTCATGAATATGGCATTTTAAAATCATGGTAAAGAAATATAAGAGTTTAACTGTAAACACTTCTTTTTCCTAGGTTCCTTAGGGATATTTACTTTATCTACATTTACAGTAAAATCAAGTCCTGGTTCAACCTGAAAAATCTATTCTAAAGCAAAAGTTAGCTCATGCTATCCCAGAGCTGCGTCCATACACTCTGACAACTAGCTAAACTTTGGTTTGTTTTATTTTGGGTTTTTTTGGTTTTTGGCAGAATATTGCAAAGCGTTAGGAATCTGGACTGTTGCCAATGGCCACATTTCATCTCAGTAATCCAAATCCCAATTAAGTGCCTCTCTTGGCTACCTAATTTGTAGGCGCGATCCCTGGAGCCTGACTAAATGCCAAGTCTGACATTTATGTGAAATACCTTAAACCAGGCAAATAAATAACATGTTTTGTGTTCTAGCTCTTAAACCAAGCAAATGAAATGTGTTTGCTCATAATAGTTTGAATAACATGTGGAAGTTGTCTACTGGTTGTTAGATAAGTGATAAGAGATGAGGAGACCTCTGAGGATAGCTGCAGAAAAGTGGAGGTAATATACTGCTTGCCTAACACTGTTTTAGATAATGAGAGAGTAGAAAAACAGATGAATAAGAATAAAAAGTTGCTTGCATGAAGAACGCCTCCACATAGTTAAGGATACTGCAAATATTTCTGTAGCAGATCCGATGAATAGAAGGCATGTTTTCTAAACAAAATCATTACATAAGAAAATCTAAATGTGCCCTAAATGTGGGTAGAAGACTGTAGCAAGCTAAAACAAAATGAAAGAAAGGGAAATAATGTTTCATAATAACACTTCAAATGGAAAGAAAGAGAAAGGGTATTTTAGCATTTCCTAGTGTTGTAAGGTTGAGCTGTATAATTGCTGATTGCTACTACTGACCTTCAGATACTAAAACTAGGCCAGTACATGTTTGGAAAGATGGAAAAAACGTTCATGAAATGGCAGAATTGAGGGTACAATGGAAAATGCTCAAACTTTAAACTGCAGAAAGTATTATAACTAACAACTTAGTGTTTGCATCTTCAAATATACTCATAATAAAGGTATAGGAGAATGAGGAAAGAAGGTCAACAAAAATATCTGAGGTAATAGTGCTAGTCTCAAGAAAGTTCTTTCTGTTATATGTGAGTTGCTTAGTCTGTGATCTTTCCTCCTCTCTATGAAGTCCGTCATTGCTATCCGTATCTTTGCTACTGTAACCTGGATTACTGCAACATACTCTGGCTATTCTGGTGCTTTTTAGTGGTGCAGAAAATGTATCCCTCTGAGCTGAAAACTCAGGATATCTGTCTCTGAAGGGAAGAATTGACTTTCTTTGAATTTCTGCCTGTTCACATTTGCCTAATCTCCTATACAGTGGGACTTTAATTTAGATAGTATTTTGCAGATATTATATATGGAATGTAGTGAATTAAGCAACATCACAATAAAAAAAAACCCCAAAACTAAAAGAATGAAAGATGAGTTGATGATTTGGGTTAACCCCAACTAGCAGCTAAGCTCCATGAAGCCGCTTGCTCCCTCCCCCACCCAGTGTTAATGTCCCTGTGTTAGCAATGCCGCTTTGGTCACAAATCCAAAACATAGCACTCTACAAGCTATGAAGCAAATTAACTGCATTCCAGCCAAACCCTGTAGAACTGATCATGAATATCAAATTTTTGCCCTGAAAAATATTAATTTCTGTGTTTGTTTTCACTAAGATAAGAAGTTAGATTGTTTCAAATCAAAATTAGAGTATAAAATATTGGGACCTGTTAAAGGTCTTTACCAGCTAATCGAAAGTTTCCTCTTTCTCATCCTCTGTTGAGGTTTTGTCATAATGGGAAATGACTGAGTGACATATACTATCATCACAGCTTAGCCTTTTATAGTGTTAATTGATCAATTTGGCTATTCACATCTCTTTTTATTGTGAATGTTATTGTGAACCTAGTTGTGAAGAGGCAGAAAGTTTTGATAACAGTTTTCCTAATTTTTAAATTAAAATACTTCTAAAAAGCAAAATATTGACAGTGTTATTAACTTGAAAGATATAGACTTCATTTTTAAAGAAAGAGCAATTGAGAATGAGAAAAGGCTTAACTCAGAAAACACTGTCTGGATTTAATAGCATTTTAAATACAACTGTAACTTTGTGGATAAAAAAAGGTGCCACAGAATTTGAAAGACCATATAAGCTGTCACAAGAGTCCAACAATGTGATATCTCAGGCAATTCAGGGTTTTGTCAAATATCTTCAGAAAAATTTTGCTTGAGAATATGAAACAGATTAAATTGCAGTCTAAAGCTGATAGTCTTGTTCGGCTGATATCACATAAATAGTTTTTTCTCATTTGTGGGAACTCGCTTGTGGACACCTAATTTTAATTTAGATAAAGTACAATGATACAATTGAAAAATGTCATATATAGAGATATAGGCAACAATATAGGCAGGCAGGTAGTTCACTGTAGGAAATCTCCATTGTCTTATAGCTCACAGAAAAGCAAGGTGGCACAGGTTATAGCCAAGAGATAGGGCAAAAGATTCTTGAACCAAATCTCCCAGCGGGCTATGCAGAGTCACAGGTGATGATGTTTGATGCTGAACTGGCTCAGAGCAAATATCTCGCAGAAAATAAAGTAATTCACATTCAACATTTTGTTTTGCTGAGAATTTCTGCATTTCACCTTGTCATTGTCTTTCATGCAGAAATGAACAAAAAGCCTTAAGTGTTATTTTAATGGAATTTTTCTCCAGGAAAGGTATTTTTATTTTTACTTAGCTCTACCTGGTTTTGTCCATAAAAAATCCCTCTTTTCAAACAAGTTGAATAATTACCTATTCTTCCCCTTCTTCCTCCTTATTATAATGAGGTTTCCCCACAACTAACTGAATAAAAATTATAATTTGATTCACTAGAACATTCAACTAGTAGTTGTGGAGACGTGTTTTAGTGGATGGGGGTGTGTTTGGAGTGCTGGTTCTTGGAACTTGGGGTTCCAAGATCTATCTTGTTTCAGCGTGCTTCCTCACTATGGTTTCCCATCTCTCAATTTAACATAGCAGTCCATAGACAAATAGATTGGTTTAGAGCTATAGCTGGCTGAAGTTGGATGCGGCAATGAATGTACGTGACTGCAAGGAACTGGCTTCAATGATCTAGGTGATTTCTTCCACCCTCAGGCTTCATTTTCTCAAGGTAGCGTTTTAGCCTTTCATTTCCTGCTTTTAAGCAGACTTAATTTCTTGAGTAATGTTCTTTCTTCCCCTACAACCAGCTTACCGGTATTCCAATGATATGTTGCTCTTCATCAGCTGTTGTGCCTGCCTGTTGTATAATACATTACACAGTAGGGGAAAATGTTCCTAGGAATTTTTTTTTTTTTGGAAAGAAGCTATTAACTTTACAAATGGCAATTAACCATTTTTTCCCCACTTTTAATTTTCTCTTTATTCTGAATCTAACAGAAAGACAAAAAGCACTTCCATGGAAAGGTCTTATCAAATAAATTCAAATAAATGAGTTCTACTTTCAGAGTTGGAAAAACTTGGAGCCATTCATATCTACAGCATCAGTGTGGTATTTAATTTGAATTTTAGCACTAAGAACATGCTGTTCTATATCATAAGTATCCTGTTGGGTCCATTGAGACTTATGCACATAGGACAGCAGCAATCTTGGAAGTTGAGGAGTGTTTTTTTTTTCCTCTCTGCTTATTTTCTGCTATTCAGACTAGTTTCCTCTGTTCTCCACAGTTCTCAATTCATCTTAAATTAGATTGTTTCCAGAGAGACATTTTAAGTGTTCTTACCATACCAAAGTCTCCTCAGTAAACAGATGAAACTGGAAAATGCTTTCAATAAACTTTTTTTTTTTTTTCCTGAAGTGTATTCAGTCTTGAGGACTCAAATTCCAACAATTTACAACGTGTAAAAAAAACCCCAAATACCAAACCAACCAAAACCAAAACCCAAGCCACTTAGACATCTAAAACTTAGTTACCAGATAGATTTTATTCTGGCAATCCATTGTGTGCCAAATTTTGTGTTTGTAAAATTATGCAACACAGTTTACAGGGGGCTTTATTAATGCTGCACTAGTTGAGATCGAAACTATCACTGTTTGCTAACTTGATAGCTCAGTAACATTCACTTTTAAAAGAAAATAGTGATGATGAAACTTGACAAAGCAACAATAAATGCAAAACAAAACCCCCTGTTTTTCATAAGCTTTCTCTTTACTGACTAAAAGACAATTTTAACTTTTAGTATCACGGATTGATGTTGGATGCTTAAGTATTTGGTTTAAGCTGGAGTAATAAATTATGAATTTGTGACCTCATTTAATGTTGTGGTAGCCCTGGCTGAAGCACTCCCTTAGGAAATGTCAGTTTTTATCTATGCATACAGAGGAATAAAAATACGTACCCTGGTGTTCCCAAAATTTTCTATAATATAGAAGCTGTGTGGCATAATTTATAAAGTGCAGTCTAATATCACAAAGCTATTTTTGAAATTACTACATTGAAAATAATTAATAGAGAACCTGTAAGGCATTTAATTTACTTTCTAACTATAGTTGAATGAGACCTCAGCAACTATAAAATAAATAAATAAAAAAATGGTGAGAAAAAAAAATCAATTGAAATTGCAGGGAAATAAAAGCCAGTAAGAGCAATAGGCAGACCAAGCCTGCATGATCTTTACTATTATTCTGTTAGTTTAATCAGGGCTTAGTTCTAAAAGATGCTGATTTTCCTGGCCCTGATTCAGCAAATCAGAGTCATTACTACAAACAAGAGAGTAATCCTCCAGAGTATAACTGAACTAAACATTTGCTTAATATTGAACCCCCTAGGACAGATCCAACATTTATATATACATTTTGTAGCTACTTTTCTTTGGGACTAGAGGGACCTTAACAGGAATCAAAAATCTAAATAAATTACTCATATCTCTTCAATGAGTTTGCATTACACTTCTTGTGCTGCACATCAGGAATCTCCTTTTTCCACTTCAGACCCTCAGGCCTTCTTTTCTTCCTAATTTTAGATTTTTCTGTTGATCCAGTGATCAGTTCAGGCTACGAAACAGTGTTACCTGCCACTCTGCAAAAGCTACAGTATTAGGATTTTTTTTTAAAGTTTTCTGGTTTTTATTTCCTACTAGTAGTGCTGTTATCTCAAGAATAACCCTTAATTGTTGTTTCTGCTATAAAACACTATGTGTTGAACAGAGTCCAAATAAAAATATCAGCTATTATTTACACCTTTCATTATTTTGTTTTAAGTCTGTGTGCTGACACTATTATTTCAGTCTAAGTGACCTATTTTGATATAGCTTAAAGTTGATTCCTTTCCAATTTAGCTAAATTTATATAATGGCACTCTTATGTTGGAATAAATGTCCACACAAAGCTTCAATCCAAAATAGGAAAATCTGGACATACTATTTAGATTGGTATTACAACTCTGTTCATGGTGTAGATAAACTCAAAATCATTAAAGTGAGTACTAGTGACAAATGGACACAACAGAAAAACACACGACAGAGGTTTTATGTTTTGCATTCTGCTCTGCACCTCAGTGAAGCTTTCCATCAATGTGTACCACAAATAAACTGCATCAGATTTCATCACATATTGATTTCTCTGAAAAGGTATGAATTGTAACTGATAAGAAACTATTTTGTTTCCTTTGGGGTACCTGCACCACTACGAAACACAACAGAGCTTTTGGGTGGAGTCATTCCTGACTGAACCGACCAGGACAGAAGTGTTTCTGACATTGTGGTCCTCAAATATTATATGTGGATTTGGTGATTACCTGAGTCCATGCAGAGTAAGACAAACATGTTTTACATTGACGATACAGTCCTTTAAAGAAGCATTAGCAGATTTTTCCCATGACAATCAGGCATGTGAATTTTGGAAACCTCGATAACCTTTAGTATTTGAATTTTTCTGCTGTTTCCAATACAATCCTTGCTACTGAGAAGCAGAGCTGAAATTAAAGGATTTGTCCTGCTATGATGTTAATTCAGTCTAATTGCAACATAGGTTCAATTTACTTTTTCTTCACCAGATCTTATTTTCAATACATAATTAGAATTCCAGCTATTGACTTCAGTAAGTCTAGGGTTTATTTGTAGGTAAAGATTTCTGTTAAGATGCCTAGAATTTCTTTATGTACATAAAAGGGGGAAAAAAATCTTTTTAGATTTCAAGTTTTGGAGTTGGATTCTGAGCTAGGAATCAATGAGGAGGTAGTATGAGTTTCATTTTGTTTCAAGTAGAGCATCATGGATGCAACAGTCAATGAAAATGATCAGAAGCAGCATTAGTCTTGCTTATAAAGATAGATGAGGAAGTCTACTTTATGGTGGATAACCCTGAACTGTGTCAGAAGCAAATAGGTTAAAGGGTAAAATCTTCAGATGCTTTCATATTAGAACAAAATAAAAAATCATAAATTTTTAAAAAGGAAAATAGAAAAGAAGAAAAAACAGTTAAAGAAATAATCCAGAGACCCAGTAGGGAATATCAATATAGGATATTAAATTGGGTTTAGAAAACTGTACTCATAAGATTATGTGAAGGCAGAGATTTGAGGATCAAAAGAAATAGAGTTAAATGGCTCAAATGCTTTCACATGATTCTAAATCGACTCAGCACGAGCAGCTTGCGACGTTCTGTCTGCCAATCTTCCCTGGATATGTGCATTCTCTTCCTAAAACCCTCATTGTGATCTTTGTAAAAGAAATTCACATACTAATGATGTCCCTTAGTGTACCTTATGAAACATTCAAAATGGGCTGTTATGGATATGGAGTTTAACAGGGAGCAACTAATTGTTTATGCTGGGCTAGCCTGAGGGGGTTTCATTTTAAAACTTTAATATTATAAGGCCTGAATATCCAGGGTAAAGTTTCTCTAATAGATGGTTCAATAGCACATAGCCGGTCAGTGAAAAGCATACTGTGCATATTTTTTTTCATATGAAAGTCTCTGTAGACTATATGCTGTTTATTTATGAGGCTGAGGTCTGGCTATGCTAATAGCTGGGAAAAAAAAAATAAATCAGACAGCCACCCTACCTGCTAGCATACTAGAATGCCTGTTGTGCCACCTTCCAAGCTGCTGTTTTATTAATGATCTTGAAACTGAAATAGTAGGGCATGAAGAAGTGTTAAAATGACTTACTGATATGTCACAGACATTTGCCAAGAAAATGAAATGCACTGAGAGGAAAAAGCACCAGGGAGGCCAATGAGGAACCAAATGTTCCATATTCTGATTTGTCTGACCTTCGCCTTCCTGAGCTCTAAAGAGAAACAAAGCTGCCTTGCTTGTGCTGTGCAAACTTGTTATCCATGAGCTCCAGAACTGTGTGGATTATGTACAGCATTTTCTTATTTACATTAAAAATAAGTCTTCTTTAAATTGAACACATCCTTTGCTTTGTTGAAAAGAAAAACAGCAGCACAGGTATTCCACATTGCCTCAGACCCACCGATGCTTCATGATAATTTCTTAACATCTCTAGTAACAATTTTTTAGACAGAAATGAATTAGGGAAGTCCTGATACTGAAGTCAGTCATAACCGGGGAAGAAACAGGGTAAGTATTATCAGTTACATAGTTTCAAACAGTGGACAAAAATTTTCACATACTCTTTTTTCCATGTAGTATTTCTGGTGAGTCTAATTCTGGGTAATAACCTGCCCATCTTCTGTCACAGCACACAGTAGCATAGGTCTGACTACTTGAAAGGAGTCCTTTGGTGGTGAACTGGGATTCACTTTTCTAGCAGCAGGGCAAATGAAGACCTCTTCCCAGATGGTTGTCATATCCAAAAGTTGTGCTGGCAAATCATTTCCTATGCCAACTCTCCGATCTATTCAAGCTGAGCTCAGCCAATGGGGATGGCAAATTCATAGAATCATAGAATCATAGAATAATCTTCCATTAGACCAGATTGCTCAAAGCCCCATTCAGCCTGGCCTTGAACACCTCCAGGGATGGGGCCTCCACAGCTTCTCTGGGCAACTTGTTCCAATGACTCACCACCCTGACAGTACAGAATTTCTTCCTAATATCTAATTTAAATCTACTGTCTTCTAGATTAAAATTGTTACCCCTTATCCTATCACTACACTCCCTGATAAAGAGTCCCTCCCCATCTTTCCTGTAGGCCGCCTTTAGGTACTGGAAGGCTGCTATAAGGTGTCCTGAGAACCTTTGTTTCTCCAGGCTGAACACCACCAACTCTCTCAGTCTGTCCTCGCAGCAGAGGTGCTCTAACCCCCTGATTATCTTCATGGCCCTCTTCTGGACCTGTTCCATCAGGTCCATGTCCTTCCTATGTTGGGGGCTACAGAGCTGGATGCAGAACTCCAGGTGAGGTCTCACCAGGGCGGAGTAGAGGGGCAGAATCACCTCCCTCAATGTGCTGGCCATGTTTCTTTTGATGCAGCCTAAGAGGTGGCTGGCCTTCTGGGCTGCAAACGCACATTGATGGCTTATGTTGAGCTTCTCATCCACCAATACCCCCAAGTCCCTCTCCTCACGGCTGCTCCCACTCACCCCATGCATGGGATTGCCCTGACCCACATGAAGGACCTTGCACTTGGTCTTATTGAACATCATGTGGTTTGCACGGGCCCACCTCTCAAGCCTGTCATGGTTCCTCTGGGGACTCCCAGGCTATCTGTTCTTGATTCCACCCACTGCAGGCTTCCTGTTTTGTGTTTGAGTTTGTCCAGTAGCTCCTTGTTCATCCACACAGGCCTCCTGGCATTTTTGCCTGACTTACTTTTTGTTGGGATACATCACTCCTGAGCTTGGAGGAGGCAATCCTTGAATATTAACCAGCTTTCTTGGGCCACTGTTCCCTCCAGGGATTTATCCCATGGTAGTCTACCANCCACTCACCCCATGCATGGGATTGCCCTGACCCACATGAAGGACCTTGCACTTGGTCTTATTGAACATCATGTGGTTTGCACGGGCCCACCTCTCAAGCCTGTCATGGTTCCTCTGGGGACTCCCAGGCTATCTGTTCTTGATTCCACCCACTGCAGGCTTCCTGTTTTGTGTTTGAGTTTGTCCAGTAGCTCCTTGTTCATCCACACAGGCCTCCTGGCATTTTTGCCTGACTTACTTTTTGTTGGGATACATCACTCCTGAGCTTGGAGGAGGCAATCCTTGAATATTAACCAGCTTTCTTGGGCCACTGTTCCCTCCAGGGATTTATCCCATGGTAGTCTACCAAGCAGATCCCTGAAAAGTCCAAAGTCTGCTCTCCTGAAGCCCAGGGTACTGAGTTTGCTGTGTGTCCTCCTTGCTGCCCTAAGGATCTTTAACTCCACCATTTCATGGTCACTGCGCCCACGGATGCCCTTGAGCTTCCACCACAATCCCTGTAGGTATGGAAGCATTCTAGCTGGATCTGGAGGCAGACTTCAGTTCACACACTTTGACCATCTACTCTTCAAATAACCCAAAAGAAAGTCTGAACAGGACACATACTGCCTCCATACATGAAAGTGTCCTACTTTGAATAATTTAAAAATCAGGAGGAGAACTGAGAAATACAGAGAATTGCCATGGCTTAGGCTGGGCTGACCACTGAACAAACACCAGATGCTCTCTTTATGTCTCTTCCTTTCTAAAACCGAAACTACTTCAATGAAACTTTAAACTAAAAAGAAAAACATAATAATATCAATAAGAAAATAATGAGACATATACAATACATACAAAACCAGTATTGAGATACCAGGATGACAATCACATCACCGGCAGGGTCTGGGAAAGTCCCAGACTGGGCTCAGTGACAGGAACTGGATTTAGGAATGCACGGATCAGGATCAAAGGCAGACAAAGAGAGTCTTCAGACACCAGTGACTGAAGATAAGAATCTGACTCTTTCATTCCTCAGCTTTTATACTGAGCATGATGCAAATGGGATGGAATACTCTGTTGGTCAGTTTTGGGTCACCTGTCCTGTCTGCTCCTATCCACAGGTGCGACCCCTCTATGCTCTTCCACTTCCGACTCTCCAGCTGGCCAAATAACAAAGTTGTCTGGCCTTGGTTGTTACAGGAATAAGTATAAGCAAGACCCTCTCTGCATCCCATTCCTTGGTATTCACTATAAAAATCAGGCCTTATCACTGCTGGAAGCAGACTGTCTGAAAAATATGCCGTTAATTTCAGAAAGTACAGTTAATTAGAAGGGACTTCACTGAAAATTAAAATTACTGAAAAGAAATATGGTTTTGAATATTTCCAGAGAAGGAGACTCTGTGGCATCTCTGGGCAGCCTGTTCCACTGCTCTGTCACCTGCAAAGTAAAGAAGTTTTTCTTCATGTTAAGATGGAATTTCCTGTGTCCAGTTTGGGCCCATTACCTCTTGTCATGTTGCTGGGCACCATCCTCTTGACACATGCTCTGTATGTATATAAATACCTAGCGTTGATGAGATTCTCTGTCAGTCTTCTCTTCTCCAGCCTAAACAGACCTGGGTGTCTCAGCCTTTCCTCATCAGAGAAGTTCTCCAGGCCCCAGATCATCTTTGTAGCCCTCCGCTGAACTGTCGCCAGTAGTTCCTTGTCTTTCTTGAACTGAGGAGACCAGAATTGCNAAGAGGTTTTTCTTCATGTTAAGATGGAATTTCCTGTGTCCAGTTTGGGCCCATTACCTCTTGTCATGTTGCTGGGCACCATCCTCTTGACACATGCTCTGTATGTATATAAATACCTAGCGTTGATGAGATTCTCTGTCAGTCTTCTCTTCTCCAGCCTAAACAGACCTGGGTGTCTCAGCCTTTCCTCATCAGAGAAGTTCTCCAGGCCCCAGATCATCTTTGTAGCCCTCCGCTGAACTGTCGCCAGTAGTTCCTTGTCTTTCTTGAACTGAGGAGACCAGAATTGCACACAGTACTCCAGATGTGACCTCACCAGGGCAGAGTAGAGGAGGAGGATGACTCCCCTCAACTGGCTGGCCACATTCTTTTTAATGCACCCCAGGATGCCATTGGCCTTTTTGGCCACAAAGGCACATTGTTGGCTCATGGTCATCCTGTCGTCCACCAGCACTCCCAGGTCCTTCTCTCTGCAGAGCTGCTTTCCAGCAGGTCAGCCCCAACCTGTACTGGTGCATGGGGTTATTCCTCCCCAGGTGCAGGACCCTACACTTGCCCTTGTTGAATTCCATGAGGTTCCTCTCCACCCAACACTCTAGCTTGTCCAGGCCTTGTTGAATGGCAGCACAGCCTTCTAGTGTGTCAGCCATTCCTCCCAGTTTTGTGTCATCAGCAAAGTTTCTGAGGGTACACTCTGTCCCCTCATCCAGGTCATTGAATATGTTGAACAAGACTGGACCCAATACTGACCCCTGAGGAACACTTCTAGTTACAGGCCTCCAACTGGACTCTGCACAGCTAATCACAGCCCTCTGAGCTCTGCCATTCAGCCAGTTCTCAGTTCACTTCACTGTCCACTCATCTAACCTGCACTTCTAAACTTACCTATGAGGATGTTATGGGAGATAGTGTCAAAATCCCTGCTGAAGTCAAGGGAGACAATGACTACTGCTCTCCCTTTATCTAAGCAGCCAGTCACGCCATTATAGAAGGCTATCAGATTGGTCAAGCATGAGTTCGCTTTGGTGAATCCATGTTGACTACTCCCAATAACCTTCTTTTTCTCTATATACTTGGAGATGACATCTAGAATGAACAGTTCCGTCACCTTTCCAGTCACGGAGGGGAGGCTGACTGGCCTGTAGATTCCTTCTTGTCCTTTGTGAAGACTGGCATGACATTAGCTTTCCTCCAGCCCTCAGGCACCTCTCCTGTTCCTCATGACCTTTCAAAGATGATGGAGAATTGCTTAATAGTAATATCTGCCAGCTCTCTCAGCATTTGCAGGTGCATCCCATCAGGGCCTACGGATTTGTAGGTGCCAAGTTTGCCTAAATCTAACCCAATCCTCCTCAACCAAGTGAAAGTCTTCCTTTCTCCAGACTTTTTCTCTTACCTCCAGGGTCTGGGGGTGGCCCTTAGCATTAAAGACTGAAGTAAAGGTGGCATTCAGTAGCTCCACCATCACTGTATCCTCCGTCACAAGGGCATCTTCCTCATTCATCAGGGGAACATCATTTTCCTAATCTCCTTTTTGCTACTTATGTACTTGAAGAATCCCTTCTTGTTGTCCTTGACATCCCCTGCCAGATTTAATTCCAAGTGGGATTTAGCCTTCTTTGTTGCACCTCTGCATATTCTGAAAACATTCTTATATTTCTCCCAAGGGATCAGTCCCTTTTTCCTCATTCTGTAAACTTCCTTCTTTCATTTTAATTTTCCCAGAAACTCCTTGCTCATCCATGCAGGTCTCCTGCCTCTTTTGCTTGATTTCTTACTCATAGTGATGTACTGATTTTGAGCTTGGAGGAAGTGGTGCTTTAATATTAACCAGCTCTCTTGGACTCCCCTACCTTCTAGAGCCCTCTTCCATGGGATTCCTTCTCATAGGTCTTTGAAGAGGCCAAAGTCAGCTCTCCTGANCTCCAGGGTCTGGGGGTGGCCCTTAGCATTAAAGACTGAAGTAAAGGTGGCATTCAGTAGCTCCACCATCACTGTATCCTCCGTCACAAGGGCATCTTCCTCATTCATCAGGGGAACATCATTTTCCTAATCTCCTTTTTGCTACTTATGTACTTGAAGAATCCCTTCTTGTTGTCCTTGACATCCCCTGCCAGATTTAATTCCAAGTGGGATTTAGCCTTCTTTGTTGCACCTCTGCATATTCTGAAAACATTCTTATATTTCTCCCAAGGGATCAGTCCCTTTTTCCTCATTCTGTAAACTTCCTTCTTTCATTTTAATTTTCCCAGAAACTCCTTGCTCATCCATGCAGGTCTCCTGCCTCTTTTGCTTGATTTCTTACTCATAGTGATGTACTGATTTTGAGCTTGGAGGAAGTGGTGCTTTAATATTAACCAGCTCTCTTGGACTCCCCTACCTTCTAGAGCCCTCTTCCATGGGATTCCTTCTCATAGGTCTTTGAAGAGGCCAAAGTCAGCTCTCCTGAAGTCCAGAGTTGCAATCCTACTTATTACCTGCTTCATAGAAGGATCCTGCTTCTATGCAGGATCCTGAACTCCACCATTTCATGGTCACTGCAGCCCAGGCTGCCCCCAACCTTCACATCCCCAACCAGTCCTTCTTCGTTAGTACAAAGTCCAGCAGTGCATCTCTGGTTTGGGTCCTTCACCACGTGTGTCTGTATCTTTTGTGGACTACACTTTTCATGCCCTTTCTTCCATACGTTTTCCTGCTTTTTTTTTTTTTTTTTNTTTTTTTTTTTTTTTTTTTTTTACTTTTGCTCAGAGATTAACATACTTGAAGTACAGAAGAGTATTTCAGGTGAATAGGTGGTTTCATTTTCTTCATGAATGAAATAATGCTTGTCTATGCTTCACATATGAAGTGCTTTAGGGAGCTCAAATATCTCTGTATAAATATGTTACCTGAAATTATTACACACCATAATGTTTATACGGCATCCTGTAGCTAGAATGGGAGCTGTAACTGAATCTCTGTGGCGAACGGATATTAGAGCCATTAAATGATTCTAAGTTGTTTTAGACCCTTCTGTTTGTCACATAGATTTGGCACTTTTGGAGGGAGCTGGGTTTGCTTTTGGAGACGGAAGACCTTTATCTGCAGAGGATGGATGGCAGCAGTACCACCGCACACTGCCTTCTGACACGTTGTGGCACCAGCTGAGTAGGTCTCTTTGTAGATGAGGACGATGAAGACTGCAGTCACAGCATTCCGGCGGAGGTTGCTAGCAAACACGACTGGTGCTGCTTGCTGTGTGCCTGCATGTCCAAACTAATCACAGAAACAGGGTTTAGACTCCCGGTTCATTTCTAATTGCTTTTCAGTTTGAAGCCCGAATTTTAGATCTGCCTGAATTCCTGCAAGCCTGCTTGTTTCTATGAGGCGCTAAAGGGTAAAAGTCAGTGCAGAATTTAGCTCTGTGTCATGCCTAATCTAAGCAAGTTTTAGACTATTAACCCAGAGGTCAAAGGTTCACTCTGTTATCACAACATCACCCGGTCCTCCAGCCTTTCTCTCGCTTCTGATACTTAATTGTGTTTGGTTTCTGTTAGAGGTCCAGAATGCTTGTTAGATGCTAAAAAGGTGTAAAACATAATCCAGTACTGTCTCCAAACTAGTACTCTGGCAAGCACAAACAGTGCATCTAAGACCATGTTAGTATTGATCTTGAGTCAGATCACATTAGCACTTCCTACACTACCTGGCTAGAGCCTGCCAGGGAGTTAGCAATGCATAGAAAGACAGACCTAGGCAGTCAGATCGATGGATTAATGATGTCTGTCTCCTTTGTGCAATTTTACTTCCTACATATCTTTCTTGATCCCCTCGTGCCCTCCCTGGGAATGAACTTTCTAACGGTTCAGAAGACACATAACACAATTGTATGCAAGTAATGCCTGTGTAATAACAAACAAACAAAGAAGTATGGTGATAATGCATGTCTAGATCTGTGTATGCACCTACATTCACACAAACATAGTTTTTGGTCTCATGGTACAGATGTTGCTTTATGAATATGTTGTGCAGTCTTACATCTCAGGCTAATATGTAGATTTTTAGGAAAAGCAGGTTATCTTTGGCAGATGGTCATGTTTACATGATACAGAGATCTGTATAAAATAACTTGTAAAATTTCCAGAGTGTGGATGAATAATACCTATAAACTTTCCTAAAGGATTTCTAGGTTTCTTCTCATGTCTCTCTTTCATGTCTATCTTACTTTGAATTATTAGTATTTGTCATTAGTAATTGGGTATATACATCCACCTTCACATACTCATGGGTGGACTGAAAATAAGTTTCTTACACTATCAATAAATTATTCTGTCAATTCGTTCTAGTTTTTACTTTATAATTTAACACATTGTTTAAAAAAAATAACATGCTGTAGTTAATTATTTTATTAATATGTTACTCCATATACCACTCTGCTATTTCCTTCCAAAACAAATCTCCATTTCCATGTGACTATACCTTTACATGCTTATTCTAACACTCCTATTTATGATTTTTTTCTAAAGTGGTAGCTTTAAGGTTGAACTAATGACAGAGAAATACCAGGTCTTTGTGATTTATATTCTTCGTTGTAAGGGATCTGCCAGGGAGAAATGCATGTGAAGTCTCATATCTTCAAATATCATCCTCTTGTAAAGTTAATTATTTGGGTCTTTTTCTACCCACACCATTCTATCACCTCAACTCATACTTCAACGTTTTCCTCACAGATTTTCAGTCTGCCTTATCTGACATTCTTTACTTACGTTTTACTTCCTTAAACCTATTTTCACAAGCCCTTCTGAGAATCTCAGTCTTGTGTTTGTGATTATTTGTATTACAGCAATAGGTATGGGACCTAGATGAAAACAGAGCTCTATTTTATTAGCACAGATTCATACTGAGAAACAAAAGTTACTCTGAAGACTTGACAATAGGGGGATCCAGTCTTGGAGACCCCAGAGAGATATGCATTTTAAGCATATAGCGAGGTAGTAAAGAAAATACCTTACTTCCTTGCACAGTCAGTGGGAAGAGGAAAGAACCATGAAGAATGGAGTAATCTTCACAGGGAGGTAGAGACTCCATTGCTGGAGGTTTTCAAGATGCAATTGGGCAGGGTATTAGATAATCTAGGGTCCCTTTCCCATGAAAGATTGGGCTAGGTGATCATTCAAGGTTCCTTCCAACTTGGGCTGTTCTATGATTATTATAAAGGAGAAGTTTTCTGCTCCACTTGGAAGCCTTTGAGGGCTCCCTCGAGGCAAAAACCCTAGCAGAGGTGGGTGATGGGTGACACCAGACTGCTGTCCTTACGCAGGTGATAAAACATGAGACCTGGACCTTGAAATAGCACATCGGCTAAAGTGACACAGACATTGTTGGTAGCACATTACTGGGGAGAAAATCTTTTTCTTTCTTTTTTATTAGCAGAGGTTAGGGATTTCAGTTATGAAGACTAGATCCGACCAAAAATCAGTAAATAAAAGACTAGAAAAGGAAACAGAATGGAAGGGATTCACCCAAAGCTGTGCATCTGGTCGCAGTCTAGCACAGAGCTGGCTGGACTCCCTTGCCTCCAATCTGATGAGCAGTTGCTCACATTTACCAAGCACCAGACAAAAATACATTAGCTCCCATTTTTTGCCCTCACTTATTTGGTAATCTAACCTCCTCTTTTCAAGACTCACTCCCTTCTTTGGGCAGATGGCGGGCAGACAATTTAAGGCTCTCTGAGCCAGCCAGGGTGGGCATCTGAGACTAGTACAGAGGGTTCCCAGACTGCTCTCTGCAAAAGGATGAGGAGTAAGAGCTGTGGTAGTATACATTGGCAAAACCAAGGCCTCTGTGACTCAAAGATCCTGCTTAGAGGTGCCATGAGTGTTTTTCTAGCCTATAGAGGAGCTGCACTGCAGTTTGGTGACTGGCTCATAAATTCAAATAATAACTCTGACATGCTGCAGAGCTCCTTATGTTTTTGTTCCCCGGAAGAGCTTCATGCGAGGAAGAATGGACTCTGCCCTCAGTTATGATCATGATTATCTATGGCTTCATTATACATGCAACAGATTCAGTTCCTTATCCTAAGAGAATGGATTCCTGTAAGTATAACTAGAAGCCCACAAAGATGCTGAATATTTTATGAAATTGTATTTTAGTTTGGAAGGGATCTGCTAGGAATGTATTGCTTTCTTCCTGACAAACTCCCTGAACACTCTTAAAAACATGATAATGCTCCTGACAAACCTTTCAAGGCTAAGCAATTTATTTCAAAACAGGAAATAAATTACACATCTGAAAATTCTTCACACACTTGATCTATCCCGATCAAAACCCCTATACCTCAAGACTGGACAGGTTTTTTCAAGGCCCTTTATACTGGGTTCAAGTTCTTGTTAATTTAAGAAAATTATATAGGCCAACCATTTTTTATTATTTATGACTATTTTCAAAAATTCATTTCCCTTTTCCTACCCCTCAATGAGAGCACTGGTGGCATTCTGTTTTTTGGAGCTCTTATTGACATTTCTACTGACTCCATGCTCACACCGTAGGTTTTAAAACTGCTGCCCATCACAATAATGTCTGAACACCTATTCTTCAGGGTCCAATGCAACAAGATGCTCCTTGCACCTATGTAGAATTCCTTTGGCTTGTCTCTCTTTTTAGAGATTGTGAAGAAAGAGATAGTTTGTAAAATTTAAAAATACAGGCTATTTCATATCAGAAGTTAAGTAAAATACCCAGGCATTAGGGTCCTTGTGCAGCCTGCCCAAATATCTACGTTTCAGTATCAGCTGAGCTCTTTTGTGAACCATAAATGTGATATTTCAGCAAGCAAAGGGGTGCACTTAGATTAAAGTGCTTGCAAGTATAAAATATTCATCCTTGCTAGTGCTGAGTACATGAGTAGAGACTATCCTGAGAATAAATGAATCTAAAGAAATCCTATAGTATATTTTTGTTCATCATGCAAGAGTAACTGCACGATGTATTCAGACCAAACATGACCAAATCATTTGATTATCAGGATGAATATACATGTCTTCACAAACTATTTGAGCTTAAATCCTTATTGTGCTAAATACTGTGCAAACGTAGTCAGTCAGTGCCCTTCATCTGAAGACCTGACCACACAAACACAGAAGACAAAGTGTGCAAAGGGAAAGCAGAAGTAAGAAAGCTCAACCTTCTTACATAGAAGGTCAGTAGCCAAAGCAAGAGAGAAATACTGTTCTTCAGGGCCGGTCTAGGCCAAATCTCTGTTCATCAAACCGTGCTATATTTTATTTCAAAAAGGGCCTGGAGATACCATGTACTTGCCATGAGTCCTATTTAACTTTCTGTAAGGTTGTTTCTTACTGTGCAGTGACTGTAAGGTTATTCATTTCTTAATGGAAACAGGAAAAGAAGATGTATTTGCTGAAGCTGAAAAACAACCGGAAGTACAAAAAATCTATTAGAACTGCAAGGAATTTTTCCAGGTTTTAAAATGAACAAATAATATTCTGGTTCTGTGTTGTTGGTTTGTTTGGGGTTTTTTCCCCAAGGAGATAAGAGCGTTTGCTGGCTTAGGTGATTTGTACCTCTTAACTCCATCTTTCATGAGTTTGAGTTCACCTTTTCATGAGTGAAACAGAAGGGTGTTATTTTGTGTGTTCAAGTGAACTTGGAATGTGTATGCCCTTTGCAAAATGTACATTTGTTGATTGCTGTGCTAGTGCTGTTACTTAAATAAAAGCAAAGGGAAAAAAAAAGACAGTAACTTATGGTGAGAAGGAGAGGAGGTTTATTTTCCTTTCAGGTGGTTAAACAGTACTCAGTGTGAGTGAACAGGATTTGCATTGTTTGTTAAAAGGATTATTCAGATGTAAAGGCCATAAACTAAATGTATCACTCATAAACTCAGTTGCATTAGTGATATTACGCTATGGAAGAATTTGGCTTATTTCTTACAGTTGCTGCAAAGGCGAAACAAGAAATATGTATGCAATTATACATAAACCAGACAATATTCTAACAATACAGTGCAAGTTTTGAAGACTTTTTCTTCCTATCACAACCAAATAGATTGCACTTAGATTAAAGAAAGAATAGGTGCAGGTTAATGAAACTGAAAGTGGTTTAGGTTTGTGAGTAAAATTAGACTTTTTCAACAAATCAATTTTATTTATACAAGGATCAGTATTTCAGAAAAAAACTTTCCTTTTTCTAATTTTATTTTTAAAAATGAGATAATTAAAAGTCATAAAACTTAGTTGGGAAAATTGGTTTTGCCTTAAGAGGTGTTTGGAGGGAAAAACAAGAAAAATGAAACAAGAACTTGTTCAGAATGATCAGAATGGAGCTTATTCAAAACATTATAGGAAAATCACTTGGAAGATCTTTTAGGGAAAATATTCTTGTTCTCTGACCAAATCAATTTCTGAAAAGTATTACTTAGTCTTTACCTAAAGCTTGTAGCACAGTAAGATTTCAGTCCAAGTTATTGACTGAGATCTAGTATAAATTCTTTTCAGACTGAATGACTACAGGAAGGTTCATCACATCTGGTAAAAAATTTGGAAGTAGCCTCAGGTTCTTGTGTGACAGTGATCACATTTTTACTTTATAAGTCTCTGGTTCAAACCTGAAATCTACACAGATCTTACCTAAGAGAAATTTCAAAATTCTAATAACATTCCCTTCCCCTCCCTCCCCCCAAAAAAAAAAAAGAAACCCCAAACCCAAACCAAAGTGAAACAACCGAACCTGTGCATAAAGCTTTTTGGTAACTTAAAAACTTAAAAACATGTATTTTAAAAGAGGAAAAACATATATTACATTCACTTCTCCAGAACTTTAAAGCAGTTAAGAGGATTTTACTCTTACCTTCCAGACTAATTTGCTAATAAGGTACATTTCAAATCAGAAGTAGGATGTTAGAGGAATTCCTAAGTTTCTGGAAAGGCAGGTTGCTAATAATTTCTTTGTCAGGGTTAATTATAGCAGGCTTCCCTGAACAACAAAGTTGGTCAGCCAGCACATCCCTCAATTTGTGCACATCAAAAAATAGCCAAAATATCAAGGGTGATTTTGCACCTGTGCACAAGGGAAGGTTAGCGACGGAGTGGTGGTAACTCAGGCCAAATGTCTGGTAAGGCTCTAAGCTCAATTTTGATCAATTTCAGTAATACTAATAACTTCTTTTGCCAGGGTTTGTGGCCTTAGATATCAAAGTTCTTTATACAAGAAGATCATTGTCATTATCTCTGTCTTATGGAGAATGAGACAAAATAGCTTGCCCAAAATCACCTTGGAGACGAGGCGCAGAGTCTTTGCAGGAAATATGATCTGAGACTTTCCAGCCTGTTCTGGCAGACCTTAGGTAGCACTTAGCCATCCTTCCGCTGCAAACCACGCGGCTTAGTGCAGGGACAGAAAATTGGAGGTTTATAAACATCTGAAGTGGATAGGCTGTACATTTTGTAAGAACAGGAACCTTCTTAGCTACTAACGTAGAGGAAAGGAGCCTAAAGCCTGATACTGTCTCATTCTTAGTCTGCAGGCTTAAAGCTGAAAATCTGTTTTCTAAGCTGTTACAGATCGCTTGTGAATGCAGTGTTAGGAGTGAGCACAAATAATTTCCTGGAAGAAGGGGAAAAAAAAAGATGCATTGCTGCATGTCAGAGACAGGATTAAACTCACATGCTGTGAATAATAACAACGATAAAAATGATCATAGTAATGTAAAAACAGAAGAAAATGCTCTTTATATATGGTAGAGGGTGTATCAACTTTTGGTTAAGACATAGCTAGCAGTCAGTTTCTGATTTGTCCATAATACAGAAAAGACCCAATCTCTCAAACCTCTTTCTTTTAGAATACTAATATAGAAATGAATATAACAACATTTTCCTTTTATGCAGAGAAGTGGGAGAGTAATTAAAATCTATTTTAAAGATATTTTGAGATCTTCATGTCAAAGCCAATTAAGTATATAAATTTCAGTAACATTTTGTCTATGTAGACTAACAGAAAGACCTTAACACAGAAAACAGTGTTTTTGGAGTAGTATTCTGATACCTTCTGCAATTCTGTAATTTAAATTCTGGTTAGTAATTTGTGTGTTTTAATAATTCTCTAAATATATACAGCTAAACCACTTTCTAGGTGGCTAATTAATTTTGGAATTGGTATCCAAGTTAGGACTGGCAACCTAATAGTGTTAAAAAAAAGAGAAGATATTCCTGTAGTCCATATTATCCTTTTTTGAATATGTATTCCCAGACAATATTATGTATTCAAATTAAAAAGCTCAGTGCTGAATCAGTCCAAGGTCATCATAGTTTGTCTGTTACAGTCTCCCTCAAGTTTGATGAGAGAGCTACATTAATGAAAATGCATTAGATTAAAAAAAAAAATAGAACACTGTTAAGTTCTTGTATTAGTAATGATAATTTTGCATTTGACACAGAGTTAAAAAGAATTTCTCTATTTGATGGTGTATTAATATCTGTAGTGACAAATCCTTCAGCACGTACTATAGCTGCCATTGCCTGGAGGAAAACCTAAGGACATTCTAAAGAGCACTGTGGAGGGAAGTTGCAAAGAAGTACTCGGTTTGGAGTTGTTAGACTGAAACTAAGCAGGACAGTTTGATGTATTGCCAGAAGGCTTTATCTTCTCAAAAAGTTTATAATCAAACACAAAGGAGAGCCTACTGCATATTTTGTTGTTCAGCAAACATGAAAAGTTGTTTTCCTTTCATTAATGCATCTCTCTTTACACTTAGTCTTATCCAAAACAGCACATTCTGTAGATATTGTTACCACTTAAAGTCCCGGATTAATTCACTTCAGTGAAACTGTGGTTCCTTTTTAAATTTGTTTTTTAAGCTAAGTTTGGCAGAGAAACTTGAATCACAAGTCAGAAAAGGGAAAGTACAAGTTAATACTCTAACATTTTCCAAATCTTCCATGTGAAATCTCAGAAATATTTCACACATATTATGAACCAGCTCCCTTAGAACATCTGATTTAGAAAGGTAAGTGTTATCCCATTTTCCCTGGGAAAAATGTGGAGTAAGGAATTAATTAAGACCATATACATACGTCAGAGAGCCAAACTGAAAATGGAATCCATATCCCACTATCTCACCACTAACCTTTCACTGAAACTATAGGATATCACACATGAACCCACACATGCAGAAGTGTTCACACATGTGCCCATATTGATGTTGTTGAACCCACACATGCAGAAGTGTTCACGCATGTGCCCATATTGATGTTGTTTGTGCACCATATCTTAGAATATTGATGTCTACAGAATAGATGTTTTCAACTTCAGAACTCATTCCATGTTTCTCTTAAGATTAACGGAAAGATAGGCATTTTGAGACACAATCCATTTAATCTTACTAGGTGCCAAATTTAGGAAGTGTTAATCATACTCCCAAATACCAATCTTTCATTAGTGATGCTAAAGAGAACCCAAAAAAGTAGCTCAAATGTAAACACACATTTAGAAAACCCTCCCCACAATAAGTACTAGAGCATTTCGTAGCAAGTTTCTCTGATTTTTCATTAAAAACAGTTGACAAGTATCTAGCTATGAATATTAAGCCACCTTTTAAGATGCCCATTCTCAGTTTTGATTGCACATAAATCAGTTAGAGCTGCAGTTTTAAAGGCATTTAGACATCTAATGGTGAGATGGAAATTATGTATTACTTATGTTTTCTTACTTTTCAGCAATAAATAAGAAATATTAATGACATTAATGATTTAGGAAGGAAATGTGACAAAGGAGTATGAGAAAGAGTCAAGCTAATATGAATAAGTTATTTTAGAGATATATTAGCCCCAGATGAGCTATGCTGAATAATGTCACCTTGGTTAGGGGGTAAGATTTTTCCTATGGCCTTACAAATTACTAACTTAGCATAAATATACACCTAGGCCTAGTCTTCAGGTTTTGTTCTTAAATGTCCACTGAATAATGTTATATTTATAGACAAATATATACATAGTTATATGTATATGTTACATGTATAGATCTATACATATGTTATGTGTATAGATGAAAAATAATTCATCTCACATATAGTCAGTGTTAGGTAGAAAACTGAAAGATATGGCTAACAGTTGATATCCTGGCTACAGAAAAATCAATAGCAAAACTCCCATCGAGTTGAATGTGGTGAGATTTTATATTTCATCTTGAGTGCCACAGAGCAGCAAATATGTTGGCCAATATAGTTAAAGAGAATAATATATTCTGTCAGGGGGGAAAAAAAAGAAAGAAAAAAGAAAAACCCATTTTGTTCTCTCATTGGTTTGAATATCTTCAGGCTGAAAAGAAAGAGACCATTTTGATAGTATTTAAAGAATAATAAGAAGAATAAGTAAGAGATATGCCCTGGAGACAAAACTAAAATGGCAAAATCTACAAAGTGAATAAATGGACAAACAGTAAGTCACTGATGCAATTCACTATTTTACCATCAGTGTTTTCGTCTACAGCCTGCCTCTTTTCTGAAGCACAGACCACAGCCTGAGCAGAATCTCTCCTGCTCAGCTTGAGCAGAGCCTCATTTAAAGAATCTTAATAGAAATTAGAAATAATGGTGTGAAGAAAAGGAAAGGTAGCTTCAAGCTGAGTATTAAGCCAAACTTTCAGACAGCGAAATATATTCAAACATGCAATAGTGTATTGATGAAAAAGCAAGAGAAATCATACTTTTGGGAGCATTCCACTATTGGCAGGTATATTGGCTGGTGTATGACTTTCCAGACATAGTATCTATGATGTTAAGATAGCTCTTCAGTTCAGGTTTTTCTCCTAGCTCCTGTTTCAGTTTCTGCTGTCTTCTAGTGTGGCACAGGAGCAAGTAACTTCCTTGGCAACGACCAGGCACATAAGTTTGGAAAGGGATCACCAATTAAATGGATGGGATCACTGAAGGATTCATTCATAGTGACGGCACAGGGCATGATTTTGCCTAAATCTACTGCAATTCTCCTGTGTGGCCATGTTTAAGTCATTGTTGCCTGGGACCACACCTGTACTGCCATGCACTGCCATGGCTATATCACAGCATTTATGTTCCAGGTTCCTAGAAGGAGTGCAGCACCCTGTGTTAAGTGCTTGGACTCCCTATACAGTGTACATGAGGAACTGAATCTACCAAAGTGGTATCCTTAAGCAAGTTTCTGCCCAAAGAAATACCAGTCTGCGCGAGGTATTGATTTGTTAATTGCATTATTCCTTCTCGTTAAGATACATTTCCCTCCATTTGGGTTTCACAGCCCAGTTTCCCTGTTTGGATGTAGAGGCTCTAAGCCCTACTCTCAGAGCTCAAGATGGGAATCTAAACCAGTTTTCTTCACATATTAGAGTAGCGGTGAGAACACTGACTTTACTTACACTCTGCTCCTATAAATGAGCGGTTGTAAGAAAAGACTGAAAGTCCTTTTACTTCCTACTTCTGCTTTCTACACAAATCCACAAAATGTGCAAAGCAAACAACAATTTTTCTTCGTGCATGATGCAAATTTTAAGGGACTGGGGCTGTTTCTAACTGTGTGTTTCTACAATACTTCAGTGAGGATCCGTTTCAGTAAAAACCTGTGTGTTAGTTCAATGCAAAAAGATCAAAGCAGTTTTCCTTTTTCCATAGTGTTTATTAACTTATATAAACAGGAACCACATCTTGTGTTTGTTGTTTTAGTATTTTAGATTCAGGCAGCTAATCCAGAAATAGAGAGACAGTTTGTTATTTTCTTAATAGACATGTGAGAGGACTTTTACATAGTTTGTTTTGATGTTTTCTTGCTATTCTTCCTGCCTTGAGTGATATTTCCATAATGCCCTCAAATATTTGAAACACAAAATTCTTAGTGTTCCTTATTTCAAAAGTGTTGTTATTAGATGCACTTTTTTGCAACATCCTCAGAGTCTCTTAGTCTTCAAAAGTACACATGGATCAACTGTAATATTATTAAGGGGAAAGAAAATTAATGCAGTTTTTTTTCTAGGAACACATTATGTTTTGAACATTCTGATTGTTTTCCTAACCAGATCTAGAGAAGACTGAATAGACATCACCAGAGACTTAATGAACATCTTTCCTGTTGGTGTCATACTCTTCCTTTTTCCTCAGTTTTAATCTCCTTTCTGACTGTGGCAGATGGCATTATGCTGATGAAGAAAAGAGATGTCTGGTTCTCAACAGCTTGTGCCAGTAGACCAGCAGTGCCTTTTCCTGCAAAACTTATTTTATGTGGAGAAAAGAATAAAAGATAATTATTTTTCAAAAGGAAAAGAACTTGAAGTTCATGAGTAAAACATGCTTACAAGGGACATGCATTCTGACAAAATACTACTATGCCTGTGTCCTTTTAAACTCTTCCATGGGCTGAACCACTTATTGATTCTATAAGGGTCTGAGCATTATATACTGTAGCTGTGGTGCATTGCAGGAGTTACTCTGATCAGATAGTCTAACCAGAACTTTTAATTTTTCAACAAAATTATTAAATGCTGCAGGAAAGTAGATGTCTAACACAAATGATTAAGCATATTGTTAGGTCAAAAGCCTAGTTTTGCATTAGAAAAATAAAAGCTTTACTTGGCTTTAACAGTAAACTACTAACTTCAAGCCAATGAGGCATTTGTGTAGGAGTCTATTATTGGCCAGCATTATTTGGATACTGCTGAATGTTAAGTAGCATGACATAGCAAACCCAACTCAGTGTATTTTTCATTGGAAGACTAGCAGTTTTCATATTGACTTCTAAACAGCTGACTTTTAAAAATATTATCTCTTTTTCTAAATTTTGATTAAATTCAAAAAAAAAAAACCAGTCCAAAATTTACTTTAGACACTGAAAAACATTGACTTTGAAGATTTAGGTTTTGTTCCTTTGTGTCTAGCATTTTTTAGAAAAAGAAAAAACCTTATCACATGCTTTTATGGGCAAAGTGTTCAGTTTTCAGGATATTCATTCAATCTGCAGATAAAAGCCATTTAAAAAATAATCTTATGCAATAAAATATTATCTTCCAGAAAATGAACCTTTAACATCTTACATTTTATAATGTGGACAGTCAATAGGTTTTTTTTTTGAAATATCATTTTCAACGTATAGTAACCAAAGAACAAAAAAGCCCAATGTTTTACATTCATACCAAAATGTCATATTTATTTAACTTATTTTATTACAAAGGATTCTCATGTTATTTAAAGCCCAATAACAATGCTAGATTTTCCAGAGAAAAAAATAAAGATTCTGATGCTGAAAACACTGTAGAAATTTAGGAAGAAAACAGTTTTCCAAATTGGGCTTGACATAATATAATCTGCTAACTGGTGTTTATATTATGTTCACTTCTAGAGGATGGAGTGTCAGACCACCGAAATGCTGTCTCGTAACTATCCAGTACAGAAGACTATAAACTTCTAGAGTGCTATAGATAACAAAGGCTTTACTTTCCACTACTCTCAAATGGCAGGAGACTGTGAATTCAAGTGGGAGATCCTGAGTAATGTGGTGTCATGGATTCAGTTGGGATAAGGTTAACTTTCTTATTAGCAGCTGGTACTGTTCTATGTGTTGGATGTGGGATGGGAAATAGTGTTCATAGTGCACTGGTGTTTTTGGTTGTTGCTAAGCAGTCAAGGCCTTTTCTGCTCCTCATCCTGCCCTTACAGTGAGTAGGCTGGGAGTGCTCATGAAGTCCACAACCATGACAGTAATTTTTGGAGAGCTTGGCTGGGACCTTTCAGTTAGGTTAGCGCAGTCGGTAGAACATAAGACTCCTAATTTCAGGGTTGCGGGGCATCTTGGGAGCCAAAAAAGAACATCGTTAATTTAACCCCAGACAGAAACCAAGCACCACGCAGCTGCTCACTCACTCTCCCAAGCTGGGATGGGAGAGAGAATCAGAAGAATAAAAGTGAGAAGAACCTCATGAGTTGAGATAAAGACAGTTTAATAAGTAGAACAAAAGCTGTGCATGCAAGAAAAGCAAAACAAGGAATTCATTCTCTGCTAGCCGTCAGTACACAGGTGTTCAGCCATCTCCAGGGAAGCAGGGCTCCATCATATGTAACAGTTACTTGGGAAGACAAATGCCATCTCTCCTAACATTCCCCCCTTCCTTCTTCTTCCCCCAGCTTTATATACTGAGAGTGACATCACATGGTATGGAATATTCCTTTGATCAGTTGAGGTCAGCCAAGAAGTGTAACCACTCCCAACTTCTTGTGCAGTCCCAACCTACTTGCTGTAAGGGCAGGATGAGGAGCAGAAAAGGTCTTGACTGCTTAGCAACAACCAAAACCACCAGTGCACATCAACACTATCTCCCGTCCCAAATCCGAAACATAGCACTACACCAGCTGCTAGCAAGAAAGGTAACTACCCCAACTGAAACCATGACATGCGGCCATGGTATTTTGATGTGGGCATGATATTTTGCCATGCAAAATGTGACTAATGTATGCAGTTCTTTAACTGCTTCTCTCTTTACGAAAAAGAACTCCAACAACAAAAATCAAAAAAAAAACCAAACAAACAAACCCACAACAAAACCATGCTCTAAGATCTTAATCATCTTAGACGGTCAGGATTTAAGTTTTACATCTCACCCAAAAGATTGATTGTGCCCTTGCCACATTCACATGCCAGAAGTATACTGTATTGATTGAATGTCTACTGCTTTTAGCAGTTAATAAATCCCAAGTTAGTGTTTACTGGCTTACAAAAGAGACACGCAATAACATTACATATATTAATTATACTTTTGAAATCAAATGTCGGGAGCATATCGGAAAGGTGGAACTATTTTCATTAATGCACTGGGTTGACAGCAAATTGTGTTAACAAAGTTCAGTGAAATGTCTTCAGTGTCCCTGGGATGTTCATAAAAATAAATTAGCCTGTGAAGACATAGCATGCTTAGGGAAATTCTAATACATGTAATTGTACCAGAATGCAAAGCAAGCCAACAAGTTTGCTGAAATGATTAACAGTTAACCAGGTTTGGAATATCAACAAATGTTTTACACATCCATAATTTATTGTTATTTCTTTAGGTTGACTACAACTTACACAGAGGGCAATTGAGAGCAGAGAATACTTATTTAACCTTAGTCTTCTTTTGAGTTGTGAATGAGATCACTTATTTTTGACTACATGGTCTTTGACCACATACATCACAACCCAAAGAAAAGGTGCCCATTGATGCTGAATAAATGAAAAGAGACTGGTTAGTACATCTCAATGAACTGTTCTGTAGAGTGTTTGATGCTGTGCCTTGATGTCAGTAGTCAGGAGTGGAATGGTAATTGCATTAATTAGTTTAACGGGACAAATCTTTGAAAAACTTGTGTCTTTGTTTCAGAGTGAGATAAAATAATTCCAGGAAGGAAATAGGTGGAACATTTGCTAAGCAGAAATATTACTTGAAATCTACAACTATAAGTACAAGTCAGTAGGGCTGGAGGTACCAATTTAAAAGTCAGGTGATCCATGAGGCTTTTTTTATAGACAATACAGCTGTCTTGGACAATTATTCATCCCCTTCTGAAACAGGCAAATAAGGAAGGTGATCTGAATTGTATCTGATCTGAATTGTATCAATGGATATGATGTTCTCTTTGTCTTCAAATACTGCAGAGGGGATTTAAATGGCTAATAAAGAACACGTCTACCTTTACTCAACTATTCAGTGAGATGACTTGCATCCTGACATGGGTCACTGATTCATGAATTGTTGTAATATTTATTGCAACATATTGCGGACACATTATTCCAAAAAGGTGGAAGAGGATTAAATGAATTCCAGTGATCTGAGCAGGTGGACATCATTACTTTTGACAATATTCTGACCTGGGTACAGTATCCTCTATCCATTATATTCTTTTCATTCCCTCCTCTAGAAAGTAAAATAGAAGCAAAAATAAAATAATCATGTGGTCAACTCAGAGGTCAAACATTGAAACCAAACAGCTAACACACACAGGTAAAATGAGAAGATCAGGTTACTGGGAGTCAAGAAGGCAGAGGAGCACACCAAACAGACCAGCACTGGAATAGACCCATCATGGAGAGAATCCAAGATATATACTGATAGAACAGAAAATATCAAAGCTGATTTTTTAATGGATTATTGCATGAGAGAATATTGGTGACCGTCTCAACATCAAGAAACATCTATTTACACAGACTTCAAAGTACCCTTATTTTTGGACACATGTGACCTGACCAAGACAGTAGATCATTATTGTTAGCAATACCAAAGCTAAGAAAAACCAATGTATTTAAATGTAGAGGGAAATTTTACTATTATATGAGACACAGCCATTGAAGCAAAGACGTGAAGGAAGGAAAGGAAGAAAGCACAGTGTAAATTTATACAGTTTCCTTAGGAAACACAGAAAATGTTAAAGGGGGGGGAAAAAAGAAAAATCATCTACATTAGAAAAATTTATGTAATGCTAGACATTTCAACAACCGAGGCTGTGTCTAGAATATATATAATTTAATAACGTTTTATGCAGAAGACGTTACTGCAGTGAAACTTGAAAATTGTGGTCAGCTATGATGTTCATGTTTTAAACAGGCTACTGAAAGAAATGAAGAAAATTCTGAAAATAATCCCATAAAACAAAAAAAACTGAAGAAAAAGTTACAGACCTATTAAAAAGCTCAGGCTATTTACATTATCTACAAGAATGATGAGAGGTAGCTTGATCACACTGTATGTTTTTTCAAAGAGAGAAAATGCAAGATATTAAGGAGCTTTTCTATGCTGGAGTCCCAATGTAAGCCAATGGCTTGAAACTGCAACGAAGCAGTTTTTAATTTATACACATTATAACATGAACTTCAAGGGGGGGAAAAAGTGAGTAGTATTTTTGAATCTCTGAAGGCCAATTTTGTATTTCTATTTGTGTTGAGGAAGAAAACACAAAATTCTGTCCCCTTTAATGAGAAAAATCCTTGCTTCAACAAAGTTACATGGAAGCAGAACAACCACCACAGTGAGGTCATCATCAACTTCCTTACTCTCTACCCCCTGCCCTAAAAGGAAAAAAAAAAAAAGTGCTGGTAGCAATGTAGAAGGATTTGATGCATTTTTTATATATATATAAGAGATTAAATTAGCTTAATTTCCCTCCATTCAGCACCTTTGAAGAGATTTTAGCAGTGTAATGGTAGAATGCCAATTCATAACATCCTAAATAGATGGAAAAAATTGCTTGCTGAAAGTACCTCCCCTTCTCTTCAGCTGGCTAAAATTAGCTGCCCAGTTTCAAAAAGCTGAAATAAGGTGGGATAAATCCCATCATAAAAAGAATTCAGTGGAAAATAATCCATGAGAAAAGGTATGCTTTGTAAAAAAAGTACTTACCATCATGCATTTGGTATAATTATACTTTGCTTTTCAAACTGTAATGAACAGTGGTTCATATAAATGGTAGGTTAAAAACATGACTAATTTAGTTATTGTTATTTCCTTTGGCATTCATTTTGATATATGTATTGTTAAAATCTGGGTATATTAACTGCATTGAATTTGCCTCTTTGCTTAGTTGGCTACTTTGCTTCCAGCAATTTATTGCATTTGGAAACGTTCATGCCTGGAGACATTCAGTACAGAAGTACCTCTACTTTTCTGACATTTTTGTCCTTCCTCCCACTTCTTAGTATATTCAGGATACTGAATGAGGGAATGCAGAAGTATGAAGTGGCAGAAGCGTACAGCTGTTTTGCTTATTCTTCCCAAAGCTGTGGACAAAGCCAAGAAATAAATCCGGGTGGGCTGCATAGGATGGGTTGGACTGGGGAGGCAGAGAGTTTTAAATGGTTCACAGTTGGAGTGCTTGAAATACAAAAAGGGAACAAATTTGTTTAAAAACAGAAAGGCATTTTTACCTCTTTCTTGGGATAAACACATTCCTCCCAACTGGGGCTGGAACTAAGAGAAATTCCCTGACAACCACATTTGGCATGTGTTCGTGGGAGAAGACATGATGTTAGGCTGCAGGAAGACGCATAGGAGGTTAAGAGAAGATGGGCTGAGAGAGGGTGGAGGGGAAGTAGATGGAATAGTAACACTACTGTGAAATCTTCTCTTGGGTGTTATGAAAGCTTCCTACAATTCTGGTACTACGTACGAGCATATTTTAGTGACACGTGAATCGAAGTGCAAAAGATACTGAAGACTGAACTTCTGTTTAGCGTCACAGAGCATAACTGGAAAGGCTGTTCTTTCATCTTCTCTCTTTCTGAGATTCTAGCCCCAAATAGTTAAGAACAAATGTTTTTCTTATAAATTACTGTTTCCCTATTTGGAATTCCCACACCTCATCTCCTTTTTGTTATTCTTTGTAGCAGGTTGTTCAATCATGTTCATATCAAGACCATTTGACTGTCATGTACTGGAGACATCTACAAGATGGCTTTGAACTAGCTAATTTCTATGGTTGTTAGAAAGATAGCCATGGCAACACAAAGTTTGCTGTAGGCTTAAAAGTATGCCCTTGAGACAGGAAGGAGAACAACATAATAAACCTTGACTACTTTCCAGATTTGAGTTTAAATAGATGTTAATTTGTCTGTTCATATATTTTTGTTCTGCTAGAGTCACTTGAAATACCTGTTTACATACCCAAGTTTGAAAGAGGTGACTACTTTAGCCCCAAACTTTGAAATATGTAGCAGGTTTGCCTTAGGTTGTCAGGGTGATGTCACCAGCTATCTTCTGCTATGCAGCCCGACATGCATTGTCAATCCTATCTCCCATGTGTCTTAGACTCATCTGCATAAACTAAGTAATAAAAAAATACCTGAAAGAGATGATTTTTTCGTTCTTCATTCACTTGATCATTTGTCAGTCATTTCTGCCTCACCAGGAAGTACCCCCACCATATTTTGGGAATGGCTTCAGTGAGTTCTTGGTGCTTCTTTTCCCTTTCTTCAACATTCTCCTCCTTTTTCCAATTGCTTTAAGCTCCCTCTTTACTTTTTAGGGTAAAGTGGAGTTAAACTAAAATCTCTCTTATGTGATAAAGAAGGAAATAATTCTAGATGTTAAAATAGGTTGTCAGAAACATTGACAAGTGTAGATAGAATGTGATTTATGGACCTTTAGCTTTTTAAATTAAAATCTTATATCCTAAGGTAATACAGTAGTGCTGGTGTGCATTGAATTCTTGCACTGCATTCCAAATTATCTATAGCACATTAATTTACCATAGATCTGTTTCAGTTGTTTGAGTAAAATGGACAAGATAAATCGAATTAGTCTGAAGTATAAGATTGTGGGGAAAATGAAGTCCATGAAGACTGTCAGACGTAAGAATTAACAGTTACTGCTTTAAGTGTTACTTGTAAAACAGAGACTCTGGGAGACATATTTGAATTTGGATACTCTTTTGCTGGCTGATACAGTGAATGTCCTGTTCAGGGACACACAGCTTAGGTGATATGTAGCATAGTTTTCCTTTCAGTATGTCTCAAGTTAAAAATGGAAATTTCAGAACTTAACAGAAGTCATATAAAGTTGGGCCACTAGCCCATTAGACCTGTGTCCTTCCAGCCTCATGATAGAATTCAGAATTTTAGGTCATAAACCTCTGAAAATTCAAATTATTAAATAACCTACCCACAAAGTTTTCTTTCTTATCGCAATTAAATGTGGATTTCCTTATATCCTGCAGCATAACAAATCCAAAAATCTTGATTCTTTTAAATATTATTCTTTTCAAATTTAAATGAATGATATTTCAGTTCCAGTTTCAAATGTGCTGTGCTTATGCAGTCTGGGGAGAGATACTGCAAAATATTTGGAGATGCTGTTCTTGATATTTTTCCCCACAACGTGGCCAAGAGAAAGAACTTAAAGTACTCTGGAAGGCCTTTTTGCAAATTACTTTTAGCTTGGGAAGATCAACAGTTTTGAAAAGGGGTATCCAGCAACAGTAAAGGTAATTCAAAATTATTTCAGGACTTGGAACAGTTGCTGAAATTAAGATTTAAAAAGATAATTATAAACCATACAGCAGTAAGGACAGAAAATACTATGTTTAAAAAAGTGGTTATTCTTTTCCCTCTAAAATTTTGGACCTGATCTACCATGATTTTTGGAGCTTTTCAGAAAAAAAGAAATAGTCACAGAAAACAAAACAGATAAAAGGCAATCTTACAGTTTAAGAAACATTTGCAGTTATAAGTACTTTATATGTTTTTTGGGAGTTCCAAAGTCCCTCTCAAGCTATATTATTTAGATGCCTAAGTAGTTACAGATGAAAGTTAAAATTCTTTTATAGATTAGAAACTGGTAAAGCAGTATAATTAAATAAAAGCAAAAAAAGGAAAAAAAAAGGTCACAGCTGGATATCTGAGGATTACAGCCAAGACTACATTATCGACCATGCATTATCAGCTACCTGAAAAAGCTAGTCCCTTAGGCTCTCTTTACAGAGGCACTTATAAAGGCAATTCACATCTTAGGTGTGTGAAATGCCTTTCCGGAAGTACTTATCTGTTAACTTCTACTGAAGGAATTCAGGTAATTAGGTTCCTAACTTAGACCTCACCAGTGCACCAGATTTGAGGGATGAGCTTAAGTTAAGGTTATTCATCTGAATCAATCTTCCAGTCTAATTGGTTTCATCTTTCCCATTTCTTTGCTTTGGAACAACTGCACTGGCAGTTTCTTCAGAAGCAGAGATCTGCTGTGTTACATACCTCATTTTGTCCAAAGACAAGTAGGAAAACCATGAAAACAAAGATAATTATTTCTGGTTTTTACGTATTTTAGTAGGAAGAAAGCAGAACAACAATTATAAAGGTGCCCCAAAGAATTCAGAAAAAACTCCAAGTTTAACATTCTTGTGTCTTTTTTTGAAGCCAAATAGAAAACATTTCATTGTAAGCATGGCATCCTCAGGCAACCCAGCACAGCGGGTTGGTGTGTAGAGGTCTCTACCAGGTTGGTAGGATGGCGGTAGATGATAGAAGAAATCGTTTAGGTGTGATTTCAGGGGCTACTGATCTATGTAAGATCAAGCAACGTTCCTCTGTGACATCTGAATCATCCCTACACGTCTCACTTCAACATCATTTACTAGGGACAGTAAACGTTATGTCAGTGTTTGTCTCCTTGATGTGGCTATGGGAGAACTGAGGGTGATATCTTTGTAATCTAAACTAGCTCCAGAGACTACACATTCTGGAAGCCTATAAGCTAATTTCTTTCTGTATAGCGTCTAACTCATTTATGAGGTAAAAGCGTGGTAAATACCTCTCTCTACATTCTCATCTGCAGTGTCTGGAGTTAAATGGAGAGAATTGTGCCTTTTGGAGTCAGACTTTTATAAAGGTCTTAGAGATGCACATATATCGATCTCTATATCTGGATTGCTTTGGGCACATATACAGGTGCAAATAGAGCTTTCCTTTTTGCAGGCACTCAGCTTCATCCACGTTCATCCAAGAGCTGGATTCTGCCACTCATAAACTCTCCATGACTGAAGCGTTGGAGGAAAGAAATATCAAACTGTGTGAAACACCATCAAAACTGAAACAGTCTTAAATAAAAGATTTCTGTTTAGGTTGGGAATTGTAAATAAGTGTACATACACAAAGACACAAACTCACAAAACCAGATTTGCAACAGCAATAAAAGATGGGAGTCTGGAGGAGGAATATTGGTAGGTTTGCTGTATAAACTTTTCGTTTAAATTCAAATTTAGGCAAACAAACTCCTCTGGGGTCCTCAAATGCATTTACTTTCTTCTCTGACTTTCTAAAGAATGTAGGTTTTAGGAATAGTGAGTCACTAGAGGCCTAAAACGTAGGTATAAATCTAAACTAAATGAACTGTATCTCTGTCAGATACCAAAGATCTAACTATGTATATCTTTCTGAAAAATATGGAAGCACCTGCCTGTGCTTCAGCAACCACATAAACTGAGATGCAAGAGTTCTCTCATTTCTCAGGTTCCGTATATCTCTTTTCATTTGCTTACAATATAAGCAATTAAAGGTATCATCTACTTCAAAAATCTCTCCTAACCTTACATTATTCTAGTTCCTTTTCACCCCCACCTTCTCACATAATGAAGCTACATTTTCTACGCTGAAGGGAAGAGAAAACTTCAGCTTAGGAATTATATTGAAATAAATTTCTTTCTGCAGCAACAGAGTTCTCTCACTTTGAGAGATGGTTTACAAAACCTAAGTGTATGTGCCAAGGTGGTCTAGGCTGTGAGAGCAGGAACAATGCTTTGCTACAGTCTCCTTCCTATCACAAAACAGCATTTTTCAGTATGCTATTTCAGTATGCTGGGAGGTTTTTATTACCGCAGACACTACCATCTCATCCCTCTATCAGCAATGGTGTCCCTTTATGACTGTTTAAATTCAGAATCTCTCCCTTTTACATGGCCTGAGTGGAACAAAAGGACCAGATCTCAATAGAGAATCCGTCTGCTTGTCTGCTCAGGTACCTCAAGCCTATGTACACGTTCAGAATTTTAATGTCTATTGTTAGCCAGGGTTAGGCACATTTTTCTCTTCATCTAAATCTAAAAATGCTGAAAACATCTTGAGAAATGTTTTGCTATTTTACTTTTGGTTCAGAAATCATGCATTGCTTGGATGTGTGTACTGACAGATAATGAGGGAACATCACACAATATATGATAACAATAACACTGAAGTAATGTGAGAAAGTAATTTATCTTTCTGTTTCCACTCTGCCTGTGAGAATCTGAAAATCACTACCATTCCCATTTGAATGAATATTTTGGTGGGAAACATTCATTTGAATATAAAGGACTGAAGAGTTCAGCTATTGACGATATACAGAGAAGTTAGATGGAGAGGGAAGAAAGAGATGGAGTACGGCTACTTATCAGCAATATAAACTGAATCTTTTTAATGTTTTGTCAGTATTAAAATACCTTCTGTTTATTGATAATCTCTTTGCCAGACATGTTTTGTAAGTCTATTGCTCAGAAATAGTATCTCTTATTTTCCATCTCTCTCTCTCTCTCTTCCCTCTCTCCCTTCTTCTAAATTGTCTAGCAGCTTGGAGGAATCTGTCAGAAATTTCATTAAAGCTTCAATATTTACATGTGCAGGTAGGACTAATTAAGTTTAGAAGAATTATTAGGAAAGTGTATATTCCTTTTGCCCTTCCTAATGTTGATATAAGAATTAATAGTAATTGATTAAAATCTGTGCCCCAGTTACACTGAAAATTTCTAACTCCAGTAATGCATCTAACTCAAGCACTTAAAGAATGCGCTAAGGTTAAAGGATCTTTGGATCCCTGGTGAAAGATCAGAAGTCATAGAAAAAATACATCTGTCCCTTAGGGCTTTATATGCCTAAGTTAGCGTGAAATTAACAGGGGCCTAGATGCTGCCAAAAGCTTCTGCGCATGTGTATATTGTATAGGAAGGAGGAAAAGAAAGGTGAGGGCTTTCCTGTCTTATGTCTGGGGTTCCTCAATAATCAGGAACCTCAGGGAAGTGCCTGACTTTCTGAACAATGCTTCTTAATGGTCTCAAAGACCTGGGATGAGTTCTGAAGCCAACAATTTTCTTTTCTTAATGCTATACATGCAGTGCTAACAAGGGGCTCCGTTCCAGGTAGTTGAAACACTTGACTTGACCTTAACCTAAATTCTGTTCATTACCAGGTCTGGAAAAAGCAGATTAACAAAAAAGGATGCTCAACCCCTTCCTTTATCCCACTATGACAAACTTCATTGTTTTTTCTTCCTTCTTTACTTTTTAGTCTTAGAGGTGAAACATGCTTCATTTAAGAAAGTGAGAGGGAGCCCAAAAACCTAATAATTGCATTGGTTTGGATATTGAGAAAAGCCAGTTCAGGACTGCATGCAACCTGATGGTCCAAATTTGATAGTCTAGGACACTTTATTAGCATATTGTCCTTCCTTTCACCAAAATTCATAGCCTAAATGTACTACTTTCAGTTGAGTTCCAATCTGATAAAAAGCTAATTTTTTCTGTAGTTATGTGGTTCCAACCTGCCAAAGCCATGGCACTATCTTGTCTGATCTGACTTTGGAAGCGTGGTACCACAAATTTGCTGTGGCAAAAAAGTCCTACAAAGCAAAAAATGCTGTTAACAGTTAATCCCAACAATCTCAGCTCTGGTAATATGTTTGGCCAGCTAAATTTAAGTGTGCCTTTTGAAGCTTATGTTGAATTCACAGTCTCAAAGTAAAAAACACAAAGAAACACATTAGCAGATGCACATTTCTCTAGTATTTTACAGTAACTTCTGGTCTGTTTTAGATTAAGCTCCTTGCTGAACATGATTTCCCTGATTTCTAGGGACACGTTGTACTGGCACTGAGAGACACAATTACTCTGTATGTACCTTGCTTACTTTAAATATTATTTGCCCAAATTCAGGTGCATAAAGAAAATTATATTCTTAGGTAAATTGATTTGCAACCCAAGACGCAGCCCCAGTTAACTATAGATAAAACCCATCACTTTCCTTTTTCAGTTGGGAAGAAGATTTACATTTCTTTCATAAATTCTAACTGTGGAGACAACCATCCCCTTGTGTGGAAGAATTTCCTTGGAGGAGCAAAAATGATTAAAAAATGAACACAGTTTTCTCACAAGAAAACCCTAAAATCTTATTGTTGTCCTGACTGTGTTCATGTTCAGCTACCTTTAAATGTGAAGTCTGAAACACGTAGCTCTCGTGAATGAGTCGGGAAGATGCTGTACTGGGACAAAACGCTAAATGAAGTGGTGCTGGTGGTTCATTAGTTAACACTTTCCTGACTAAATCAGTATTTGTGACTCATCATGAAGTACTGTGTATGAAATGAAAAGTAAAACAGAGGTCCCTGACCATTTTGTTTCATTAAACATCTGGTCACACTTTTAGCCAGAGCAGAGGATGTTAATTTCAATGTTCTTACAAAATTTCTAGCTGGGTAATTACATTCTGCTCCACTAAACTCCCCCTAGAGAAAATTTAATTAAAAGGAGTTGATGTCTCTCTGGCCCAGAGTAGACAGGTATCTGTAACACAAAAGCCACCAGCACAATTGGCATAAATTGGTGTTCTTCTGTGGCAGGGAAAGCAAGGATAGAAGTATTACCTTTTCCTCACCAGAAACGGACATTCCATTTCAGGCACTGTGTACATCCACATTATGCTGGTGAAACAAAATACTGAATTTCTCGATATCTTTTCCGAGCTTCTTTTAAGCAGTAGGAACTGAATTTATTGCTCACAGCACTTTCAGCAGTTAGATAGGTTCATTCTTAGTAGGTTTTATTAATGTTCTAAGTAGTGATTAAATAGATATACACAGGAGAGAAGGACGGGGAAGGCACTTCTGTGGTGCAGCTTGGAAGCTGCTATACAGATATTGAAAAAGTCTTTTACATTAATAATCAAAGAGTCACAGAAACAGTGGGGCTGGAGGGCACCTCTGGAGATCACATAGTCCAACACCTCTACTCAGAGCAGGTCGGCTGCCCAGCAGGTTGTCCAGAACAGGATCTAGTCATGCTTGAATATCCTCAAATATGGAGTCCACAACCACTCTGAGGAATCTGTGCCAGTGTTTGACTGCTCTCACAGTAAAAAAAAAGACTTTTCTTATATTTAGACTTGTCTTTTAGTTTGTGCTCATTGCCTCTTGTCCTTTCATTGAGCACCACCTGAAGGGTCACAGCTCTCTCAGCGTCTCCTTTTATGTCAGATGCTCTGACCCCTTTATAATCTCTGTTGCTGTTTGCTGGACTTGCTCCAGTACATCTATGTTTCTGTTGTACTGGGGAGAGCAGAACTGGACCCTGAGGCTCCAGATGGGTTTCACCAGGGCCTAGTAGAGGCTGATTCAAGAGTTTACTTTCTCCTACTTCCACCTGGACAATGATGATCTCCTGTGTGCTAAATACTTTGGCACCGGGTGACAGCAGGCAGCTGGAGGGTTGTTATAGTGCCTTTCTGGAGGAAAAAGTTGAGAAACTCAAGGATCAGATGGGCATATTCTCTGGACCTCATGTGTCTTGCAAATATTTTGCTTCAGATCCACCTCCATGTGACTGTCATTCTTTACTAGTTCTTAGCAATAGCTTAGCCTTTTAAAGCTTTAATTAAACTGTCTCACTAATGGACAGTTAATGATTTAAAAGGAAACAATTCACCAATGTCATGTCCCTCCATTGTACAGTACACATTTTAATGGTTTGTACTGAATCAGTTGCTTATTAAGACCTTGAATATCTGAACAATCATACTACATTTTCTCAAAATAACATAACATGATACAATGTGGTTAAAGTAGAGTGACAGCAAGATCTGTGTTTTGAACGTAAATGCCGCATTGTACCATGGTAAAAAAACGTTCCACAAATCTAGTGAGTCAGTCATAGCCTTGAGTTTGGATGATATTCAGCATAATGACATGGCTCAGAACTAATTTCCAAACAGTCCGTCATCACTCACAGAGCCTACTCAGTCATCTAGAGCCTGTGCAAGCAAAACTCCCAGTGACTTCAACAAAGCAATGCCTTAGAAATGAATTGAGGATAGTTCAGATGAAAAAAAAACAGAAGTCAAAGTCAAATAGAAAAACAATCACTTTAGAAAGTATACAGCTTCCATCATCATAATATCTCTGCACCTCACAACCTTTCCTCAAAATGCTATTAAAGGATTCTTAAAGTAGGGATTTTATGAATGGCTATCCAATGTGCCCATGGTCATGGAAGAAAACTGGCAAATAGCAATACCACGATCCACCCCAGGAGGAAAACCCTTGTCCCATCATAGAGGAACTTCCAGCAGAGTCATGGTTGGGTAGTACTGACTAGGATGTGCTAATGAGCCATTTTTTGCATCAAATTTTACTGTTAAAATGCATCCTTAAAATCTGAAGCAGTGTTGATATACAGACTGATTTCCTTATTGTTATTGACAGTAAACTCCATCCTGAGATAAAAACTTTCCCAACATGCACCTAAAATATGCCTTGCTGCAGTGTGAGATCACTTGTCATTCTTTTCCAGTTAATTATAATAATTGATTCTATTGATCCAATGCTTTTTCTGAATATGTTTCTGCATTAATAACTCAACAATGAATAGCCAGAACTGCTCTTCTAAACCAAACCTTATCAATAGAAGGTGACCAAGGATTAAAATTAGATTTATGCACTAGTGAATAAAAAGATGACTCAGGCTAGATCCACTGGCAAACTAGCTGTACTAGAGCCTGTTCTCTGGCCTTATGTTGTGGGTTAGCCCCAGCCAGCAGCTGAGCACCACACAGCCACTTGCTCACTCCCTGCCTCCTGCAGTGGAACATGGGAAACAATAGGAAGAGCAAAGGAAAAAAAAAAAATCATGCATCAAGATAAAAATACCTTACTAAGTGACGGAAGGAGAAATAGGAAAGATTTAAAAAAAAGAGCAAAAGAACGAAACAAGTGATGTAAAGTTGATGACTCACCACATCTCACTAATAGAATGATGCCCTGCCAGTTCCTCTCACACAACCTCTCCCTGATGCTTTTATTGCTGAGCATGACACTTTATGGCATGGAATATTCCTTTGGTGAGCTGGGGTCAATTGTCCTGATTGTGTCCCCTCCCAGCTTCTTGTATGATCCCAGCCTACTTGCTGAAGAGGCAGAGCTGGAAAAAGAGAAAGCCTTGACACTGTGTGAGTACTGCCCAGTGATAGTCAAAACACTAGTGTGTTATCAACACAGCTTTAGTCACAAAGTGATTGGGAATTGTTTTGGATTATCAAAGTGAGGTATAAATGAGCTGGAGATTGCTCAAACAGTTTGGTAGTGTTGATAATCCTGGTCCTATAGTCTGACAATGTTTAATGTCTTGGTATATGAGCCTTAGTTGTGGTCAATGACTCAATGTCCAAGCGGCAAGCAGTGACAAGTGGTGTTCCTCAGGGGTCGGTACTGAGACCGGTACTACTTGACATCCTTGGCGACATGGATGGTGGGACTGAGTGCACCCTCAACAAGTTTGCTGATGACACAAAGCTGTGTGGAGTGGTCAACACACTGGAGGGAAGAGATGCCATCCAGAGGGACCTGAACAGGCTTAAGAACTAGACCTGTGCAAACTACATGAAGTTCAAGAAGGCCATGTGCAAGCTCCTACATCCACTTTTGGATTTAGGTTTGGGTTGGGTTGGTTGGGTTTAGGTTTATGTGTGGGGGTGGGGTTTTTTTGTGGGTTTTTGTTTGGTTGGTTTTGGTTTTTTGGTTTTTTGGTGTGGGGTTTTTTTGGTTTTTTGGGGGTTTTCTTGTTTGTTTTTTGTTGTTGTTGTTGTGGGGTTTTTTTGTTTTGTTTTAAATGGGAATGTCTTTATTTGCCCATACTTCTATTTCCCTTTAAATTGAGACTTTAAGGCATTCATTGTTTAACATTTTTCTTTTGTTGTTTTTAGATTATACAAAGGGAAGTTAGGTACTTAAATTTTAACAGAGTATAATAATATTTCCCTGCAATTTGCTAGGGTTTAATTTGTCCTCTTTCTGCTAGAAATGTTTCTAAGCTTTATCACAGGGCTTTATCACAGTTTCTAAGTTTTATCACTTTAAGCTCTTGCTGGGGACTTTATTACAAGATGGTGACATCCTTAGTTTGTAAACAAATTGACTTCCTTCTTTGCTTCTGTTTTGTTTGGCAGAGTAATTGTCTGTTAGTGTCTTGCAGCAGTTTTCCTGGCTGCAAAACCTTGTTGCACTATTTTAAATAAAATTAGTCAACTGACCTTTTTGTCTATGACCACATCTTTATTTCCTTTTAAATTGAGAGTGAACTCTCACATAGGTTAGAGTAATCAAGGAGCAGAACTTTATTTATTAGCATTGATTCTACAAATCACCTGGTGCAGCAAACAAACTCTAGAGGCAATACAGTAATTTAGCAATTCTCTTGAATCTTAGAGTTTGTCTTCTGAATCTTGCAGGTGATGATACAAGGAAAAGTGAGACAAAACAATGAGCAGCAATCACTGTTCTTCACCCCTTTGCTCCGTTATGGCTCACCACACAATAATGTAATTTACCACAAGCAGGGAAATCCTCGGGGAACCCTTTATATAATGGGATATGGCCTTAGGCTTTTATGGTGTTTTTTTCAAAAGTACTTTTTACAGAGAAAAAAAATATTCTCATCTTGTATTTTCCCCTTTTCCTCTGCCTTCTGACACCAAAGTAACCAGTTGGCACTGGGATCATAACACTAGTCTCACTTTGTACAGTGTAAGGTAAATTGTAACAGAGGCATTATAAATGTGGTCTTAGGCCTACTGCAGTTTAAGATTTTTTCAAATCCTCATCTGATGCTCCCCAGGACAGTGACCTATTGGTTTGTCTTCTGGGACAACTTCCTCGTAATTAGAACTTGGTCTCCTTAAATGTCTCCTTAGTGAAGTGAATGGAGAAAGATTAAATTCTCTCAGAGAAGTTCAAAAACGAAAGGACTGTGATGAGGTGTATCTTCAAAGGACCATAAGTACATAAATTCAGAACTGATATTGAATCACACCTTAACTGGTTCCTTCAGACAGAGAAAAATAAGTTTTTCTAAAACATGGTGCTAAAAGTGCAAAAATAACTATCTGTCATACTGGTGGGATCCAAAAGGAATCTGCTCCAATTAAGTGTGAAATGGTATTGTCAGTAAAACTACCCCAAATAGTAATACTAGAAGTGAAAAAGGATTTCTAGTGCCTACAGCTCTGTTCATCACTGAAGAGATGGTAGAAACATACAAATGAACCAGCTGATGTTCGTGACAGGAATGGAAAGAAACCTTGAGAATTCAGAAAAGCTTTTCTTTCTGTAGCACTAAAAAGCTGCATTATGGTGGAGTAATTTTGGCCCTTTGACTATGAGGCAGAGTATATGTTAGACATCCATTTGCCATCCTCATTTTGATGAGCTGTATATGAGTTCTTAGTGGCAAGATGTATTCAGAATATTTGATATCACACTTTATCCTGCTAGGCTGGATTGGCTAAAAGCAGGCATTTCAAGCTCCCTTTGGAAAACAGCACTTCAAGAGAAGTGTCCTAGATGTTTCCTGTGCAAAAGAGGTATTCTAGATAATGGAACAATTCTTGTAGGTGTAGTTTTTTAAAACCTGAAATAGTAGTCATGAGTGTAACTAAAAACTAATAGCATTATCAGAAGAGTAGGGAGCACAAACTAAACCTGAATCAAAGCCAAATGTAAATCACTGAAGAAGAGGAGATTAAGTCTGGTGGCAGATTTGATTTGGATATGTGAAAGTGCCAATGCTATACAAAGACATGAACCTGCTATAAAGAAATACAAAGTGTATCAGAACCAGTGAACTTTTTGTTTAGCTGTAGATCAGAGTTGGTACACTGGTTGGGTTACAACAAGGTAAGCACAGTCATCAGAAGATGTTATGGCTTTGTTTAAGGGAGTAAGAAGAAGTATTCATCTCTATTACCGAAGAAGAATCAAAGAAAAATGCAGAACTAGTACATTTAGAATCATAGAATTGTTTAGGTTGGAAAAGATACTTAAGATCAACCATTGACCTAGCTCTCCTAAGTCTACCACTAAACCATGTCCCTCAGCACCGTATCTACATGTCTTTTAAATACCTCCAGGGATGGTGACTCCACCACTTCCCCAGGCAGCCTGTTCCAATGCTTGACAACCTTTTTGGTGAAGAAATTTTTCCCAATATCCATCCTAATATTCCCCTAGTGCAACTTGAGGCTATTTCCTCTTGTCCTATCACCTGTTACTTGGGAGACAAATCAACCGCCACCTCACTACAACCTCCTTTCAGGGGGCTGTAGAGAGCAATAAGGTCTCCCCTCAGACTCCTTTTCTCCAGGTTAAACAACCCCAGTTCCCTCAGCAGTTCCTCATAAGACCTGTGCTCTAGACCCCTCACCACCCTCATTGCCCTTCTCTAGACACGCTCCAGCACCTCAATGTCTTTCTTGTCGCGAGGGGCCCAAAACTGAACACAGTATTCAAGGCGGGGCCTCACCAGTGCCAAGTACAAGGCGACAATCACTGTCCTAGTCCTGCTGGCCACACTATCCCTGATACAAGCCAGGATGCTGTTGGCCTTCTTGGCTACCTGGGCACACTGCTGGCTCATATTCAGCCAGCTGTCAACCAACATCCCCAGGTCATTTTCTGCCTGGCAGTTTCCAGCCACTCTTCCCCAAGCCTGTAGCGCTGCCTGGGGTTGTTGTGACCCAAGAACAGGACACAGCACTTGGCCTTATTGAGCCTCGTACCATTGGCCTTGGCCCATTGATCTAGCCTGTCCAGATCACAGAATCACAGAATCACAAAATCACAGAATCACAGAATCACAGAATCACAGAATGTTAAAGGTTGGAAGGGACCTCTGGAGATCATCTGGTCCAATCCCCCCTGCCAGAGCAGGTCCACCTACAGCAGGTGGCACAGGATGACATCCAGGTGAGTTTGGAATGTCTCCAGAGTCGGAGACTCCACCACCTCTCTGGGCAGCCTGTTCCAGTGCTCTGCCACCCTCAAAGGAAAAAAGTTTCTCCTCATGTTGAGATGGAACTTCCTATACTCAATTTTATATCCATTACCCCTTGTCCTGCCACTGGGTACTACTGAAAAAAGACTGGCCTCCTCCTCCCGGCACTGTCCCTTTAAGTATTTGTAAGAATTGATGAGATCCCCCCTCAGTCTTCTCTTGTCCACACTAAAAAGACCCAAATACCTCAGCCTTTCCTCATGAGAAAGATGCTCCAGCCCCTTAATCATCTTCGTGGCCCTTTGCTGCACCCCCTCCAGCAGTTCCCTGTCTTTCTTAAACTGGGAAGCCCAGAACTGGACAGAGTACTCAAGTTGTGGTCTCACCAGGACAGAGTAAAGGGGGAGGATGGCGTCCCTTGACCTGCTTGCTACACTCCTCTTGATGCACCCTAGGATGCCATTGGCCTTCTTGGCCACAAGGGCACATTGCTGGCTCATGGTCATCCTGTTGTCCGCCAGGACTCCCAGGTCCCTCTCTGCAGAGCTGCTTTCCAGCAGGTCAGCCCCCAACCTGTACTGGTGCATGGGGTTATTCCTCCCCAGGTGCAGGACCCTACACTTGCTTTTGTTGAACTTCATATGGTTTCTCTCTGCCCAACTCTCCAGCCTGTCCAGGTCACGCTGAATGGCAGCTCTGGACTGGACCCAGCATGCATCCCTGAGGAACACCACTAGTTGCAGGCCCCCAACTAGACTCTGCCCCACTGATCACAACCCTCTGAGACCTACCTGCTAACCAGTTTTCGATCCACCCCACTGTCCTTTCATCTAACCCCACACTTCCTAAGCTTGCCTACAAGTATGCTGTGGGAGACAGTTTCAAAAGCCTTGCTGAAGTCAAGGGAGACAACATCCACAGATCTCTCTGTAGGGCCTTTCTGCCCTCAATCAGGCCAATGCTCCCATCTGACTTAGTGTTGTCTGCAAACTTACCAAGGGTGTGCTTGATCCCCTCATCCAGATTATTGTTAAAAATATTAAAGATACTAAACAGAGCTGGGAATTTGGGAAGGAATAACTCCTTGCACCTATCCAGGCTGGAGTTGGTGGGCAGCTCTGTGGAAAAGGTAGAAGATGGAGCTAGGCTTTTCACAGTAGGGCATGGCTTCATACTGGAAGAGTGCAGATTTAAAATAAATATTACAAAGAAATTTTTCACTATAAAGGGTGGTGAGGTGCTGGAACAGGTTGCCCAGAGAAGCCATGGAGGCTCCAACATTGGAAGTATTCAAGGCCAGGTTGGATGGGACTTTGAGCCACCAGGTCTAGTGGGAGGTGTCCTTGCCCATGGCAGGGAGATTGGAACTAGATGATCTTTAAGGTCTCTTCCAACCTAAACCATTCTATGATTCTATGATATGAGGACAGGAGTCAACGAATATAGGCTGAAACAATAGAAGGTAAGAGGGAAAAACTTTTTAATCTTGTCTGCTTGTTTTTTGTTTGTTTGGTTGGGTTGTTGGGTTTTTTGTTTGGGTTTTTTTTTATTTGTTTGTTTGGTTTGGGGTTTTTTGTCAAGATTGTCTTGCAGTGGAGCAGGTTGCCCAGAGACGTTGTGCAGTCTTGTGGGTTTTCAATACAAAGCACAGAGCAATCTGCTTTGAACCTTATAGCTGATCTTGTTGAGGTTTCTTCCAAGATGGATTATCTTGTGATTCTATGCTTTTGTGGGTGGTTTATCTTAGTGCATAAGGAGGATTATGCATTATGCATGTGATTTTTTTTTGTTTGTTTTTATTGAGAGAAAGTATTGGATTAATACCAAGTCAGTTCTTGACATGTCCTTGCGAGTATGTTCTCAGCTGAGGTACAGAAAGCAGGATGTTTCTGAAACATTTTGCTAAACAAAGCCTATTCCGTGTATAGTTTTCTTTACAGGGAACAGTCTAAACCAAAGTGATGGAGAAGACTTCTCAGGTAGTTTAACTCACCATGATCTGCTTGAAACTAGCAGAACACTGGATAGTAGTGTTTTGATCCCACTGGATTTGCTGACGTTAAATCAGGCAAATCCTCTGCCGTGCTCTGCATGCCACGATAAACCCGGTAAATGAGAGGAAAATGTAATGAGGGATTGTTTGGCAAAGCTTAGCAAAGATGTTATGTCATCATTACTCTCAGTGTATTCTAAAATCACAGTTCTCTCTCTCCCACAGCAGCAGTATCTTTTGGATTAGGTATAGAAAAATATAGACTATTCTGAAATGGCCTTCATATTTACTGGCCTAGTTAATTGCCCTTCCTCTTTCTTTAGGTAATGGAGGTACAACAGGGGGAAGAGGCATTCTACTCAACAAATTTTCATGCTGGAAACACCAGGTTTGTATCAACTGCAATACTTGAACAAAATTAAGGGCAGGGAAGGTAACAGGAAAACAAGGCGCAGCAGAGAAGGAACAGAAACAACAGATAAGGAAAAAGGAAGGAGGGGGAAAGGAGGTCACAAGGAACTTGTGGGACATAAGGAAATTTAGGGAGAAAGAATTAAAAAGACAGAAGAGGGGAGGATACACAGCGAGCAATAAGGCTAAGTACCCCCAAATAAATAATAAATTACAAAATCCCAAGCAGATTCACAGTGCTTCCACTGTTGAACATGTGCCAAAAATGAGCATGGCAGCAGGTATTTCTACTCTGTGTGATTACTGCTTTAAGCCTAGAGCATTATTATACAAAGAATAGAATTTAAAAATGCTCAAGCTAGCATTTCAGGCAACTTTCTTTAAGACACATTTCTAAGCAGTGCCACTAACCTGAGGGCAAGCTAAGTAATGCGAGACCAAAGTTTGCTTGTGATTCACTGCTGACTTAAATCTGGTAAAGTAGCATCCTGAAGGCAGTCTAAAATATGGCCAGCCACAAACATGGGTTAAATTAATCTGGTTCAGCTAAAATGTGGTGCATGAAATAAGAGCCAGTCTAGTCAGTGTATAAAAATACATTATAAACTTTTATGACTTAAAATTGCCAGACCTGGGTATAACTCAAATGAGGAACTTCCAAGAGATTTTTCCTGCCCTGAGAAAAGTGGCAGGAGTGTGATGCTTGGGCTGTAGCTGTATTCTTCCTCACGTTATTTTTAAAATGCAAAGGCTTTAACTCTTGGTTATTACTTTCTGACCGGCAGCGAAGAAGATGGGTGAGGTATCCCTTCTCCCCTGGCATCACTTCCAGTCACGCATTGAGAGTGGCCTGCACAGCAAGAGCACCTCAGCTGATGCAGAATAGGCATCCTCCATGTTGAGTTGCAAAGCACTACATGCAACGCTAGCCAAGAGTTGTGACATGTGGCACGGCTGCCCGGCATGCATATACACTACTGGTGCCAGTCTGCACACCTGGAGCACGCTGTGGTCACAGAGAGGTTCCAAACCAGGACAGAAAGCCTTGGCAGTCCACAGGAAGCTTTTTCCTTCATAGCAGAAGGTAGTTCTCCTGCTCACACCCTCCAAAACCCCTTGTAGGGTGAAATGCACGGTCTGCACAAGCCAGAGGCCTGATTTTTGCTTTTTTTCCTAGATTTCCTGAATTTTTCAGGCTGCAACCCCTACTTTTAGGGCAGCAGGAAACCACTGCTATAATTCCAACATTAAGAAACAAAGCAGGCAGAGGGTGGAAAGTAGCAGGTGTTTATTCCTCCAGTGAGAGTAAGAGAGAATGGAGGCTTTAAATCCACAATTTTTAATGGAGAGATTATGTGATGGTGTGTGTGGGGAGAGTTACAAAAGGCAGAAGTACAATTTTACATGAAGATTGAACTTCAGAACACCAAGGAGAAAGCAACAGGCTAAGAGAAAGGAGGGACTGAAATGAAAGCCAGTTGTTCCATGAACTCCAATTTTACAGTGCTCAAAAATGCACTGAGCTGTACCAACTGGCATATCATCAAAAACTGGGAATAACATAAAACTGCCCACCCTTGAAGCATGACATGAGGAAATTTTGCAATTATGGAATACTGAATATATTCCAACAAACAAAATGTCAGGCAGCTCATCTCCACCTACTTCCCATGCTCAGAATATAAATGGAAAAGGAAACATCAGCAAAAACTGTGGTTGGGTACTTTGTTGCTGAAGGCTTTTTAAGCAACTGAAAATTAATCATCCTTCTAATCAGAAGAAGATTGAGGACTAAAGACTTATCACCAAACAACTTACTTTGAGTAAATTACTCAAAGCACCTAATTAAATTGATATACTGGCTTACCAGGATGTAAACTTTAAAGTCTGAAACCCTGTAAACAGCACAAAGGTGCTTACCCATTATTCATGATTCATTTCTCCGTTGGTAGAATGGATAACTTTCTGAGAGCACCATAAAATTACTTTGAAGAGTGTAGCAGCCACATAAAGACCCTCTTTTTTCTCCCTTCACATCATAAATTGCCAGATAAGACACAGGGATTTTTATTAGATATGAAATGGTAAACTAACAGCAATATTTACTGCATTGTACATTTTCTAAAAAACATGTCTTGAGCTCTTTGAAGCTTTGTAATACAGTTATTGCTTAAGAAATAATTGTTTCTGTTTCAAAGTTTGCTCAGCTCTATAAAGAAATTAGTAGAACATGAATAAGGTCCTAGATCTGAGTTCACCTACACAACTTTACTCTCTTCACTGAGCTGTCTTTGTAGAAAGCCTAACTGTGATGTCTTTCTTTGCTGGAGAGCAACTGGTTCCAGATTGCTCTTAGCACTATCCTATCTCAGGACTTTCAATGAGCAAGTAGATTTGGGTGAGATGAATTTAGATTAATTTGATTGTATCCCTTCTGGACATCCAAAGTAGGGAATCTTAGGTCAGATTATGAGATTAGTACTTTTTCCCATCTTTCTGGGAGCCAAACCTTTGTAGCCAAAACAGATGTCTGATCAGAATATAATCAATATTAGTTTGCTCTGAACCTGAACGCAAGCATACAAAAATAATGTGACCAAAACAAGTAGATAGTAGTTTGTATGTTATACAGAAATAACATACAAACATTTTACATAATATTAAAGCTCTGTGCCCACCAAAGGGACAAGGAAAGATGGATGTAGCTGCTGGCAGGAGACATCCAAATGATGAACATTTGCTAAACAAAGGACAAGGAAAGCTCAAGTAACTGCAAACAGAACATCCTGTTGAACACAGGAAAGATGACTGGCAAAACCTAAACCCAAGATAAGCAGATAAAGCAGACAAGACTGCTCCTTTTGGGAGGGGAGCAATAGCAAAAATGTCAGGAGATCAAAGAAGATAAATCTGACTCAATTCTGACTTCTCTCATCAATGAGCTCTGAAGTCTGATCTCAGCCGGCAAGATCGTCGGTAGCTGCAGCCATCCGTGTTAACTACATGGCTGTAGTACTGTGCTCTCACTTCAAGATTAAGATATCGGTACTAAAGACTAAAAGTTTTGTATGTTAATGATTAATAACGTGTGAGAACTAACCATTAGCATGTGCACTGTTAATGAATGAACTAATTCAGCAAAGCTTTGACTTAAACTGGATTGGTTTAATAGTCACGTCAGCACTTCCATCATACTGATTTCTAATTCCCTAACAGATATGTATTTATATACACATATTACAACAATTCTGTTTCTAGGCTTTCCCTATTGTATCTCTATCCCTGACCAATAGTAGGGAATTTCCTGATGGGAAAGTCTTGCTGTGCTTTCTGTATCTGAGCATGCAATCCAAACAAACCTGTCAAGGCTCCATTACTTCTTGCTGCCACCTTCTGCAGCCAAAGATATGATGACATTTTTTGCAAGATATCTCTCATAGTGTCAGTGTTATACAAATAATAAAGAGCAGTGTGTGTTGATTCTCATTCATACTTATCCAATCAAACATAAATAAAAGAAAGTCAACAGCAACCAAACAAGCATAGCAGGATTGTATGCATTTCAGACATAGAATATCAGTGAGGAAAAAGACTCCTGGCCAGCATGTTTGATTTTGTTTTTCACTTATTTGCTTTCACATTTAAGGGAAAAAAAAGAAAAAAAGACCATGCTAAATAAATGTTAAAAAGGAGTATCTACTCTGTCAATGGACATTTGCTGAAGGTCATTTTTGGGAAAAGATATCCCATTGAGGAGAAGAAAAATCATAATATTTTCCTGGCCGTGATGTATCTTGGGATAATAATAGGCCTGCTATAGGAAATTGCACATCATCAATAGCTTTTTACAACTGGATTGGAAAATGCGTTGGGCAACATATTCCAGAAAATGTTTGTCTTGGGAGAATGGTTTAGTAGGTTTATTCTATTCCTAACCTGAAAAATATTGGATTAACATAAAACTTGGTTATTTCATTTTGATTTCTTTAATTCCGTAAAGTTGATTTTTGAGTTTTGCTATTTTAAGGAGTGGGATCTTTAGCTACAAAGATGGCTTCTAATTTTGGTGTATTTTTGTATGGACCTCCACCTAAGTAAAATAACCTGAAACAGGGGAGAAGTTGCTATACATACTTTATGATGTGTTGCTACCACCTGTGAAAGGGAGAGAGCGATATTTACCTTGCTTTCCTCCACAAGGGAAGAAGCAGATATGTAGGCCTATTGACAAATTAATATTTTCCCACACAGAGCCAAATTGCTATGATTGTAAAAGTACTCAGGGTCATTGTTTTCACAGCTTGTGGATATGGCTTATTCCATCTCTCTGCATGATTTTTCTTTTTTTTATATACATAATGTGGTGGCGTTGAAGGAAAAAGTAGAGCCTAAGACTCAGCCAATGAAAGAGCAAGAGGTTTCTCAAACTACATTTACATTGGGATAGGAAATGCAAAAATAAAATGTAACAAGAATAACTTCAGGCTGCAGTCCTAATACACTAGTAGCTGTACAGACCATTGACCTATTTAGTTCAAATGTGGAGTCTGCAGCAAGTTCATATTGTTCTGTTTGTGACCTTGCACTCTGTTAAAGTTAATTGTCATAATGAAGCTGCAAATCAAAGTCAAACACCCGTTTCATCACCTGACTGCAGGATAGCCAGTGAAAGAAGGTGTGAGTACAGAAAACCTGAGAAAGAGAGGGACAGGCTGTTTTTCTGGAACTTTTTTGGGGTAGTCCTTTAAGAACAGCTGCATTAGTTTCAATCCAGGAAAAGTGTAAACTGTATAAACTGACCTAATTTAAGGGTTAGCTTAGAAAGAACGGAAAATGGTGAAAGTTGCATAAAATATCTATGGAACTACAGTGAAAACTGATCTATTTTTCAAGTTTTCCACTTAAAAGAAGGAAATAACTGGGTTTATGTTAGATGATATTATGAATGAAACCCTGCCAATGCAAACCAGATCTTCTCTGAGTTAGGAAGTAATTGCACTGTACAGTCCACACCATCTTTTTGTAAATCAACACCAAAAACCCCAAAGTGGTCTCATCTTCAATTACAATATTCCAGGATACAAGGGGAATACATGGACAGCACAGCTAAGAACGAAACAAGATTTAGCTTTTAAAAAAATATGTGTAAGTTACCTGCAACAAGTCTAATGTTATAAAAGAGTTTGAATAACTTTTCTTACGTTTGAAAACATATGGGAAAATTAAAGCATCTGAGCTCCCATGACAGTCTCTTTCCTGGATTTGCTTCAATATAGAAACAACTAAATACCTATGTGTGTGCAGCAATATAAGAAGGTGGTAAAGCAATAGGCCAGTTTATCACTTGTTATTTTTTCAACATAATGACTGTAGATTCTCTGCTTACCAAAAAACCCCAGCCTGTTTATTTTTTTAATGATGAGCTGTTACCCAAAAGAAACAAAGTGGCATTCTGTTGACACCATATGGTGGCTGAAAAATGGATTCCATAGTATTCTATTTGTTAGGATGTCTTCTGAGTTTCTGTATCCATAATTTATGTAGGGGCCTTCTCTGATTGCCAAAATATTCAAACGGCTTTCTCTTCACAGGGTAGCCTGCGTGGGGGGAAGAAGGTTTTCAAAACATCAGGACCCGAACAATCTCCTACTGCTCAGAGGAGAAATCATTTCCAAGCTTCTGTCCTTCTGGCTGCTTTCATTGTAATAATAATTTACATCCTGTGCGAAGAGACTGTTTGCATTCAGAAGAAGTCTAAAATAATAAATAAAAAGAAGGGGGAAAAAACCCAACAGCTTATGTTCTTGCATGCTAATACAAGAATTCGTGAATATTAAGCATCAATTTAAAGTTGCACTGACTCCTAGGCTCTGACGTAGCTAGATAGCTCAGGCTTTCATATCTTAATGGGAAGAGATATGCAGAGGTTATTGAACAGTGCAGTTTCCAAATGATTGCCTCTGCAGCTGGCTTTCACAGAGAGATCCAAAGTGGTTATGGATGAGCTAAAATAATTAAGATGTATTTCTCCTGGTGTCTACTCGGTTATTACTCACTTTTTAAGAGGCCATATTTTAGGCAAAGATTTAAGTATGACTGTGGGATTTACAAACAGATCTTTCATATAGTCTTAATGTGGTGTGTGAGGTAACTTGCATTATATAGCAGGATATGCCTGTTGTAAGCAGCAGGGATCCTGGAATCACATTAAAAAACTAAGCCAGAGGGACAGCATCCCTCCTTTCTCACCTCCCTCTTCTCCCCTGATCTATCACAGCTTAGCGCTTGCTGCTGTTTGACCAGTTCTGTTTCCCTCTTGCCTCTGGGATGTTGGCAGTAGCACGTAGGATGATGAATGACCACCTGAGTGGGGGGGGAGCTAAGAAGACCAGCTGCAGCTGGGTTATTCATATGGAGCAGAATAGGATTATCAGAGAAGGAGCCCACCTGTTTGGGGGGATCTTCTTAAGAATTAGATTAGACCTATTTGACCCTGGGATACCCTGATCTCAGAAGCTTATTTGTCCTCAGGAGTAAAATGGAGATATACGGAGGTTCTATTACCATTCCTCAGCCTTAGGAAGCATTCCTCCCTTCTTGACCCTCCAGCTATCCTGGGCACACAGCTGAGTTACTCCAGCTGAGGTCTGTAAAAGTAATTTAGCCAGTAGTGAATTTGGATCCCATGAAATTGTAGTTTTTATAAAGAAATAGAATGGAAGCCAGATATTATTCCAGAGGACCTGGCAAAATGCTACTAACAGCTTTGCTTATTCTGAAGATCTACTGGTTTAAAAAATGGCTTCACTCTAACAGAGCTTTAGTGATATGAAAATATATTTCTTGTATTAGTCTCTTTAATGACACACTCTTGGAAGTTCAGTCAATGTTTAAAATCGACGTATTCTCTTCCAATACAAAAGAAATAACTTGCAGTATCCTATATGAAAAGAAAATAGAAAACTTGTGACCAAATTAACTTACTAAATTCTTACAAAAGCATTGCATTTTGGGGAAATCTTGAAATTCTAAAAGTAACTTTATTTAGTCTGAGAAAAAAAAAGGTGAAAATTTCATTAAAGGATTATTTTTACCTGTGACATTCCAGATGTGTACTGTAAATAGTTCCTAAAATAAATAAATAAAAAAAATAAAAAAGGCTAATAGTTCAAGCTACAGCAACAACGGATCTAAACATCTACAAATTACTTTGTAACTCATGTGAGATACACCTCTAGAAAGATTTATTCTACCTTACAGAGCAATTCTCCAGACAGCCTGAATTTAGGGTATCAGATAAATTTCACTCATGTGGACAGCTCCATTAAAGTTGTTTATGCTAGGAAAAAGATTGGGTCCCCAATATTCACACCGGCTAATGACATTACTAAATGAATTTCCTTTATTTAAGGTTCCATTTCCCTTTCAGACTTACTGCCTTTTATGTTGAGTCACAATTACTAGTCTTCATCTCTATTTTTCTATATAATTGCAATTCGGGTTAAGCCAAGTTTACTCTCAATGTGTAGATATAATCATTACTGAAATGAAAGGTAAGAAGACACACTGGAACTGTTTTTAGCCCAAGAGTGATGCTTATGAAACTCTACCATAGAACCCTCCAGAAGCAATAATTTTCAGCCTCAGATTAATTTAGGTGTTCACAATGTCAGTGTCAAGATGCAATCTGGTGTATAACCTTCCAGTACAGTTATTGGGGTTCTCAGGTGTGTTTCAGTTGGGTTCAGAGTTGGATCTCTGCTGCTGTTTGGGCTCAGGGGATATAAAATATCTGCATAGGGCTTATGGGCGTGGCATGGAAGTTAGAAGAGATCTGTATCCTTCCAGAGCAGCAGGTGGAGGCTAGACAAAATATGAGGGATCACCCTCCTGGCAAATACGGTCATTGGAGACTAGAGAGCTATTTATCACTGCTTTATAGCAGAGACCCAAATTTTATTAGCTGAATTGCTCTGTAGGATCCATGGACTGTACTGGTGAGCTCTCCATTCAGTAAAATGGGAGATGAGAAAGGCAACTCACTAGTAGAAATTTAGGGCTTGTTCAGCTGCCTAAAAATAGGCATCTACTGCCATCTGAGATCCAGAAGGTTTCCTACAGGGGGTGCAAATATCTCTGATAGTGTGTAGTATCTGAAATAGCACTAGTTGCCCCTGTTTACATAACCAATTTGAGTTTATGGACTCCCATATGAAAGCTTACATGTAAACACTTGAAGTTTGGACTTTGAAGCTGAATCCCTATCATGCCCACAGCTGCAGATGTCCTTTGAGCACATGGTAACTTGAAGTTCTAACAGTATACATTTTTACACATTAACGTGGACATTTTCTGTTTCCTTAGGATGTTGCAGTCTCCTAGGGCTTTGCCTATTTACAGATATTTGCCCAGTCAACAAAGAATCAGCAGTTCCTTGCAGGCAATTGCAATTGTGTTTTACTCACAATCTGTAGATATATTCATTGCTGGGGAGAAGGCTCAAGGAAAACAAAATGAGATGACTAAGAGAGGAGATAAGTTATCCAAGGGTGTCTCCCTGCCAGTGAATGAGGAGAAAGAGATATCAGACAACAGTTAGAGGTGGAATAAACCCATTGGTCAATGTAAGGAACTCACACTTCCTTGGCCATTCTGAAATCAGCCCATTTCTAGTCAAATGATCTACAATGTTGAGACAAAGGTAATTCCCCATCCATCTGCTTTCCTATGCCAACCCTCACTTCACATTTTCCTTATTGTGTTCTTTTACTGCTTTCAGCATAAGCTGCCTGTTTTTTCTGGTTTTACTTTTCCCAAGGTCTTCCCTGTCATGTAAAGGTCATCTAAGGCTTTCCATGTCGTCTCTCGTTATCACTTCTAATCAATCACTGACACTACAGTCTTGTCACACTTTGCGCAAGCACCTCTGTGAAAATTACTAAACTGGCCTCTCTATCACTCTTCTTCCTTCAACTGATACTTAAAATTCCTTGACATCATGCCTAAAAATTCTGACAAGAGTTGGACTGCTAATATGTTGAGTTCACTGTGTATCATGCTTTGTTTCATGCTGCACTCTGACTGTTGTCTGATGTAAAAATACAAGTGCTTTCTTCTTTGTACACAATGCCTAAACATGATAGCAACCTGTTTCACACTCAGGGATACCAAAAGTTATAGCAGTAGAAGTAATAAAGAAATGAATTTGCCTGCTAAGGGAAGAACTGCCAGATTTTGCTCGCAGATACGCCCGAGAGATGATCAATGTTTACCTTTTAAATTCTGCCTCAAAACATACATTGGTACCCATCTAAATCCTCACTGTGGATCTGTTCAGCTCTGTATTCTTCTGCATTTGCTGAAGTTCTTAAACTAGGAGAGTACTTTCTTCTGGAACCAGGAGGAGAGAGCAAGAGAGATCCCCACTGCTTTATGTTCACTGGCTTGATAACTTGTGGCTACATACATATTGGTACCAATGACCATGATCATTTAAACACACTTGAAATATCTTGTTTGATAATCCCATGAGATTCTCAGACAAGGTTGCATGCATTTTCATTGAGATGTTGAGGAACAGTTTCAATGATCCCTACAGTCTTTATTTAAGTATTTCATCTGTCACTTAAGAATCTACGTTCATGTGAATCTAGTCTTTTGACACTCCAGATTCTTATAAAAGTTCTCACTTTCCCCAACCTATCGATTATAACATAGGATACTTCATAAGTCTTTCTCCTGGCATTTTGTTGGAGTGTGTAGGACTGTGTTGCTCCTATTTCTCCTAGATATGAAGTTCATGCAGTGCGTAAGTTTTTCCAGAGAAAATGATCTACAACATGAAATCTGAGCAAAGTCATGCTAAGACAGGATTTTAAAAAAATAAAATATCGGAAGTAGATCTTTAGAATGAAGCTTGGTAACTAATACCAGTGTGTGTTTATGTATCTGTTTGTTGAAAGGTTTGATAAAGAATCACAGGAAATTATGACTTGTGGCTTTCTGCAACAAAACTGAATCTCTGAAGAGTAGAAAAAGAACATTCAAGAACATCTTTTGTTCAAGAACATCTACTTTAAAGTCATAAATATTTTAACAGGATGAAAAGAATTGATTTGTTTTCAAACAAGTTATATTTAAAAATTATTGTTAAAACAAAATTGTTTCAGTTTCATTTTTGACTAAGTTTCCTGCAAAAAGAAATGCTAGATCACTCCCTCCCTGCACTACCATCCTTTTCTTTGTGTGTCTTTTGTGTAGGGAGGAGACAGTGTCTCAGTTTCTTATAATTGTGGCAGATCAACATTCATTAGGAACCGTGCCTATTTTGTCAGGATCTCCCAAAAAAAAAAAAAAAATTAAATAAGTTCTATCTCAGCAATGGTATTTTCTGTTGTTTTGTAAGACAAAATGCTAATGCACTTTTTTAGATAATGATAGTAAATGGAAATATATTTTATCACTAAATTGTTCCGGGTACAGTTTATGTCTCCTCAATGGAACTTTCAGAACTCTTCCCATATACAATATTAATGTGTTTTTTCCATAGTAAAAGCTGCAATAATTTGTTATTAAGGGTACTTCTAATTTTGTTTCTTCATTTTCTGCTCTCCTCCTCTTTAACTTCTTTAGCATGCTGCACTGAGAATAGGTGATGAGATGTCGTGTAACTCCCTTGCAAAGCTTTCTTCTTGTATGTAGTTTCTTTGTTCCTGGGCAGAACCATGCGTTCTAGATGTAAGACTCTTCCTCCTTTGTTATTCACAGCTTTCAAGGCCATGTGGGTATTTCAGTTACAGTATTGAAAGTGCTACTTGTTTGAGACAAAATAGTTCCTCCACTTTCTTCTCCTGAACAAAACCCATGATTTCAGGTATTAATGGACTAAGAAATTTAAGTGTTCTTGATTAGGGATTATAGAGATGAGAAAGGCAATATCCATACAGCCTAACAATCCATTCTGATCTCAGTATATTGATAACAGAAGATTTTAGGACTGAATTTATGAGCTGCATGTGAGAATGCTGGTGTTATACTTTGGAAGTAGCTTAAGACCCTGGAGTGATGAAGGGAGATGTATGTTCCTTACTATTAGTTTTACTATCAAGCTGTGAAGCACAGAAAGAGGACCCAGAAAAGACTGATATGTTGTTTTATTAAAACATTGATTCATGCTTGCACAGTGTTTTGAAAGTGAAATGCTTCTATTAAACCAACTGACATTGGTGTGGGGAAAAGACCTATCTTTCTGGCTGCAAACCCTTTCGTCCTTTTGACTCAGGGAATTTTGTAGGCTGTGTCTCCGTTGGTCTGCAGATGTGTGCAACACCAGGCCCTGCTTTCCCCACCCCTTTTTCATCCTCGTCTGTTAGCTGGGTTGAGCTAATCATGGAATCTACCTCTCCAGTCCACCTCCAAAAACATGCATGTGGGAAGTTCAAAAGGGAGACACACGTATAGGTTTTGCCTCTAAATGTAATTATGTCAACAACACCTAGACCTAAGAAGTTACCAAGTTGAGATACTGTACAAAGAACTCTAACACACAACATTCATGTTGGTTTTTGCAGTTGTAATAGCTTTATATCTAAGATTACCTCAACCTACAAATCTTGATTATCTCTGTAGACCATTATACCCACTAGAGCACTATGCTAGAAAATGTGAAGCACTCTGTAAGTGCTACATTTTATTCTTGCTAGCATATGACAACAAACAGTTTTATTCAGGGCAAATGGCACTGCTTAAAAGAAAAGGCATTGAGAGGATTATAAGGGTATTCAACAACTAAATCCTGAGCAAAACTAAAGAGGATGTCTATCGTCAGGGGGGTCACTGGTAAAGCCGTAGCATAATTAAAGTTCTGGGATTTTTTTTTTCAAAGGGCTTGATTCTGCATTTCACAACACTATTTTAATGCCAAGGTACTTGTTTTTAATCCAGTGAAGATACACCAATGTAATGAAGAATGATTTCCAATATTATTAATTTCTCTTATCTATTCCTGTTTGCCATCTGGGAAGATTAGGAAACAAAATGATAATTAATTTATAATAAAGTTGATCCAGTATACAAAAATTTGCCTGCAATATAGTTTGTTATGTATTTTGAAAATAATTAGTTTAAGCCATTATTAAGAACTTTAATTTGTATGTAAAAAAAGACCATTACTTGTGAAATCCTGCCACCTGACAGCAAAATTGTCATCTGCTTCAGCAGAGGCATACTTTCTGACATTATTTTAACTTCAAAATAGTTATGCTTCATTATTTCAACAGAGGGAAAATCCTGAACCGGAAAAGAACTTCAGTAAACCCTATGCTTATAGGGGACACAAGCTAAGGCTACATTCTTCCTTTCTCAGAACAGAATAAATTACACTGATTTGAAGGATGTTTGAAGCTGGCCTAATATTTTGTGCTTACATTCCAAATCAGGATAATGTTGGACACAGCATGACGCATTTAACCACAGTGTAGTCCTCTCCAGACTGGACTGATGTTACAGACCTTTTGCACCAAAAACCTCAGCTAGTAATGAGTTGTTTTGTTGTTCTCTACGTTTTCCAAATGAGATTGAGTACAGAAAATACAGGGTGCAGTGCAAGAGAACCTGTTTATGAAACATTTCCAGCCAAATGTTTCCATTTTAAGAAGTTCATTCTTTGTGAAATTCAAGTATGTGTCCAAGCTTTTAGGTAAGAATCCAAACCACCAAACTCATCTATCACTCTGGCAAGCTATGATTGCTTCAAACATAAATAATCTACGTTCTCAGTATTAGTGTTAGCAGCAGAATGCAATACTTACTAGACTTGTCAGCATGTGTAATTGTTTTCCTTTTTAAAAAAGGCAAATATTATTATCAGCCATTACACAGAGACCAGAACAGTTCCAGTGATTTGCTCATAGAAACATCATTTTTCATTCATAAACATAAACTGATGTGTGGATGAATGAAACATATAAACTGTGTCCATCGGCTTTTATAAATGGAAGGGCAAGGATTACCCATGTAATTTAACACTTTATTTTCTTCACCATTCTGAGGATTACCCTATTCTTTTTCAATCCAAATGCCACAGTCCTTTATTTTGTGACTGCAAAATCAATGTGTTCTGTGGACAGCACACTAAAAGCACAACTCATAAAAATTTAGGACTTTTATCCAGGTGCCTAACTTCAAAGTCTAAATACACTAATCATTTCCAGTAATCAATAGAGAGACATATACAACGAGGCAATGTCACTTATGTGAGGTCTGTTTGAGTCAGTGGGGAAAAAAGGAGGCAGGAAATGGTGCAAAAAGAGAGGGGAAATAATTCACATTGATCTACTGGGAACTATCTTACCAGCTTTCTAGAATTACGTGAGTGAACCAGGAATGAGAAGAGGAGTGTCACTCAAAAAGACCTGGCTCATTTGATCTCAAACTAGAGGATAGATTCATCCTGTTTATGATCTAAACCGTTTTATTTCAGTACACTGTGCAGTTTGCAAGGCTGCTACTTTCAGCATCTCAGCCAAATAGTTACATTTCAGGGAGGTAGGGGGAAAAGGGGTGTTGAATATAACCTTTGTTAATGATTTAGTTTATTGCCAATAATTTTGTGTTGATGTTGCCTTTTCCTTATCTGGTTTTCACACATTTCCTTCATTGATATTCCTACATCATTCTCTGTTGTTTTCCTTTTATTTATTTTTTAAGAAGCTCTTCAAAGTCTCTGATTTCCTTAATCACGGTTTCAGTATTTCCCAAAACCACAGAGGTCAGAAGCCGTGTTCTCTCCCTTGCATTTTTCTTGTCTATTTTGATTCTTATTCCTCTACTTTTCATGTTGTGCATAGACAGGTTGGTAGTCTAGACCTCTGTCACCCCTAAAATTTAGGGTTTTTGTAGTATTCTGAAGTACTCCATGCTTCTGACACTAGCTATCAACAGTGTAGAACTGAGTGGCAGTACTGTATAAAGAAATAATGGGACAGGATTCTCCACAAAACCCACAAACTTTTGCATAAATAAAAAAAAAAAAAAGAAAGAAAAAAAAGTGTGTGCAACATACTTCCTCAGCTGGTTAACATGACTCCCTCAAAAGCAATAGAACCAAATGAGTTCACACTTGCTGAACATATGGTTTGAGATCCACATATGCTGTACCAAGGAGAAAGGCTAGTGACCTGCTACAGGCAGCATTATTCTCTCAATGGTTCTAAAATAATGTGTGTTGGAGAAGACTCACGCATTGTGAGACCGCAACACCTTTCTGATTGGGAATCCAAATTTCTGTGGAGGATCTGTTGTTGATGCCATTTCTCTAGAATTAGAAAGAATGGGAAAATCAAAAAAATCCACAGCTAGTTTCAGATCTGTGATGCAAGTGTATGATTTAAAGCTGATTACTCAGACCCTAACTACACATAAGTTCCATGATTAGAATCACAACAGTATAAAAATACATGCTGCACTTTTATTTCCAATGGGGAAAGATTTTTGTTTGCTTCCTGAGTTCATAGAACCATGGAATCATAGAAGAGTTTGGGTTGGAAGGGACCTTTACACGTCATCTAGTCCAAACCCCCTGCAATGAGCATGGACATCTTCAACCAGATCAGGTTGCTCAGAGCCCCGTCCAACCTGACCTCGAATGTTTCCAGGGATGGGGCATCTACCACCTCTCTGGGCAACCTGTGCCAGGGTTTCATCACCCACAGCATAAAAAAATTTCTTCCTTATATCTAGTTCAAAACTACCCTCTTCTGGTTTAAAACCATTACCCCTTGTCCTATTGCCACAGGCCCTGCTAAAAAGGTTGTCTCCATCTTTCCTGTAGGCATCCATTAAGTACTGAAATGCTGATGAAAGACCTCTTCAGAGCCTTCTCTTCTCCCAGCTGAATAACCCCAACTCTCTCAGCTTGTGATCACAGGAGAAGTGCTCCAGCACTTCAGTCATCTTCATAGCCCTCCTATGGATCTGCTCCAACAGGTCCCTGTCTTTCCTGTGCTGAGGACTCCAGAGCTGGACACAGTACTCCAGGTGGGGTCTCACAGGAGCGAAGTAGAGGGGCAGAGCCACCTTCCTCAACCTGCTTGCTACACTTCTTTTGAGGCAGCCCAGGATATGGTCGGCATTCTGGACTGTGAGCAAACCTTGTTGGCTCATGTCCAGCTTTTCATTCACCAGTGCCCCCAAGGCCTTCTCAACAGGGCTGCTCACAACGCCTTCACGTCCCAGCCTATATGGATACTGGGGGTTTCCCTGACCCAGGTGCAGCACCCTGCGCTTGGCCTTGTTGAACCTCATGAGATTTAGACGGGCCTACTTCTCAAGCTCGTCCTCATGCACGTAAACCATACCCCTCAGCTTGGTGTCATCCACAAACTTGCTGAGGGTGCACATTGGTTTTAACCCAGACCTTACAGCTACATAACATAGGCTGTCATCTGTGTTTCACTTTCCTTTAGAGTCTTCTGGTCATGATGAATCTGTTTTTTACCTCATCATTCCAGTTTGAGAACTGCATCAAATATTTTAAAGGTAAAACCTGTTTACTTAAAAGGATATTAACTGCTATGCAAGTACGAAAACACAGTACAAATGGGGAATAGAAATTTACTTAAAAAATCTATTGCAAATTTTGACCCTAATCATCAGCTTGATATTTGCATCAGGCTGATCAAGATATATAATCTGAATAAAAAATAAAAATAATGACTTTACTTCTTAAAACAGCTTTTTGAGATGTCATGTTTTTGACCCTGTGATAATGAACAGTAAAACTTGGGAACAAACCTTAACCCATTAGATGGTCAAATCTTCATGTTACTGAGTAGTTTTGGAAGACTACCTCTTAATGATGCGTTTAAGTTCTAGAATAAACATATTTTTATTCCTTTTAATCACCATGCAATGCCTAGCATTGCTTGTCAGTATAAAGATACATCAGGCCTCAGGCCATCTTTGCATATCAGTCACTATGAATTCTGCTGAAGACATCAGTCATGAAACTTTAACTTCTTAAGACAAAAATCAAACTTCACAGACATCACAGCCGATGTGTGCACAAAGGAAATCAACAGTTGGATTCATTAAGGGAAAACCATATGAATACATACAGACCACTGACTTGTTCTTTTTTTTTCTTTTATTTTCTTATCGCTCTCCTTCCTGTCCTCAAAATTCCCATCTTCTTCTCTGTGCTCCCAGTGGATATGATCCTTAACACTGCTACACATTCAAAGCATTTTCATGTAAAAAGGGAAGAACTATTTTTCAGTGGAAGAAGTCCTATGATTTCCAATTGCCATTAAATGAGATATATGTATGCCATTAAGTCAGACCCAAGGGAGACTGCGGAACACATCCTTCTTCGCCTGTGCCTCCAGTGAGACCCTTTTAGGTGCATGGAGTGATTTTTTTGTATCTGGAAGAACCTTCCTTCTCACTTTATCCACTGCAAATTATGTGAGTTTCCCTTCAGATCCACATGGAAAATAAAGTCACTGGTCTTTACTAGAGATCATACACAGGAAAAGCTGTCCCTGGCTTTCCAGCTTCCAGACGCTACTAATACCTGTGTTTGTATGCAATGTCACCATGCACAATCTGTCTAAATCTTGGCCTAGATTAAACAAGTAAGGAGTAGATTGATGACTATACCACTACCCTATTGATTTCAGCTGAAGTTTGTTGAGCTTGCTGCAATTCAGTATCAGGCATGAAGAGTGCCTTTCAAACCTATCTTCAGTGCTTGTATACTTATCTAATTCCAGGAGCTATATAATAAAAATAAATCTCAAAGATGCTTCAGCTCACGTATGTGTCAGCTTTGTACCTAATGGTTTGGATGTTCACCTGAAGCTTACCAGTATTAAAATTGCTTTGGGAGTCTTGTGCTGTCTGGTGGTGTTAAGAGATTCCCAGCACAGCCATTTTCAATGTTGGAAGGAAGACTATTTCTGCCATTTTTGGTGGGATGTCTGTAATAAAAAAGACAAATATTTTTAAGAAAAAATTAAGTTCCACGGATATATTGACATCTCTAGTAAACATCAATTTGAATTCAATTCTTGCACTGGGCAGAGATTCCTGTTTCTTGTAATGTGGCTATGGGAAAGCAAACATCATGGGCCGTATGGAAACAATGGGTTAAAAGAGCAATATTCAGACATCTGGAGTGGGATACTTTTTTATTTGTGGGTCAAACTCTGTGTGCCTTTTGAAACAGACTTTGAAAATATTGATGTTAATTTAGCACAGATGTTATCTGTCTGTTTTTTAAAGAGTCTATATTTACAAATAAAAAGAGCCTGAAAAGTAGATTCAAAGTCAGGTCTGACAGACAGAATAGATGATGACCAGAAATTATTGGAATAATGGACTGTCCTGAATCTAGATGGCTTGCAGTTTCCTCTGCTTTCATGTTCTCATTCCACATGTAGCTACTTGTCATGCTTGTTTGTTCTCACACATGCTTTGCGCTTAGAAGGACATTTGAATTGCAAAACTCTGAAGGAAATAAATCTGGAACGATCTTAAGGAAATAATGATGACAACAACATGGACTGAATCTGGTGGTTTTGTTCTCTTATTTTACATAAGGATAGAATTACTAAAGTGAAATCAGGTAACCACCAGCTCAGATAAGTACACATTCAAGAAACCAAAGCATCTTCAAATGATCATCTTGGTTTAGACTTTTGCAGTTGCATCACAAAAAAAGTACTGGCGTCTGGTGCCTTATCACTTCACTTGCTGTAGAAAGCAAATACTACTTTTGTCTTCAAGAAGGGCAAGAAGGAGGACCCAGAGAACTACAGGTAGGTCATTCTCACCTCAATCACTGGGAAGATGATGGAGCAGCTAATACTGTAAATCATTTCCAAACTCATGAAGAACAAGGGAACTGGGAGCAATCACAATGGATTTTTGAAGGGGGAAGTCATGCTTGATCCACCTGATAACTTTCCAAAATGAAATTACTAGCTCAGTGAATAAGGGCAGAGCAGTGGTTGTGTTTGTTTTGACCTTAGTAGGGCTTTAAACACTTTCTCCCGTAACATTTTCATACACAAACTGATGAAGTGCTGGCTAGCTAATGGACGGTGAGATGGACAGAAAACTAGCTGAACTTGCAGGCCCAAAGGGTTGTGATGAGCACCACAAGGTCCAGCTGAAGGATGGTCACCAGTAGTCTACACAAGGGTTGGTACTGCGTCCAGTCCTGTGTAAACTTTTCATTAATGACCTGGATGATAGCACACAGTGCACCCTCAGTAAGTCTGCAGATGATACAAAACTGGAATGAGTAGCTGATAGACCAGATGGGTGTGCTGCCATTCATAGGAATGTCCACAGCCTGGAGAAACAGGTTAATACTTTTCATGGAGTTCAACAAAGGGAAATGCCAAGTCCTGAACCTTGGGAGGAATAACCACACACACATGCAGGCTGGGGCTAACCCGCTGGAAAGAAGCTTTGCAGAGGAGGACCTGGATATCCTGCTGGAATAACAAACTCACCATGTGCCAGCAATGAGCCTTGGCGGTGAAGAAGGCCAAAAGCATCCTGGGCTGCAGTAAACAGAACATTGCCAACAGGTCAAAGGAGGTAAGTCCTGACAAGACCCATCTGGAGTGCTAGGTCCAGTTCTGGACACTCCAATAGAAGAGAGACATAGACACACTGGTGCAGGTCCAGCAAATGGCCAGGAAGACGATCAAAGTAGTGGAGCATCTTACCTACAAGGAGAGGCTGAGAGGTCTGTGACTGTTCAGCCTAAAGAAAAGAAGGCTCAGGGTGATTGCATCAATGAGTAAATCTGATCAAGGAGAGTAAAGATGACATAGCCTGTCTCATTAGTGCCCAGTGAAATGACAAGAGGCAATGGGAACAAATTTAAATACAGGAATCCAATATAAACATAATAAGCTACTTCCTGTATCGAGAGGTTAGTCAGACACTGGAACTTCGTGCCCAGTGAGGTTGTTGAGTCTCCACCTTTGGTGATATTTGAAACCTGACTGGACACTGTCCTGGATAACCTGGCCTGGTTTAACCTGCTATGGGCAAAAGCATTGGACTAGATGATCTCCAGAGCAACCTTCCAACCTCAGTTGTTTTGTGATTTTGTGTGACTCTGTAATATAGTATCTTTATATGTGGCAGCTTTTTCCAGTTAACTGCAAGTGATACTGGGTTCTTTAAATTAAAGATGAACTAATGACCTACTCAAAGGCTCAAGAAGCTCCTACAGAATAAAAATGTTCCAAATGATATTTCAAATTCAGAAGTGCTAAGTAGCTGGTGATTATATTTTTGAGATTGTGATTTTAATTGTCTTAGATGCTTATGAAAAACTGTCTTTTTTGATATAGATCTGATGATTATGTTATAGTGAATACTATTTCTGGGAATAATTATGCATTAGTTTTTATATCATGTATACAAGTCAGGAAAATAGCTATTTGACTGTGTAAGAATTTTGTTATTTTATCAAAAATATTATTGTTTTTTCCAATTGTTTACTTGGTTTTCCTTTTGACTTCCAAATTTAACCTTGTTGACTGATGCTATTTTGTAAAGTGGTCTCTAATCACTGCAGAATTAAGTAGATAGTAAGCATCTCTTGAAATGCTAAAAATAACAGAAAAGTCACGGGAATGTGAAAAGTGATAGACTTAAATGCACAGCTGAGGCTGCGGAAGAAAGATGCAGATATTTCTTACGGAACTTCTCTTTTTCTCCTCATCTTTTCACATTTTACGAATCATTAATACTTTTTAATGAAGTTTCTATATAAACAGAGAATGGAGTCCCAGGGAACTCTGATTTCATAAATGTGTTTGCAGGACTGGAGTTGGCTCGCTCAAACTATCACTACATATTAATGCTGTTTGAGTTCTATATACATCTCTTTAAAGAGAACCATTGAAGTGTTTCTCACTTCAAAATGTGACTGTATTTTAGGGACTGATGAGATCCCAACAATAACAGATTTTGTAGTGTTTAGAATTACCTAGGCAGTATAAAGCAAACCAAAACTGTAACTCAAAATTTGGACTGTGATTAAATTCCTTGTTCTTCTTTTTAAGGAAAAAATGTTTACAAAATAATTAAATTAATAACAATTGTGTCCTGGAAAATAGTCACTCACATTTCTGATTCATTACTCTTCAAAGTATATGAAGGCTGTCAGCTGGGGAGTCAAATCTCAGGCTGAGTTCTCCTTCGTGTACTAAGAAAGATGCAAATTTTCTAGCAAGCCCAGCATTAGCCAAAGGTTACTTATATTATTTTTTTCCCTTTTCTTGCTATTTGTGTGGTGTCTGTAGTAAACTAGGTTATTTTCACTGCTCTCTATAAATCAGACGGCTGTTATCTGAAACATCTTTCTTACGAGAAAGGCTGAGGTATTTGGGTCTTTTTAGTCTAGAGAAGAGAAGACTGAGGGAGGATCTCATCAATGCTTATAAATACTTAAGGGGAGGCTGCTGGGAGGAGGGGGCCAGTCTTTTTTCAGTGGTGCCCAGAGATAGGACAAGACGTAATGGACACAAACTGGAATATAGGAAGTTCCATCTGAACATGAGGAGGAACTTCTTGACTTTGAGGGTGTCAGAGCACTGGAACAGGCTGCCCAGAGAGGTGGTGGAGTCTCCGACACTGGAGACATTCTAAACCCACCTGGATGCCATCCTGTGCCACCTGTTGTAGGTGGACCTGCTCTGGCAGGGGTGTTGGACCAGACGATCTCCAGGGGTCCCTTCCAACCCCTAACATTCTGTGATTCTGTTATAAGCATAGTTCTACAGGCCCACTTGTATTGTCCATGGCAACTTTCTACTCTACTTGTGTGGTGGATTTATCTGTGCTTTCTGGCTCCAAAACTAGCAATCTCACAGCTTTCGCAAGCCTTCAATGTGCTTAGCAAAACTGTAAGAGTGTCTTTGCACAAACGTGCACTTCTTAAACTATAGTGGCTTCCGTGATAGAATAGAAGCTCAAATTCCTCAGCAATGGACAGGTGGAAAATGGGAGTGAACTTATATTAAACTCTTGTTCTCTTTATTGGAGGCTAAATATTTAGTACTTGTATTCTGGGCAGAGCATTTTCCTTACATGTAAAATGATTAAAAACTAAAAACCAGGAAGATTACCTCCTCAGCATCAGTGCTGAGGCATTTTTTCCATTACTGTCATTAGTTTAGCGGTGTTTTCATCACTGCTGATCCCAAAGTTTCATCTTTCAAATCTTTAGCATGCTTCACATATAACTTAAGGGATTAACAAAGAAGTTGGTAATCGATTCTGTCTCCTTTGGGGAATACAATACAGAAGAAAACTCCTGACAAAACACCAAAGTTTTCAGCATGTAAAGTCTATAGGAAGCTCTGTGTCTGTATTTGTGTGTGAACTTTCAGATTTTAATGATTTTGGTATGGCAACATTTTTTTTTACTCTCTTTATATAACACTTAGCACAATATGAGGCTGGTCCATGACTTGAGGTGTGGAGAAGGTGCTACCACTGGAGTAACAAATAATTACCAATAAAAATGACAATTAAAAAGGCTAATGACATATCATCAACTGAAGAATGTCATGGGTCTTACAGGAGAGGAGTCTGAGGTAAGAATTATAACTTTTGTTGTCTTTTTCTGTTAATAAAGCCATTCATATTTTAAGTCAAATCTGATTTGGATATTTGGTGGGGGAGCTGTTGTGTTTTCAAATTTATTTAGGTTTTTTTTTCTTTTTAATCTAGGATGATTGTCTTGTTTCTCACCTGGAAAAGAATAGGAAAAAATAAAAATACTAAGAGATCACCTGAATTTAAGCAAGAGAAACATTCTTATAAGACAGGGAGTTACAGATCATACATATTCATGTGTCCACATGCTAGTCTGTTTTCTTCCATCTGTATCAGCTAATCTAAGAAAAGACATTACTTGTGTTACATCTAAAGATGTAGGTATCTTACTAATGATGTAATATCAGATGCCTTTAGTAAGATGCTTAGTAAGATCTCAGAAACACTATAGGGAAAAAATGATACTAACTTAACAGAAACAGTCATGGAGTGTCAGATCAGTGACAGGAAGAGAGAGTACCAAAATCCTTGGTTAACATCTTGACAGTGAGGCAATTAATCAAACAAGATGGGCAAAGATATGTGACAATGCCCTTTTCAAATGGGATTGTAAATGCAAATACAATTACCGTGTATAACAATGACAAAAGGTAATTAAGGTAGCTTTCTGTACACTGCCAGTAAATTTTGCTCTAAGTGGTTTATGTTTTCCTCCTCAGTTATTTTTATTATTATCAAAAGATTCATGTTCTTTGAAAGTATGAATCCAAATACTTGCAAGAAAATATATATATATAAAAGAGAGGGTAGCTGATACAGATTTCTTTATATTATAATCATAACTAGAGTCCATTATCTGGCCTGAGGCCACATATGTACTGCTTGAATCTTTTTCTCTCCAAAACAGGATGCTTGCATCCAAACTGCCTGTGAGGCTGGTCCCTGGGCTGCGCTTGTTTCTAAGCTATTGTCAGGCAATGTTTGAGAAGCAGTTTTGGCTGAGAAACTCTGCGACCACTGGAATAATTTAACAACACAGACAGTCAAGCTCCTGCGTGCAAGGCTAAAACCTTACATTTTTAATTTACTAACCTGTTGTAAACTGATGTGCTGCATCTTGCTAGGAGGAAGTTCACTTTCTTCATGGCATCACGTATGGTGCTGTGCATTGAGTTTGTGACTAAACCAGTGTTGATAATACACCAGTGTTTCGGCTATTGCTGAGCAGTGTCTGTCTGCCTATAGAGGGCCTCATCTGCTCAGTCTTCCTGTTCAGGTGGCCTGCAGCAGATCCCCACCCGTTCCTGCTCTCTCTGTGATCTTGACCCATAAGTTCTCAGTCAGCTTCTCATCCATCCCCAGGTGGAGCTCCATGCACTCTAGCTAGTCTATGACATAGAGGGCGACATCCCCTCCTCATCTCCCCTGCCTGTCCTTCTTGAAGAACCTCTATCCTTCCATTCATAGCAGTCATCCCACCACATCTCCATGATGCCAATAAGATTGTAGCCCTGCAGGAATGCACACGTCTCTAACTCTTCTTTATTCCCCATGCTATGTGTGTTTGCATTGAGGCATTTAAGTTGGGCCCTGATGAAGCTGACTTACTGGCTAGAGTGTTTGGAATTCCTTTGTGCTGCACTCCAGGTGCTCTCCCACTCACCTGGGATACTTCTCCAGGCTCTGGCACTGGCATCAAACTGGTAGAAGTGGGATAGATTGAGGTTTCCCTCCCCCAGCAACTCCAGTTTAAAGTGTTTTTTACAAGCTTGGCAAGCCTTAGACTGAAGATACTCTTCTCCTTCTCTGACACAGATGGACCCCATCAGCCCCAGTAGACCTGGTTTCTCAAAGTGAGTCCCATGGTCTAAGTATCTGAACCCATGTCTGTGGCACCAGTCCTGTAACGATTTGTTTAGCCTCCAGATTCATCTGGCCTTTCAAAGCCCTTCCCTTTGACCAGGAAGACTGATGAAAAAACTGCCGGCCCTCCAGAGTCCTTTACTGCCGCTCCCAGGGATCTCTAATCCTTCTTCATACTCCTCCACTGGTGCCCATGTGAAACAACAGTATTGGATAATACTCAGAGGACTGTACAAGGTTTGGTAGTCTCTCGGTGGCATCCCTGATGCGAGCCCCTACTAAGCAGCATACGTCTCTAGAGAATTCATCAGGTCTGCAAATGAAGGCCTCCATGTCTTTCAGAAGAGAGTCACCTACTGCTATCACCCATCACTTTTTCTTCTTTGCACTGGTTGTTATATGGGGAGCAGATCGAGCTGCCTTACTCAGCTCCAGCATCTCTTCTGATGTGACTGGTCTTTCCTCTTCAATCTGCAGAGCGGTGAAGCAGTTCTGCAAGGGCACCTCAGGCTTTGGGGCCAGTCTCTTTGTCCCACTGGTCCTTGCTGTTGCAAGCTTCCACTCCTCTGCATTATTGCCCCCCTGCCTTCTGTGTGTTTTGGTGAGGAAATTTTTGTTGTTTGGCTGTGGGCGGTGGGTCCAAGCCATCACAGTTAATATTCTCAAAACCTGGCCTCCATTCCTGATGCCTTTTCCTCAGATGCCCTCTCCCTTAAGACAGCAAAATTCTCATGCTTTCCTTTTATTTATAGAAAGAGATATAAACAATGCTATACGACTTGGAGGACCCAGTCATAGAGCTTGGTCATTCAGTTACTAAAGGGAATTGCAATGATATGACTATCACCATGGTGATTGTGATGATAAGACAATATTATGGAGGGGAGGTCTCCAGTAGAGGAATGAGGAATATGGTCAGATAATATAGGTGGAGGTCACTCTTCCTTTCTGTCTCTGAAGGTTGCTGTAATCCTAGTTTTGGTCTATTCATTGCTTGTATATAGGTCACATAGCCACATTTCAGAGTACAACCAAATTCAGACAATCCAGACCCACAGACTGTTTCAAATATATGAACAAAATGAATATACTGATGAATAACAAAGACAGGAGGAAGTGTATCATCTCCAGTGCATGGGAAAATAAAAACCAAAACCCAGCAAACTGAGTCAAGTTCCGCGTTTTGTTTAATTCATGGGTGACCATCTACCCAATCAACACTATCCCTTGAGCCTTTTTGCTTGTCTTTTGAATCCTGAAGATAAAGCCTCTCTTTCCAAAGTGTTTTTGGTAAGCCCTGAAAACAAAAGACATATTCATGTGCTAATTTGAATTTGTCATTAAATGTGAATTACTGAGTTTCACAGAATAGTGAAACTCAGCCTTATAATCCTCCACCAAGTAGCCTTGGACACACTCCTATGCACAATCCCAAATCTAGCTGTGCTGAGTGCAGATGTGCCGTGTTTAAGGGGACCTGATTGAAAACCTGTGGATATCAGTTAAAGTCTTATGGTGGTCCACAGCAAGGTTTTATTAAGGCATCTCTACTGGGAGGCTTCCTGGAGTATGCATGCCAACTAACCAAATGGTCAAAAACAGGAAATAGCTGTTGTGAAAGGAAAATGGTAATGGTGATTTATAATGTGAATTTTCATTACTAACAATACATGAATCTGAAGTGTACTTCAGGCTGGTTTGGGGCAGAAAATCTGTCAAGCTGAAAGCCATTTATTTAAGTTTATCTCCCTCTAACTGACTTTGGGACCTCTGCAATGTTGTTAAATAAGTGGAGCTATTCACAAAGTGAACCTTGGCACCTGCAGCAAAGTTACAAAGAGAAGAGATACTTCAGAATTCAATTTACTTTGTATTAACTTGTGATCTGATACTCATCATCCGCTTTAACTGCTTGTTTTATCTAAACTGCTAGAGTCACAAGAACGGGAAAGAAAATTAAGAGATTTCAAATTTGTTGCTCTAAGCAAAATGACTTCCTTATCTAATCTAATAAGAGGCTGGATGAGTTTCCCTGTTTTAATAATCACTGTGTTCCAAACTTCCCTTCCATTAAAAAAATTAACATAAATTATCTGGAGAATTTATCTTACTATAATCAAGAAAGTTTTCTTCAATACCACCCTAAAACATAAACCTGATATTAGTCTGACAAACTTTTGCTAGAGGCTTTTCCTAGCATAGTAGAATTTTAATGATGTGTTTAAGATTTTAGAATAAGGAAAGAGATATTTATAAAGACCAGAAGGATGTAGACATCTCAGTGTCAGTAGCTAATGTGAACTTGGGTGTGATTAGACTAGTACAAAGGCAGGAGTCTTTTAAAGAAAGTCTACAAGAAGTATTGTTGATTTACAAGGTGGCATTTAACTACTAAGTAAGCATAGTATGAAGTACTGAGATATAAAATCAAGTTATTTAATGTTTTGGTGCTCCGTATTATGATCTCACATTTACCAGTCTGAGTCCAAAGCAATGCTATTTGACTTTGGTGCTCATTCTAGAGTCCCTGAGATTTAAAACTTGGTTGTCACTCCTGCTGAGATTTAATCAGCTGAGGTTTTTAATGTTAACAACAGCATATCATTCACGGAAGAGAACTCGTAAGAAAGATGATTAAATGTAGGGAGGTCACATACTTAGAAGGAAGGGGAAATCATATATCTCATAAACTTTGGAGCTGATTATTTTGTTGATATTGTATTCCTTTTGGCCTGGGTGTGTGACTGAGGGTGATACAGAAACTTCATGAAGGATTAAAAAGCAGGTCATGGCTTTATTTATGATACGTATAAATTCACTTAAAACATAACCACGCATAAGCAATGTTCTCTGAATACAGGCGTGCCCTGCTATCAGCAGGTGTTAAAATCTGTAGTTCTGTTGAAATAGGTTTTTGGCCAAGCAGCTATGATAACTGCCATGTCCTACTGCAGTGTCTTTCACTGTTGTTCGTGCCTCTGATAATTTTATCTCTCAGACATGGTCTTGGCTCTCTGCAAGTATGGACTTCCAATGACCCTGCTGCAGGGAATGCCACTGAAGCTGTGATGGGTGAAATGTCTTTTTTTGTAAAGTGGTTCTGTAAAGAAGGCAGAGAACCAGCGTTAGCCCTGAAAGTAAATCTCTTTTGACCTCTGCTGCTTTAGTCGGTACCTTAGAACAATTGCTACCTCCAGTTCAACCTGATCAACAGTGTATGAACGGCTGGCAGATTAGTAGTTTCTCAGCTGCCCGTGAAAGGGTTTAGGGTATTTTTCCTGTTGCATTAGTGACTCAGTGACAGCAGTCAGTAACTCACTGAAGATCCTATTCTAGTAGTCCACTCAGTAGCCACTTGGCAAGAAGACAGAATTTCTTCAGCCTTAGCCTATGCGTCATTTTAGACTGAAAAGTTTCAGAGTCATAACATGTTCCTTAGTGACAACTTGTACATTTTCCTTCATTGAAGCCTTCCAATTTTATTGCTGAGTGCTTTAGTAATATTTAATAAAACTAAATACAACCTTTTTTTTTTAGAAGAAATGGGTTTGCCAGTCAATGCTAGTAACGGAAATTACATTTTGTAAAGGTGTCTCTTTACCTTTCACATCTAATATCCCCTTCCTTGCTGTCCTAAGAGTGGTGCAATGTTGCTGAGACCCAGACAGTGATCGGCAGAGTGATTCTAGTGATGACAATCCTGGCTGTGATTTCTGGCCACACAAAGGCTAGATTATACATCTGTGGCAGTTTAAAGGGGTCTGAAAATGAGAGTAAAGTGAAGTTGCATCCACCAAATGGTCCATTAAACTGCCATGAAATGTAAAATGGCTTCTTTGAAACTTGGAAATAGGTCTCTTCATTTTTAGGGATGAAAATTACTGTATAATTGTAAGATAATGTATTATTTTAGGAAAACATATACTGCAGCCATGGTATGGAAAATTAAGAAGTTCAAAACTCACCAGTTAATTTTAACATTTTAACACATAGATATATATCGTTATAGTACATTAAATATACATGGTATGTTTGTACATATGCATGTAATAACCTCTATACATAGATATAATATTAATTTTAACATGTAAACACATAGATATATATTGATAGAGTTTCACAAATACGTATATATATTTTTTTCAAACCTTTTGTAGGTCCCATACTAATTACATTTTCAAGTTGAACCACAAAATTAAGGCTACAAAATTAACTCATGTAAAATATAGAAGGCTGTGTCATATAGTTGTTTGCCTCCAGAATAATATCTTTAAAGTCATTACCAACTATCATGAGATTGTTGGAAAGCCGCAATAATTAGCAACATTCATATGTGAAAGAATATAGAATTTACTCACCGGTGCCTTTTGAATGTAAAGCAATTATGTAAACATGCACTTTGATATAGTTTAAAGGAAAATATCTTCATGAATTCAATATCTCTGTTCAGTAATTATTTGTAATAGATCCAAATTCGCTTTGAAAACTAAATAAAAGACATCAGAGGTACTCCCGAAGCAATGAAAACAGAGTAATTTAAATGTCTGCTGGAAATACTCTAAGGTAAGAGAAAGAGTTCAACACCATTCAGGTTCAACTGTTAAAATGAGGCAAAATATAAAGAATATAACCACCCTGAACCTGTGCTGTCTTTCACTTCTTCTGGCTTCAGGATTACTAAGCTAATATTCAGGGTAAGAGGGTGTTGATGTGGTTGGGGTTTTTTTTTTCCTTTTTTTCTTCTTTTTTTTTCTTTCTCCCAGAAGTTCAGTGCTAAAATTCTGCCTCTTTGTACGTTCATCAAATCCCAGCTCACTAATGCATATCTTTGGATCCAAAATTCAAGTACACTCTTTCCTATTGCATCTTAATCAAGTTGTAGTTTAGATGCAAGATATCACTAGGGGAATGTTAAATCTTTCAGCTTACCCACGTACAAAACAGTGTCCAAAGCCAGCTCCTGGAGGGATCTGCATTCTATATATGTCTATATAGGCCGTTATATTTTCCACTGATGGGCTTTTATCTTGATTAGCTAGAGAAGGGAACAGCATGAGGCTGTTGGTATTCTTTTGTTTGTGTAAATGCTGTTTGTGTTTCTGTCTGTGTTGATCTGTGTGGCTGGCCATGTGTATATCTATATATGTGTTGCTTACTTCTGTTTGTGTGCCTACTGGAAGTAAGTGTTCAGCCTTGCTAGTGGCTGAACGTGGTGACACGGAGCTGGAGCAACTTCATGTCTATTGGACTGCCAGATTCAGCCATCCCTACAAAACCACAGGATAATTCAGGAAAGGACCGCAGGAGGTCTCTAGCCCAACCTTGTGCTCAAAGTAGGGTCAGATATGAGATCAGACCAGACTGCTCAGAGCTTTCTCCAGTCAGGTCCTGAAAATGTCTCTGGGCAGCTTGTTCCAAAGCCTGACTATTTTCATGGCAAAAAAGTTTTACTAAATAGCAAGTCAGACCTGTTCCTCCCTCCCTCTCTGTACTGGTTTTGGCTGGGATAAAGTTAATTATTTTCACAGTAGCTGGCATGGGGATATGTTTTGGATTTCTGCTGAAAACAGTATTTGTAACACACCAGTGTCTTAGCTGTTGCTCAGTGGTGCTTACAAAGAGTCAAGGCCTTTTGTGCTTCTTAATCTGCCCTGCCAGCAAGTGGGCTGGGGGTGCACAAGAAGCTGGGATGAGACACAGATGGGGCAGCTGACCCCAACTGACCAAAGGCATATCCTATACCATATGACATCATGCTCAGGATTAAAAGCTCAGGGAAAGAAGGAGGAGGAGTCATTTGAAGTTCTGGTGTCTGTCTTCCCAAGTGCGTGTTATGAGTGATGGAGCCCTGCTTTGCTAGAGATCACTAAACACCTGCCTGGCAACGGGACGTAGTGAATGAATTCCTTATTTTGCTTTGTTTGCATCTGAAGCTTTTGCTTTCCCTATTAAACCGTCTTTATGTCAACCCACAAATTTTCCCACTTTTACCGTTCCAATTCTCTCCCCCATCCCACTGTAGGGGAGTGAGTGATCTGCCAGCTGGGGTTAACACACTACACTCTCCCATGCAAAACTGGATGTTTTTAGAAGATTTAAACTTCCTTCCAATGTTAGAATAGCTGAAAGGACTTTCCAACAGCTGATTGCTCTGACAAGTGGCTTGATTTACCACCTGGCTGTGCTATGTGTAACTAGCTAGTTACATTGTCTGTTACACCAGCAGAGTTTTACATAAGGTTTAGGGTTTACTGGATTAAGCCACAACAGCCAACACTTCACGGTTGCTGTGAACATTCAGAACTCTTTCATGTATTTGGAATATCAGATGAGTACCAGCTTCTCTTTTGCTTTACAAATTACACAGATATCCACTACCTTAGTAGTTTCATGATAAATTCTTGCTGGCAAAACTGTGGTATATGCTTATAGGTTCAGATTGAGACTCCTTCTATTTGTCTTTGAGGCTTGGGGCATGGGATTGGAATGATCATAAACTTGTATTTACCAACTGCTGGAAAAAGAACATAGGAAAACTCGATTAAATGTTTTCAATTAGAGTCTTGGACATGTTATACCTATTATTTTCCAGTAATCTACTTTAGTAAGCAAAAATAATAGGGGCCATTAATACTGCTTGAAAGTAAACTCTCCATCAGCAATTCCTAAAAGCTCTGGTCTAAAGAAATTATATTTATAAGATGAATGATGCACTATTGCTAGAAATTGTTATTTCAGGCTTCCCAAGCTAGCAGGCAACCTACCTTTATACAATAAAACGCTGGCTTCCAATACGTTCTTTTGCATAGCTTTTTTTACAGTCACCTAACAAGTTACTTCAGCGTTGATCCCATGATACCTGTATGACTACACCTGTTCTTTATTATTGACAAACAGAAATCTACATTAATGACTCAAGTATGTCTAGATTTCAAACAACCTTAGAGGTCTCACTTTTAGCTAAAAAAAGCCATGAATGGCACAAGTTTTTGTGATTTACAAACAATACAGCAGTTTATAGGAATTAGAACCTTTTCCAAGGAAGAGTAGAGGTCACAGGGGAAAAAAGTGATTGAAATTCTGGTGTTGTCAGGCTATTTTGGCATTCTAGCTGTGTGCTTTATTTTGTGAGCATTTTGATCACTGTCTGAGTGTGAAGCCTTTGTTTTCCTGAAAAAATTGTCACATAAATATAGGTATTACAGATGAAATAAGCCTATTAGATCATCTCATCCCTTTCCTTGTCAGTGCAAGATCATTTCCTATGGTAAATTATCTAGTGCAGGCCAAGACAGAAAACAACTCAATTTTGTAAAAAAAAAATACCCAACCGACCCCACCCCCTTCCTACAGAGGTTTTAACATTTATTTTCATTCTGAAAAAAAAGACCATTTTAAACTCATGAGAGAACAAAAAAAAAAAAAAAAACAGAAAAAAAAAAGAGAGAGAGGCCAATAGCATAAAAGCTTTACTGGTGTGAAAACTCACTGGGAATTTGGAAAACTTGAATTTTGAATTCCTATTTCTTACGCTGAAGGGATTTCAGTGCAACTTTCCCAATCCTGGTCAAATAAGACTGCTAAATACTCCGAAGAACCATGTCTACCTTAAAAGACTCTTCTGCATTTGAAACGAATGTACAGAGTAGGATGATAGTAATTCCTGGTTTATTTTTTCCAACATTAATTTGCACTGCACCTTATTTAGTCTTGGTTATATACTAAGACCACCTTAAATAATTCTTCTCTACCCTTGATGTTTATAGCCTTCAAATATATGTAGACAGTTAACATGTCCCTTCCCCCTTCCCCCTCTAGTCATTGCTTAGCAAGTTATACATATTTATTTCTTTTAATCTTTCACCGTAAGTCAATCCTTTCAGCCCCTTAATAATTTATGTTGCTTTTCCTTGAATTTCCTCCAAAGTGTCAAGATTTTTTCTAATACTGTGACGCCCCGCATACTTTATTCCAGACATACATTGAACTGTTGACATGGGGAGAGATAGAAGAACGGGAATATCAGTAGCTTATGTTTGTTTCTTTGTTTATTTTGCATGCTTGAAGTTTGGGGTTTTTTTAAGAATACCTGAAACAAGTCTTGTTATGTCTCTACTTATAGTGATTGTACATACTATATATATGTACACACACATATAATGGAAATATAAAAATTATTTCATGTCTTTCTCTCCTGAATGATCACCTAACATCAAAAGAGCGATAAACAAATCAGAGCTACAAACACAACTCAGTCGGATATCCAGCAGCTGTAGCATGTCCAAACGCAGAACTATCCTTTCCATGTTGGTGATCTTGCAAACATTCAAAGATGTCCTCAAATTAATATGGCTTAGCAGTTTCCAATTTTAGAAGGTGGTATGCATACGTAGCAATCTGAGATGAACCAAACATAACAAAATGAAACATTCTTTAGAGCAGTTGGGTCTTAGGCTATGTGAGGGGTTTAAGACAGTGCTTAATTACACAAGACAGTTTTGCAGGTTGATGTTAATGACGGTTCTGATAGAAAGGAAATCCCTTGCATCTAGAAGACCACCCAGACCTTAGGGAGGCTTTCCAAGTGAGTTGGGGATCAATACAAGATCAAGCACTTCACCAAACAAAAGCTGTTTAGAGCTGACCATGCTGCTGAAGCAGTGGGGAATTTGGTCCTTATGAGTGACGATATCATCAGCTGTGGAGATGTCTCTGGAAGACCTTAATCCATTCTCAGGTGACATGACACAGGGACCACTGAAGAAACATTGCAGTGTATTGGGTACTGAACCTAACAGGAGAGCTAGTGATTAAGGTCTAGGTGAGTGCACAGGTTCACAGAATCAAAGAATCACAGGGGTTGGAAGGGACCCCTGGAGATCATCTGGTCCAACACCCCTGTCAGAGCAGGTCCACCTACAGCAGGTGGCACAGGGTGGCATCCAGGCAGATTTGGAATGTCTCCAGAGTTGGAGACTCCACCACCTCTCTGGGCAGCCCATTCCAGTGCTCTGACACCCTCAAAGTCAAGAAGTTCCTCCTCATATTCAAATGGAACTTCCTATGTTCAAGTTTGTGCCTGTCACCTCTTGTCCTATCACTGAAAAAAAGACTCGTCCCCTCCTCCGAGCACCCTCCCT
>VZSF01005706.1:2981-17895 GCA_013398295.1 Chionis minor
GCCTCTAGAGTGAGGCCGGTGTGGGGCCTGTACCCCACATGTGGGGCCTGAGCCTCTGGAGTGGGGCCTGTACCCCAAAAGTGGGGCCTGAGGCCCTGCGTGGGGTCTCTGTGGGGCCTGAGCCCCTGGAATGGGGTCTGTACCCCACATGTGGGGCCTGAGCCCCTGCATGGGGTCTCTCTGGGGTGTGAGCCTCTGGTTTGGGGCCTGTGTGGGGCCTGTACCCCAAATGTGGGGCCTGAGGCCCTGCGTGGAGCTGGAGCCCCACTTTGGGGCCTGTGTGGAGCTTGAACCCCCCCGCTGGTGGGGCCTGTGTGGGGCCTGAGCCTCCAGTATGGGGCATGAGCCCCTCTGGGGGGCTGGACCCCCCATGCTGGGGCCTCTGTGGGGTCTGAGCCCCTGATGTGGGGCCTCTGTGGGGCCCGTACCCCAAGTGTGGGGCCTGTGTGGGAGCCTGAGCCTCTCTGGGGGGTCTGCACCCCTGGTGTGGGGCCTGAGCCCCAAACATGGGTTCTCTGTGGGGCCTGAGCCCCTGGCATGGGGCCTGTACCCCAAATGTGGGGCCTCTGTGGGGCCTGAACCCCAAGTATGGGGCCTAAGCCAGTGCATGGAGCTTCTGTGAGGCCTCTGTGGGTCTCGTACACCCGTGTGGGTTCTGTACCCCCACTATGGGGCCTGAACCCCCAAATGTGGGGCCTCCATGGGGCCTGTACCCACAGCGTGGGGCTTGTGTGGGGCCTGTAGCCCCAACATGGGGCCTGCGCCCCCAGAATCCAGGAGGGGCCGAGGAGAAGGTGCTGGGTCCCCCAAGGCTGATTCCCTGTGGGAATTGCTTTCCCAGCCAGGGAAAGGGGCAGAGAAAAGCCGCCCCATGGCGCAGGGGGACGATGCCGAGTGGGCCGGCCGGCAGCGGGGCCTGCCAGGACGATGCATCCGCCCGGCCAAGTGCTCAGCATTCCCCCTGCCGTGGGCGAGGCACGCCGGGAATGTGCCGTAGTGCTCGGAGCCAGGAGGACGCGTCCCCACGAAGCCAAACCGGAGGTTTCGGTGGCCGGTGCGGGGAGGCTCGTGATGCCACCAGCTCTGCCCGGGCCGTCCCATGGGGCACCGTGGGTCGGGTGTATTTTCTGCTCTGCTCCGTGTCCCGCTCGGCCTTTTGGCTGCGCAGACACGTTTTCCTCGAGAAAAGTGGGGAAAGGGCCTCGGCCGGGGCAGCGGCGGCAGCAAGGTCCGGGGGCTGCCAGGGTCGGTGGCAAACCCGCCGGCGGGAGGAACGGCGCGGGGCCCGTCATGCGCAGCCTTCAGCTGATCCCGGCGCTGAATCGCAGCCTTTGTTCCCCGCCAGCAACGCGGCGTTGTTTGTGTCTCACACAAAAGGATTGTTTATCATGTCGGGGCAGAGAAAAGTCCAGCAGAGAAAGAACGGTCTGTGCCGCGGAGTCCCGGCCTCCCCAGAGGCTTTTTTCCCCCCCCCCGCTGCAGTGTTTGCTCAAAGGAGAGATCTTTCCCAGTGCCCGATTTCCAAAGCCACCAACGGCGATGGTGCGGCACGCGGTCCCCGCTGCTGGCGCGGGGAGGCTTCGTGTCACCCTCCTCCCATGCTGCTTCCGTCAGCCGTTTCTTTCCGGCTGCCGGGAGCGATGGTGAGGGGGCAGCACGGCAGGCGCAGCCTTAAATTAATGTAAAATCTTGCCTTTTTCCTACCGGTTCTCGTTTATCCACGTCCCCAGCTGGGAGAAACAGTTTTGTCAATGAATTTCCCTCTGAGGAGATGTACGAGGCCTCCGCACCCATTGTTGGTAACGTCGGCACTGTTCTTCCATCCGATATTCCATCCGAAACCACCTGTTGGGCACGGTGACAGTGACAGTGACGGTGACAGCCTTTCCCAGGCTGACCCGCAGCTGCTCCGCAGCTCCCCAGCGCTCTCCCGGGCCCATTTTTTTGTCGGCATTAGCAATTTTACGAGTTCAACACCGTTTTTTTGTACGCCCTCAGCATCCCTTCAGCCTGGAGTTCACAGGATTCCGAGCTCGCCACGCCCGCCCGCTCCCGCTTTCCCAAGGACCGGCTCCAGCGGTTTCCAGGAGCAGGGAGAACGCGGTTGTGCGGTGCCGGGGCACCGGTCTGGCCGGATAGATTGGTGCAGCCGCGGCGCCGGCGGCTCCTCTTGGCCGGTGCGAGGAGCTGTGCAATGCCCGGGCCGGGCTCGCGTCTCCCCGGGGGCCCCGAGCAGGAGCTGGGCTGGAAGGAGAAGCTGCAAATGGTCCAAAAATTAGGGAGGCACCCGCCGAGGCGACAAAGCCACGCGGTATCAAGAGATCTTTGATCTCAGCAGTGCGTGTGGGGGGTGTGTGTGTGCGCTTATACGCTTTGCTTATGTGTATACACACGTTAATCCAAAATCTGTACTTCTACACACATGTGTGTATATATATATATATATTGATTTGTGACACCTTATAGTAATTAGTGTGAATTTTGTCATCTTCGAATCTGTGATCGAGTCGTGGTTCAGTTACTCGGTCGAATCACTCCGTAAACCTTTGGACCGGTGAACGAGGAAGCGCTGAATTCACCCCCTTGTTCTGCCTCGAATCGTGAAGTTTGAATTGCTGCTAAATCCTAATCGTGTCCGTGACCCAGAGCTCGGCAACGCCGTGATCCTGTCGCTGCGAGTCGCAGCCCGCGGCGGAGCAGCCTTGTCCCGGCATCCCGCGACACATCCCGCAATGGCAGCCGTTCCCGGCACCGGATCCTCTGAGAGGCCAAACTTGGAAGTGCAGGATGGTTCTCCAAATCCATCCCGGCACCGTGGTGCCTGCAAAGCGCGGGAGCGAGGGAAGGGGCTTTTTGGAGGCGAGAGCAAGCAGCAGCCATGGGTTTAACGGGACGACTCGTGCCCTCAGCGCAGGCAAACGCAAGGACCGGGGCAACCAGCAGAGCTACGAGCGCTTTTCCAACCATTTTGGGGCTGCTGTAAGGTGACTGGACCACGTCACTGCAGCGTCACCCCGCCGCCCTCGTCCCTGGGTGCAAGAACGGTCCCCAACAGAAGGCGGGTGCGGCATCCTGGGGTGCTGCCGCAACAGAAACGCTGTCAGCAGAGCCCGTTGCCTCGAATTACGCCGACCCGCAGCGTACAAGCTGCGTCCCGGTGTGGGCTGAGGTGAGAGAAGAGTGAATCTGCCTTAAAAACGCCTCCGGCGCCGACCTCCAGCCTGGGCAAGGCGAGAGCGCGGCAGAGGAGTTGGCCTTCGGCCTCAGCCTCTTTGGTGGGCTGGAAACCTGGGCGACGGGAGAAGAGCAGCGGGTTAAACTCCCCGTGTGCCTCCCCGGCACGACGCCACCTTCGACGCCAGCGACACCGCGGGTCTGTCACCCCCAGAACAGTTCGATTCCCGCTGCTCCCCACGGTGCCCTCAGCCATGCGGGGTCACGCTCTGGCACGGCGCAGGCAGGGATGGCTCCGCTCAGCTCCAGAGGCTGTTTATGGATTTGATAGGTTTTTTTTTTCCCCCCAGTGGCATGAAAGCTTTCTTAGAACTTCCTAGTTGGAAATCTGGCAGCAGCAGCAGCTCCTGCGCAAGTCGCTTCTCAGCTGCCGGACAAATAACAGCGCTTTGCTCTTCTAAAGAACCTTTCCTCTGAGGATTCCAGAGGACTTCACGTATGGAAACGCATTAACCCTTCCAGCAGCCTCCCCGGGTTTATTCCAGTCACTTTACAAACGCGGGAGGCAGCCCTCCCTTCTGGAAGGTTAATGGGCTCCTTTGCGTTCCCAGCGGGAACCGACATCCCGCCCTAATTCACAATAGCGGAAGGTGAAACTCCTGATTTTCCCAAGTCTGGATGGTCTGCTCCCAACTGCTCCCAAGGCTGGCTGCGGGTTTATCCTGCTGGGGACGGGCGCAGCAAACGGGAGACGGGGACTGCAGGGTCACCTGTGTGACGGAACGGGTCAGACCGGCCTCGGAGCGCTGGCTTCGGAGTGCGGCAATGAGACACGTGGATTTGGAGCTGGGAGCACGCCGGAGGAGAGAGTACCAGCTCCAGGAGGGAAATCAAGAGGGAAGGCATCCACCGGCTCGGCTGAAAATCCCTGTTTTCACTCAGTTTCCTTGTGAGGCGAGTGGAGGCTTCCTCCGGTTATTTTAGCTGGATCCTTGTCAGAAATGGCGTAAGAGGGAGAACAAGGGACAGGAAAAATGGGAGGGTGAGTCCGGGCTGGCGAGAGGCATAGTGGGAGCCGCCAGCTGTGGCTGTGCCAAGGGGGAATCCACATCTGGCTCTGCTGGAGCAGGCACACCCCGGGGTATGACCTTTGCTTTTGGAAAGCCCCAAAGCAGAAGCCAATCTGTAGGTCTGTCGGGACACGTGTGGCTCAGCCGCGGACTGCTAAGCTTGATTTTGTGACAGCTGGGGTGGACTCGCTGGTTTGTAATGCCTTGGGAATGAAAAAAAAACATCGTAAAACAAATTAAAAACTCATAAAGGCAGAGATGAACTGAAGCCCCGAGTCACTCTGCTGGATATCACTGTCCCTTCTGCGGCGAGCGTGACAAGACGTGGGTTTTTATGAAGTTACTGACTTGATGGCACACTTGGTGGCCCGCTCAACTTGCCGCAAAGCCCTGGCTGCCCCAGGACACGTCACCCGAGGTTCAGACGGGGTTTGGCCCCTCGGGGACACGGGCCAGCATCCCAGCGCAGCGAAGCGTCCCCCGGTGCAGCCCCGCTGAGGGGGACCGAGGAGCTGGTTTTCACCTGAGCTTGAGTTACCCAACGCCGCCTGCTCCGCACAGCAATCCTGCTCTCCGCTGGCCGGGAGGAACCAACCCAGAGCCTGGCGCACCGGGCAAAACGTAGAGGTTTCCCCTTTCTTCTGAAGCTTCGGGTGCCGGTCATCGGCGGAATTAACACCTGACGGAGCCGGGGGGTGAGATCCAAACTGCTAACGCAGCTGTTAAACGCCCGTTTGTCCTTATGGCAGCGGCAGGATGACGCACCGGCACCGTTACGGCGCTTTACATCATGGATACGAAGGGAGATTAAAGCGCGGTCTCAACCGAGTGCGATGACTGGCCTGGATTTGTTAGGGGACGTCAGGTTAAATAAGACGAGTGCCATAAAGAGGATCAGGGATTGGAGAAGAGGGGGATAAAGACAGGGGAGCAGATGGCGAGCGGCGCAGAGACGCCGAAGGAGTGATGCAAGGTTCTGGTGAGCCCAGGACGGCCGTTGCATGGGAATCATTTCACTAGGGAAGAGAAACACGAGGAGGAGGCACAGGGATCAGAGACACGGAGTCTGTTCGGCTCAGCTTGGGCTCGGCCGGTAGCTCTGGATCCATTTGTGCAAAAGGCTTTTAAAGGCCTCAGCGAGCAGCGTCATCAAAGAGCTTTTCTTGCCTTAAAACGCACTTGACTTTTCCCAAAAAACCTTATGGAGTGGCCAATTAACTCAACATAATTGACATGTCTATGCAGTTTCCAAAAGACGGTGGATAAGGTTCCAGACCCAAAAGGACCTTTGCTTGTTTATTGGCTTTCCCCCCCCCCCTCCTCGTCACTGTTAAAAGGGGAAGCACAATAAGATTATGAAAAAATAATGAGGTGAAGTAAACCATTCCGCATAATGAAGTGTGCTCATTTTCCGAGGCCAACAGGAAACCACAAGACTTACTGTAGGGCAGCTCAATAGACGCAGGAATTGTTCCCAAGGCAGTTAAATGGAGTTACTTGTATGTACTAATGAGAGATAATTGAGTAGGAAAAAAGACATGCCTACTCACGGTGCGATGGCTGGTTTTTTACTCCGTTAGAAAAGCAGGGGGTTAAACGGCAGCCGACGAGCCAAGCTAATAGGAAAACAAACTCATTTTTGGCTTCACAGGCCTGAAACTCTTCGAAGATGGAAACTCATCCAAAGCTTATTTTACTTCCAAAGCGCTTCTTTTTTATGTAGCGCTTTTCCTCGGGAGACCCGAACGCCGCGGCAGAAGACGTCGCAGGCACGAGCGTGGTTTTAGAGCGTCGGAACGGAGGCCCAGGAAAAGGGTCGGGATTTTCCCCAGCCACCAGAAACCAGCTGCAGAGGCAGGAGCGGGAGCTTTCTGGCGCACGGGAGAGGGATAGGTAAAGCAAATGATTTCGTATTAATGAAAACCAGAGGAAGAAAAACATCACGAGACACACAGGCACAATCGTTTCTAAGCAACTAGTCTATTTTTCAAAGTTTGCACGAATTTCAGCTCCCTTCTGCTGGCAGTGATCTGTTTTTCCTCTCTCCTGTAACGAACGTCGTTACCCTTTCACCGACACGACGGAATGACTTCGCTGCCGAACCCAGGATGTTGATTTACAGGAGCAAATACTTGGTTCTTGGCCCATTCCTAGAGCTGGAATCACTCGCACCGGGGTTGACTTGGACCCCAGGTGCCACAACCAGCACACGGATGGGGCGTCACAGGAAACGCTCACGGTTTTTCTTGGGCGCAAAGACCGCCGCTTTTAAGGAGCACACAGGGAGACGACCGGTGAAGCCACATCCCGTTTCACGGCGCGCACAAACATTCTCATTTCCTCAGTCCGAGGGATTGGACAAAAAGGTGTGAGCTGTCGATGCCTGGAGCTGCTCCGGTCCTCTCCGGTCTCCTGCAGCGTTGCCGTTGGCTTCCAGCACAGATTTGCACAGGAACCAGTAACGGGACGCGCAGAAGGACGATCTCTTCTCACTGGAGACCTGAGGATGTGGCTCCCCGCGGTTCGGCTCTCTCCCACCAGCAGGCAGAAAGCTTCCGAACCGGAACATCAGCCAAGGGGTTCGTCAGGCACAAATGAGGGGAGCGGGAAGCAGAGGCTGACGTCGGAAGGGCCGGGACATCTGGCTCCACGGGGCACGTCTGCATTTTTCCAACTCGGCGTGTCGGGGTTGCAACGGGTGCCAAGAACACATGAACCAGGGAGTTATTCCGTGGCGGTGTTTGCATCGAGGTGGCTTCCGGCCTGCGATTTCCACCGCAATCTCCGAGATTTCGTTTATGAGCTTGTGTTCGTTGTGAGCATTGTACGTTAGCAAAGCTCCGACAGGGGAAGGGGAAAAGGAAACCGAATTAAAAATAAGTAGCACCTGAGCGCAGTTTTCTGGATCCACATGAAGCCAAAGTATTTGATTTACTCGGGCCGGTGACTCTCCAAATACCCAGTTGCATTTAGGAGGCAAATAAACAGACTGCACTAAAGATAAATCTGCATCGGGAGATCGACGTTGTCTTTTGAAACAGATGAGCCAGGTCATTCTTCCAGAGCTTGATGCTCTAATTCGTGTCCAGCGTCGCCGTTCGTCCCGACTTCTCATGAAGGTGCTGGGGTCGGGCCGTGACCATCATTATTTGATGCTTTTGTCCCGGGGGAGCTCGCGGGCTCCCGGTGCCAGCCCAGCTCCCGGGCTCCGTGCTACAGCAGCACAAAACGTCCCTGACGCAAAGGTATTTTGATGAGACGTTAAAACCGCGGCCATCCAAAGCCAGGCTCCGGCAGCAGAGGACGATCCGCCACCGATTGTGGATTTTTCTGTGGTTTAACGTCCCGCGAGCGTTAGCCTTTATTTTCAGACGTGCCGCCTGCTGCCGACATTTGGCTAAAAACCAGCCCCTGACGTCTCGGAATCATGAAGGAGACGCGCTGTCACAGCTTTTGCCGTGATAATTGGTTTCACCAACAAAAAACCCAGAGCTCGGCATCCTTTTCTATCTATTTTACATGTTTGACGTGAGCGTAATTTACAGGCCACATAATAAGTTGGTTTGGGGGTTTGGTTTTGGGTTTTTTTTTTTGTTTGCTCCCAGCACGCGTTCACTCTGACATAACTCCGGCGTTCTTCACCTCTCTGAGCTCCAACAGTCCTGGAATGAAAGAATTTCACCACCCCCTCCGGGGTAATTACATGAATTTTGAATCCTTTTGGTTAGCACAATATTAACATTAAAATCGCAAAACCATTCTGGCATTACGCTTTCGATTTGTGATTTGTTTAGTCGAATCTACTGCTGCAGAAAAACGGCGAAGGTACAAAAAGGCATTTGTGTTCCTGTAAGGACAATGACAAAGGTGCGTTTACGAAGGAGACGACGCTCTGGGCTTATTTAGTTGAAAAACATCATCCCTGACATCCTTACAAAAGCATTTCCAAGGAAACCGGACAAATAATTAAATTATAAGTACTTTCTAGACACTAAATCATTTAAAATCCAAACAAAGCCAGAAAACAATATGATGCAGTTAAATACCATTTTTTAAATTTCATTTGCAATGATTATGCCCATAAAGCAGTACTTTCGGCCGTGAGTCCCCCCACCAGCTCCTTAAGCACCGCGTTGGCCAGTTGGAATATGCAAAGTAAAACTGGGTGCCTGGAATAGTGGTTTTTCTAGCGAACCCCTGAACCCCTTAAACCGCACGGATCCTTTTTTGCACGGCGACTCGTCCGTAGGCAAAACTTCCCGGCCTCGAACCAGCAGGAGGAAGAGCCGAAGCACTTTGAGGCGCGAAACGGAACGTAAAACGTGACGCCCTGGCAACCTGGGCGCCTCAAAAGGCAACAAACGGGTCGGTTCCTTGGTGAAGAAAAGGGGAGTTGCTTAATTGGAATTGAAAGGCGGGATTTATTCATTTATCCATTCTCCTATAAATAGCCATCCGGCAGCGAGGGTGCGCTGGCTCTCTGCCGCGCGGCCCCTGTTTAGCTCCGACCCTCTCGGAATAGCAGCTAATCCCTGCGGCTGCTCTTCCTGCGATTAGCGGGAGCGAAGGCTGTCCCGGCTGCTTGCCGGCCGCTCAGCCGGAGCCGGTGTTCCTGGAGAGGAGCGTTACCTCGTTTTCCGTAAAACCGGGTAACGTTCTCGTCCTTGGGACCTGGAAGCCCACTCTTGTGATTCAGCCAGCTCTCTGTGGCACAAGCACGAATTTAAAATCCCGTGTGTGATTTTGGGGCGGGAGGAGCAGAAGGAGCAGCGAGGGAAGAGGGGGAGAGGAGAGGGGGGAAAAGAGCTCTCAAAAGACGGGGTTTGGAAAAGCGTACAAACGGGGGATACAGACAAATAAAAAAAGCCCTAACGCCGCCTTTGAGTTTCCGAAATAGGAACGTAACCCGCGGCTGTCCTTTCCCCGTGGCCGAAATGGGCGAGACGCAGCGGGTTGCCTGAGAAAAAGGAGAAGTTCCTGCGCGCTACTATTAATGATGGGGAAAAGCAAAAGGCGCACGGAGCCCCTTGTCCCCTCGGCAGCCCGGTTTTGGCTCTCCCTGGGCCGAGCCTGCCTGCTCCAGACTTCCCCAGCAGCGTTCCGGCGCTTCCAACGCCCGGGCGGAGCCCTCACAGGGCTCCACGCAGTGGGATCATTCTCCCACAGGATTCCCTGACCTTCGAGACCAGGTTCCTTTTTCCCAGACCTCTCCCTCTGGCAGGATAGATGGAGACTTGGCTACGGGACTGCCGTGGATCCGGCAACCCACGTTCGGCAGCTGCACACGGAGTGTCCCGGACACGTTCACACTGTCCCATCGTTTTCCATCAGGCTGCCAGGCAGATCCCTTGCGACCGACCCCATTTCTTATTCCCTTTTACTGATTTTTCACTGCAACTGCCCCTCTGCTCCGCTCGGGGGAGACCCCACCTGGAATCCTGGGTCCAGCTCCGGGGGTCCCAACAGCAGAAGGACACGGAGCTGTCGGAGCGGGGCCGGAGGAGGCCCTGGAGATGCTGGGAGGGCTGGAACCCCTCTGCTGGGAGGATACTGGGAGAGCTGGGGGGGTTCAGCCAGGAGAAGAGAAGGCTCCGGGGAGACCTTCCAGCCCCTGCCAGTGTCTGAAAGGGGCTCCAGGAAAGCTGGGGAGGGACTCGGGATCAGGGAGTGGAGCCACAAGACAAGGGGCAGCGGTTCTAAGCTGAAAGAGGGGAGATTTGGGTGAGATGTTGGGCAGAAATTCCTGGCTGTGAGGGTGGGGAGCCCCTGGCCGGGGCTGCCCAGAGCAGCTGTGGCTGCCCCATCCCTGGAGGTTCAAGGTGAGATTGGACGGGGCTGGGAGCAACCTGGTCCGGTGGGAGGTGTCCCTGTGTCCTTGCCCAGGGCAGGGGGTGGCACTGGATGGGCTTCCCAGTCCCCCCACAACTGAACCATCCTGCGAGTCTCCGAGAAGCAGCTTGGCTGTTGTGCCTGCGTGGCACAGAACACGCTGCAGGGAGACCCCGGCGCGTCTCGCTCCCGCTGCTGCTTTCCAATATCCCCCCCGCAGCTCCTGCGCCACGGGACAAGCCCTGGGTCACCGAGCACGTCCCCAACCCAGCCAACGTCACGTCTTTTGGGGCGTCGCTGCCTCTCAGCAAGGTCCCTCCAAACACACCAGCCGGGGCCAATAAAGCCCGTGTCATTCTGCGCCATCAGCGTTTTCCTTGTGCCCCGAAAGAGGATCCACTTTTCCTCCTTTCCTCCGCTCCGCAGGCGCCCTCTGCCTGGGCGCTGCAGGAGCACAAACACCATGAAATTCGGGTTGAAAGCGCTACCATCTTTTGGAGTTTTCCCCCAGAAATTGCACGTCGGGGCTCGTTATGTTTAATCGGTTATTTAAGCGAAGCTGCCGCAAGCTGCTTAAATTCCAGGGCTTTAATTAAAACCGAGAACGAAATTGTACTGGTGCCGGGTGTCGACGCTTTGCATGATTTTTTTCCCTAAAACAGACAAATGAAAACCAACGTTTTACAACTCAAACCTAAGTATTTGAAGTAAAATAATAAAGAAAAAAAAAGATGCAACGTGCAGCCACTAGTTTTGTGAAAACACCTGGGAATGCACCCCGAATTTCTGTCCAGGGGCAGGCGAATGAATCGCCTCGGCATCTCTGAAAAGCCTGGGTTTTCCCTCAATGATTTCCCTGAGCCGCTCAGCTAAAACACGACGTTTCGAAAGCGCTGATGTAATTTGTTATCTCGTGTTGTTATTCCGAGAGGCGTTGGCAAAGCAAACACCTCCCAGCCCTCGCCCTCCCGTGTTTGGTCTGTTTCCTTGGTGTTCCTTTATCTGCTCATTTAAAAATAGAAGCACAATCATCTTAACATTTGGAGTTACCTGCAGGCCGCCTGCTTCGCCTCCTGGTTACAACCCTCAATGCAAAATATTTTGGTCAGAATTCCTTTTAAACTCAATAACACCACTCAGACGCCTGACGCCACACAAACGTCTTCGTTCCAAGTCCCTCCCGGTGGCTCCCAAGCAGGTCGATGGCTCCGGTACGAAACTGAGCAAATATAGACCAGTTTTACATGTAACGAGGAAGATTCTTTATGTGCATTCTCAGCTGTTCTCTCAGCAGTTAAAAATAACACACCTGGGCCACCGAGATGCTTTGACTCATCATGCTAAACGAGAGAAACAGCTAATTTTATAAGCAAGCGTAAAAAGTGAGGCATTTTTTTTTACAAGGCTTAAGAAACCCGCTCCGGTGCTGACACAGAAGCCTTGCACTTCCCCTACGCATCCCCAGCCAGCCATTCCCGGACGCGGAGGGAGGGGATACGGCGCTGCTTTGGAATTGGTTTCATTTTGCTCCAGTTTGGGACGCAGTGTATTTTTTTTTACTATTTCTGACGCTTGCCTGGTCCCTACACAGACTCCACTCACATTTCCAATTAACGACCCTCGGGGTCCCTTCCCTCCCTCCGACTATTTTTCATGTCACAGCAGCATGAAGGAAACCTGCACGTTTTGGAGGACGTTCCGTCTCCCGGAAAAACTCTCCGATTATTTTTTTTTCTTCAAATACCGGCTAGAAATTGGTGCCGTTTAAGCAGTGGGTTACCTCGCCAGAAAGTCTCTCCGTCTCACTTTGAAAACGAAGCAAAATGCAAATAGGTGTGTTACTCGTCAGGATGATTCGCAAGTACAAAGCTGATAAAGACGTGGATTTGTCACAGAACTTTAGCCACCAGAAATTGGAAAGATTTATTAATCGAGGGTGAAATTTGCTCTGCCCTTCTAAACCACAAAGCCACATCAGTTTAGCCGAGCTGTACGTCACTGTAACCCAACGCAAGAGAATGCTCATCCTCACTTTCCATACTCTTCTTTCCTTAATGCCCAAATTGGGGGAGAAAAAGGAACGATACATTATTTTTGCTACTCAAAGATGAAGCTCTGTTTACCAAACTCCCAGTAAAACTCATTATTATTTTCCAACCAGATGGGTTAGAAAGACGAGGACAAATTATTCCCCTGATATCCTAAGAGACTTTGCTTTCATTTCAGCGTGTTTGGCTACGAGTGATTTAAGTTCCTGACGCTGCACAATGTCACAACGGTGGCAGTTACCGCAAAACAAGGGCCCAAGACCTTCCCCACTCATTTCCGCGCAAATTCCAGTTGACTTAAAAGGAGGCTTCCGCGCTGCTCCCCGTAAGAATGTTTACTAGGTAAGAATTTAAGTCGTCTAACCTACATTTTGATCCCACCTCGCTTGTTTAATTAGCAGTCAGTTTTACGAGCAATTTTTTTTTTTCTTCATTATTTTCCTTACGTGTTTCTGTATTAAAAGATTTTTAATGAACAAATGTTAGGTGTCCAGCTCAGTTTCTAACTAATGCCGTGTTAACGATAAAGAACTTCCTGTTGGGAAACGCTTCGGTGCGCGGTAGCTAATACACCTTTTGTTTTAGATCGCAGCCTTGAGTTCCGGGGCAGAGAAAACCGAATGAAAACAGCCATGAGCGCAAATATAGAAACACGAAGAGCGAAGCCGCCGAGCCCTAGAGGAACCCGAGGCGTTAAACTGATGCGCGTGGTAATTCCCCCAGCAACTGCAAAAAGATTTCATACAACAAACTGCCTACACATTTAAATAAAAATGTGAAACGTGCTGCATTTTTTTAGCTTCCTATTTTCTGTCCTCAAAGCATCGATTTCCCGGATTGGGGATCGGAAAAAAAAACACATTGTGTTTTGAACATTAAGATCAGTATCAACTTTGTACATCCTTAACGTCAGCTTTCTTTAGGTCTGATTAAGCGTCTCGGATTTTAAAACCCTCATAACTTCGCCCTTCAGTCTTTACATTGCACGCTGTTCCGAATCGCAACGCGAAACCGATGCCAAACCAATATAACCTCGTAAAAGCGATAAACATTCTGCTTGCACAGACTGTATTTCTGCTATTGCGACGGTTCTGACTTCCCAGACGCGAGGGAGAAAGCAAAACCGTCTGATTGTTTCAGGGTAAAGGATCTTTTTTTTTTTCCTTTAAATTACAATTAATGCTGAAACGCCCCAGCGACCCAAGGGCAGACAGGACAGCAGCTACGAGCTGTTTGCTGACACATGACGTGTGTCACATATGATATGACGTGTCTGACGTGGGTGTGCACGGCGGAGGGTCAGTGTCACACTCAGGAAATCGCCCCGGCAAACCAACCATGGTCAAACCCAAACGCCTGGAGTTCATCCGCATGCTCACACCGAAGGGGAGGATTTTCAGGCTGTTGCCTCCTGGATTATTTTCAGAGACGCAGCTGCATTTTCCCTCCCTCCAGGCCAAGGAATAGTGAAAAGACACTCGGGCACCTGCTTTTCCCGATACCGAGCAAAAAGCTCATTCTCCCTTTGGCCCGGAATGTTTTACCGCCGTTTACAAGCATGAGGCAAAACAAACCTTGGCAAAACAAAGCCTTGTCTAAACCTTAACGTGGTGTCACTTGAACATCCGCCTTTATCGCAATTGTACATGTTTAAAAGCCAAAATTCCCCCACTCACTTCATCGGGACACTCCTCGGCGCCTGACCTAACAGCTTTTTGGGCAAGCAACCGGGATTTCTAAATCGCATCCCGTTTACTGGCTAGAAAGGGAAAAGACTGCAGCTTGGACGGAGAGAAAATATTCCTTGTATTCAGCCTAACGTAGTGTGGGAAGCATGGCGCTTCCGGACACGCCGCTACACCCTGGAATGGCCAAACTTCTCTCGTCTCTCCGTACACAAACTTCCAACAGTTTGCGTGTCACTAACGTGCCGTGAACGTCCCCAAGAACGCTTCCACAAATACCGCTTACAGGCCAGCTGCTGTCTGAAAAGGAGAAGATTTCACGGACAAGCCTCTTTGATCTTTATTTTTCCTCTAAAATACAAAAGTTTTAAGCTATCTCCCTATTTCTGTAATGTATTTTGATGTTTATTAAATGTAAATCAAGCAGAACCAAAGACGAGCTGTAAGCGGGGAAGAGTTCTTTCGTGTCAGCTTTTATGAGAAGGTACAGGATTCGCGAATAACTTTCATTTCTCACCCGCACCTGCTCACCCTTTTCTGTCTGAAACACGCATGTCGCGCGATTACATTTTTATGAACATAACAGCCTTTTCCCCAAACCGTCACACTCATGAATAATAATAGCAGCGGAATCAATAGCGGAGAGCGCCGCTCTTCTCCAGGTGAGCAAACCAGACACCAGCTCCAGTCACACCGGTTATCCCGTGAAGGTCAACCGCCGCGCCGCCCATTCCCGGGATGGGTCTGGGGCCGGATGGGGTGACAGATTCAAACTGCCTCCCCCCACCCAGAATGTCGTCCCCCCTCTCCACAGAATCCCTGGGATTGGCAGGGCCCTCCGGAGATCACCTCGCGTGTCCCCCACGAGGGCAGGGTCACCCCCAGCAGGTGGCACAGGATGGCGTCAGGCGGGTTGGGAATCCCTCCGGAGAAGGAGACTCCGCAGCCGCTCTGGGCAGCCTGTGCCAGGGCTCTGCACTTCCAAAGGAGAGAAATTTTCCCTCGTGTCCAGGTGGAACCTCCCGCATTCCGGTTTGTGCCCGTTGCCCCTTGTCCCCCAAAAAGAGCCATCCTTGTCCTTGTCCCCCCATCCTCCTGCCCCCCGCCC
>VZSF01005708.1:0-45596 GCA_013398295.1 Chionis minor
CTGGTCCCGGTGCGGGGTGCTGGCCTCGGGGGAGCGTGCACCCGGGATGGATTGGGGACAGCCCCGGGGTGCTGGCCCCCGGGAGGATGCGCTGGCCCCTCTCCTGGGGTGCTCGCCCCTGTCGGATACGGACTGGCCCCGGTCCTGGGCTTCTTGCCCCTCGGAGGATGCGCTGGCCCCGAGAGAATGCGCTGGCCCCGGGTGCTGGCCCCGGCTCTGCGGTGCTGGCCCCCTGGAGGATGCGCTGGCCCCCGGTGCTGGCGCCAGTCTTGGGGTGCTGGCCCAGGGAGGTTGTGCTGGCCCCGGGGTGCTCGCCCCGGTCCTGGGGTGCTTGCCCCGGGGGGATATGGACTGGCCCTGGGGTGCTGGCCCCGGTCGGATGTGGACTGGCCCCGGTCCTGGGCTTCTTGCCCCTAGGAGGATGCGCTGGCCCTGAGAGAATGTGCTGACCCCGGGTGCTGGCCCCGGTCCTGGGGTGCTAGCCCCAGGAGGATATGGACTGGCCCCAGTCCTGGGGTGCTAGCCGCGGGAGGATGTGCTGGCCCCCAGGAGGATGCAGTGGCCCCGGCTGCTGGCCCCAGTTCTAGGGTGCTGGCCCCTGGGAGGATGTAGTGGCCCCGGGAGGATGCGCTGGCCCAGCTGATGCCACAGGGCCCGGACCCCGGGGGCGATGCTGGGGACAGAGCTGGGGTGGCCAGAGGGGACCAGGGCGGGAAGGCTGGCTGCGGGTGCCCCCGGTCCCTGGCAGTGCCCGTGTGCGTGTAAAGGTCCCTCAGCGGCGGTGTGACACATGGCGGTGTGACACGCGGCTGTGTGACACGCAGCGTCCCTTGCCAGGGTGGTGGCAGCCAGGGTTTCGCAAACACGGCACGAGCATCCCTGGGGACAAGGGTAGGAAACTGTGTCACCGGGCAGGAAACCGTCCCTCGCCTGCGTCTGTGTGTGCCAGCACGGGCGTTGGTGTGGGATCCCATCGGCGTCCCACCCGCCAGGGTGTCCCCCTGCCCCGGCGTCGCGGGGTCTTTCCCACACGGCTGCCGGAGCAGGGCCGGTGCCGGAGCCCGGCTTTTGGGGCCTGGCGATGCACAGGGTCCCCACGCACACCGGGGGCTCGGGTGCTGCCGGTGGCGGGGGCAAGGCGAGGTTTTGCCCGCAGCACTTTTTGCAAAGCTCCCAAATATTTCCCTGGAGCGAGGGCTCCCCATCCCAGCAGGAGGATTTTTTGGGGGAAGGGGGAGGACAGCACTCCGGCCACGGGTGAGCTCGGGCTGGAGGAAGGGCCACGTCCCCTCCTGCTGCAAGCGAACGAACGAAAAACATGGCTGGGCGAAAGCAAATCCCACCAAACCCAGACAACTTGCTGTGCTTCCCTCCGGGAAGGTGGCTGGGCTCTGAACTGGCGGAGGAGGTGGTTTTGCTCCCCGTTATCTGGGGGTCCCCATCCGGGACCGGTGGCTCCCCCTTTTCCAGTACCGCCCCGAGCGGCAGTGCCGGCCGCATTCCCGGCCAGGGCGGCCAGCGGGGACGGGAAGTTGCTCAGCGCTTTGGGCTTGGTTTTCCTTTTTCTTCCCCTTTTATCGGAGCCAGATGTGTCCACAGCGGTGAAGCTTGGGGCTGGGGAGGTGGGAGGGGGGGGCTGCCTTGGCTGCCGTGTGTCCCCCACCCCCCACCCCGCAGCCGTGCACGTGCCCGTCTGTCTGTCTGTCTGTCTGTCCCCATCTGGCAGCGAGCAGCGGGGCCGCTGCCGGTTGTGTGCGGCAGCTGCCTGTCAAAAGCGTTTCCCTCTCCTCCGAGGAGCTCATGGCGGTTCTCCGGAACGGCAAGACGCGCTCCGCTCGTCCACCCACGCCTCACCGGCGCCGGAGGCAGGGAGAGCAGGCAGGGAGAGCAGGCAGGGAGAGCAGGCAGGGAATGCCCTGGCAGCCACCCCCCCCGGGGGGAAACCCACTCGGGCTTGAATTTTCACGCCCAAACAAGCTCCAAACTGCCGCTTTTTGGTGAAAGGCTGCGGTGGCACCGAGGACGCGATGGTTTCCCCGCCGGCTCTTGGCGTGCTGGATGCCGCCTGACTTGGCCCACGCCAAGGTCCCGGTAGCTTAATGGCTTTCATCTCCTCTCGTTGCATTTAATTCTTGCAAGAGTGCAAACTGCTAATTGCTCTCCAGTGGCTGGGTCGGCTTCCGCGCTTCTCCACGAGCTGTGATTTATCGGAGCCTGCCAGTCCACCCGGGGCTTGGGATGCGGCGGGAGAGGCTGGGAACCTCCTCTCCCTGCCCTGCCGGGCTCCGCGTCGGGCTCCGAGGGATCTCTCGGCTCCGCGTTGCTCTTGGCCCTCGGCACCTCCCCAAAGCTTTTTGGGAGGCTGCAAGAGGTTTGGGCCCTGGCTCCGTGGCAAAGTTCCCAAAGGTACCCCCAAAACCGCACATAGATGAATGGTGAATATATATGAACAATTTTTATATCTATATATGCATGTGGAATATATGGATCTTATATTTTTTTCTTACTGGGTGAATAATTCGATGCTGGGGCTCTAAAACAACCCCTGCAAGTGTCGCTCGCGGGAAACCAGAACACGCTGCAGCCCCTTCGCCCCGGGTGCCACCGTGGTCCCCAGCGAGGGACTTTTCATCTGCAGCTAATTAGGAAACTGCAGATGCTCCCCCTTCTCTCTGAGTGTCCGAGCAGAGCTCCCAGAGGAGCGGAGAAGTCGGGTTCCCTCACCAGTGGAGCTTGCTCTGATTTTATATTTATTTAATGGGAGTTCCCGGCAGTGACGGGGCTGTGCTGGGATCGCCGGCCTTCGGCTGGGGGAGCCTTTCCCAGCGACGTGATGAAATGTGGGAACAGTTTTCCTAAGGAGTTCAGTCACCTCTCGGCACCGCCCGCAAGCGGAGCAAATCGCAGGTGGTTTTACTGGGCCGCCCCGTGGCCTGCACTGAGTTTGCAGTTCTCTGCTCAAGCTGTGTCCTTGGGGGGGCAGAACGAGGGGGGACTTTGGGTCGCGGCCACCATCAGCCAGCCCTTGAAAGCCTTTGGATTTCCACCGCCTCCCATTCCCAGAGCTGCCGAGTGCCAGGGCGGGGGAATAGCAAAGCGCAGGGACACCGCACGTCACCGCTCGCCTTCCTCGGGCAAAAGTCCGTGATCGACAGCAGCACCTCCCTGGCACGGCATCCGCCTGTCCTGCGCTCCGGCGCATATTTTCCCGGTGAGGCACGAACCCGCGCGTGAACCTGCCAGGCATGGACTGGTAAAACGAGCCGCAGCGGCGGAGGGGGAGCCGTTCCCTCCTGGCGGTGGCCGGCGGGGAGGCTCGGGGTGCTGCGGGGAGTGAGCAGGGACCCTGCCCTTGCCGGGGAGCGTGCCTGCCCGTGCTGCGGCTGCGTCCTTGCAGGCAGCCAAGGGTGGAGGGGGGACCGATTCGGGGGTGTTCGTGGGGTGCAGCAGGCGTGGAGCGGGGCACGGACTGGGCAGACCCCGCTGGCCCCAGCCGGTGGCTGTGGGAGGATGAGATGGAAGCGTGGCTGGCAGCAGGCGGTGGGGTCCCCGCAGGGCACGGTGGCTTGGCAGGGGGAGAGGAGGAGGCAGCGAGGGGTGGTGAACCCTGGGATCTGCATCTTCTGCTCCGCCGTGGGCTGGCTGGCACCCTCACCTGCTAGCCAGCCCCATGCCCGGCCGCTCAGTGGGACCCAACCCGGTGGTGCCCGCCCCACTGGTACTTGATGTGGTGGTATGTGACCCAGTGGCCTGGTGGTACGTGACCTGGTGGTACATGATCTGGTGGTACGTGACCTGGTGGTTCAGTGGTACCTGACCTTGTGGTACGTGACCTGGTGGCTAAGTGGTACCTGACCTGGTGGTACGTGACCTGATGGTATGTGATCTGGTGGTACATGACCTGGTGGCTCAGTGGTACCTGACCCCGGTAGCTTGGTGGCACCCAACCCAGTAGTACCTGATCTGGTGGTACATGACCTAGTGGTTTGGTGGCACCCAACCCAGTGGTACATGACCTGGTGGTTCCGTGGTACCTGACCTGGTGGTACCCAACCTAGTGATACGTGACCTGGTGGTATGTGACCTGGTGGTTCTGTGGTAGCTGACTTGGTGGTATGTGACCTGGTGGTTTGGTGGTACCTGATCTGGTGGTAACCAACCCAGTGGTACCTGACCTGGTGACAGATGACCTGGTGGCTCGGTGGTACCTGACCTGGTGGTACCCAACTCAGTGGTACCTGAACTGGTGGTACATGGTTTAGGGGTGGTTTAGCAGTGTAGGTTTATGATTGGACTCAATGACCTTGAAGGTCTCTTCCAACCCAAGTGATTCTATGATTCTATGATACATGACCTAGTGGTTCCATGGTACCTGACCTGGTGGTATGTGACTGGGCGGCTTGGTGGTACCTGATCTGGTGGTACTCAACCCAGTGGTATGTGACCTGGTGGTACCTGACCCTGGGGTTCCATGGTACCTGACCTGGTGACACATGACCTGGTGGCTTGGTGGTACCCAACCCAGTGGTACCCAACGCAATGGCCCAGTGGCACCCAATCCAAGTGGTACCCAACCAAGTGGCACATCACCTGGTGGCTCGGTGGTACGTGATCTGATGGTACGTGACCTGGCGGCTTGGTGGTACCTGATCTGGTGGTACTCAACCCAGTGGTACGTNGCTGGGGGGCTGCAGGGGGGAGGTGGAAGCGGCGCTGGCAGATGGCCGAGCAGAGTCCCTTCTCGGGGATGGGGGCATCAGCCGTGTGGGCTGGCGCACGTGGCCGCCTTGTCCTGATGAGTCCGTGCATGTGAGCTGCGGGGGCGGTCGGCTGCTTCTGCCAGTGCCTGTGTTTTGAGGGGGGGGGGGAGAAGGAGGAGGAGGAGGNGACCTGGTGGCTCGGTGGTACCTGACCTGGTGGTACCCAACTCAGTGGTACCTGAACTGGTGGTACATGGTTTAGGGGTGGTTTAGCAGTGTAGGTTTATGATTGGACTCAATGACCTTGAAGGTCTCTTCCAACCCAAGTGATTCTATGATTCTATGATACATGACCTAGTGGTTCCATGGTACCTGACCTGGTGGTATGTGACTGGGCGGCTTGGTGGTACCTGATCTGGTGGTACTCAACCCAGTGGTATGTGACCTGGTGGTACCTGACCCTGGGGTTCCATGGTACCTGACCTGGTGACACATGACCTGGTGGCTTGGTGGTACCCAACCCAGTGGTACCCAACGCAATGGCCCAGTGGCACCCAATCCAAGTGGTACCCAACCAAGTGGCACATCACCTGGTGGCTCGGTGGTACGTGATCTGATGGTACGTGACCTGGCGGCTTGGTGGTACCTGATCTGGTGGTACTCAACCCAGTGGTACGTGACCTGGTGGTACCTGACCCTGTGGTTCCGTGGTACCTGACCTGGTGACACATGACCTGGTGGCTTGGTGGTACCCAACCTAGTGGCACCCAATCCAAGTGGTACCCAACTGAGTGGCATATCACCCAGTGGCTCGGTGGAACCTCTCCTGGTGGTACCCGCTCTGGTGGCTTGATGGTACTCGGCTCGGTGGTACCCAGCAGCTGGGGCAGTTGGTGCAAAGTGGGGGCTCTGGGCTGGGTTCCTGGGGGCGTGGGGCAGCAGGGATTGGCCTGTCCCTCGGCTCTGGCCAGCTCTGCAGGCGTTTGGAGACAGGGGGAGGCAGAGTCTCCCCACTGTCCCCCTCCCCTTCCTACTTGTCCTGCCTCGGGGAGAAGGCTGCCGCTCCTGGCACGTGGAGCTGGGCATAACGAGGCCACTCAGCGAGCGCGGCCTTGGGCTTATCAACCCCNAGTGTGGGGTCTTCGGGTGGGAGTGGGTGCTCCCACCGTGCTGCGGGGCTTGGGATGCCGCCGGATGCCGGGTCTCTGCACGCCCCATCCACCGGCGAGGGTGGGAGCATCCCTTTCTGAGCTTTCCCACTGCCCGGGACCTCCCCCGCGCTCACAAATCCCGTAGGACACAGCCTCGGTGGTAACTGGCTCCATCCCAGCTCTGCACTCGGGGATTTGGCCTCCCGCATTCTTTCCTGGCCCCGTCCCAGAGCTGAGGGATGAGCCCGGAATAACCCTCTCCGGATGCCAGGCACGAGGAAATGCTGAAATTGCTGCTGTTGCCAGCCAGGGGTGCAAGGAGGGTTTAGAGCACGGGAAACCCAATTAGCTCGGCCCCATTAGCTGATTGAGCTGGCTGATGAGAGTATGATTAATTAAAAGGATGAAGAATAAGTTACCAGGTCCTCGTGGCCACCGGGGAGTGGTGATGACTTAACCTATGGAATTGCCTTCTCCTGTTAAAACCTGGTGCCAGGCAACTGCCAGCTGTCCATCCTTCGTGGCATCGCTTATCCGCGGGGAGAAACACCCTTATACCAACACCGCATTCCCTCCCTGCTCCCTCTCCCATCCAGCTTCCCAGGAAGGGGTAAAAAAATAAATAATCGAGGGGAAAAGATGATCCCTCCGGATGGGCGGCGCAGGAAAGGGCCTATTTAATTAACCATGGTTTTTCTTGCCGGGTCTCGGCTTGGCTCTGGAAGCCCAGTAATGTGGAAGGATGGGAGTATTGTCCCCTCCCGCGCTGCCCCCCGGCAGATTCCCGCTCGCCGTTCCCGGGTGGAGCAGGGAGCTAACGCGAGTTGACGGCCCGGGCGGAGGCGAGCAGGCGGACGCGCTCTTCAGCATGCCGGGGGCCAAGGGGGGCTGCGATGTCGGGCAGCCGCTCAGGCCACAGGGAAAAAAAAGCAAATTTGAGCGGTTTGATGAATTTTTGTAGGAATCCCACTTTGCCTGAAACTAGCAAAATCGCGGCACGGCGTTTCTTTCTGCCTGGGGTCACAGGAGGTGGGAGAAGACTCAACTCGTGTCCACTCCCTTTGTTGAATAAATAAAACCCCCTAAATCTCATCTTTTCCACCCGTGACAGCAGGAGGGATGCCAGTCTGGGATGGGGGGAACCCATGTGCTTCCTCTTCCTCCTCCTCCTCCTCCTGCAGCTCCGGCACTTGGTTAATGACCCAGCAGTGGCAGAACAGATGTCCCTGCATGGAGGCAATGGGACAAGTGGCACCTGGACACCCAGGAGTGCATTTCCCAGGGAATTTTTCAGCCCCAGCGTCCCCGGGAGGAGCGGCAGCCTCTGCTCCTCCGCTCCCCTCCTTTCCCGGCCCCAAGCAGGGGGACATCCCCTCTCTCCCGGTGACGGTGACGGCTCTTTCGTGCACCCACCCTGTCATTTCCTGGTGAGGAAATCAGCGCCAACAACCTCAAGATTATCTTAGAAACGAGCAAACGAAGCCAACAAGAACTAAAAAGGCCAGGTTGGGGGTGCACTCGGCGGCGTTAGAGCCGACGGGGAAAGGCGAAGGCACCCTCCGGGCGCCAGGGCTGTCGGTCGCATCGCTCCAGCCTTCATGTCGAAATTAAAGATTATACATCCTGAAATGAAAGATTATGCGATCGGGGTGGGGGTGGGTGGAGGGGAAAAAGTCATCCAACTGTAAAAGCAGCAGAACGATTTGCTGGGGGGGTCCTTTTAATAGCCTGGCTTCGTTACCTCTTGCAATCGAAGAGAAACTCGTGTTTGCTCTTGCACATGGTCTTCGGGAGGCAATTAAGGAGTCCAGGGGATGAACTGGGGAGTGGGACGGTGTTTAATGGTATCGCTGAGTTGCCGGGCTCGCTCATCACAGAAAAAAATCCTGAAATCCCCTGTTATTTTAAGAAGGAAACGTGAAAACCCAGTGCAAAGAGCCCCCGTGGTGCCCCCCGCCTCAGCCAGCTGCGTTTTGTTTGGCGGCGGCAGATTGGCTTTGATTTTGGGAGCTGGCAGGGAGGGAATGGTTAATGCTGGGATATAATGGATATTGGGGTCTGTAAGGACCAGTGCAGCTGGAAATAGCCGCCAGCCAGCCCCTGCGCGGAAAGCAATGACTCAAATAAGCCACTGGTATTTAAGGATGCTTTAAGGCGCGTGAGCTGGGCTGGAGGATGGGGATTTTTCTTCCCCGCCTGCGGTCGGGGGCAGCTTTGGGAGGCCCCGGGATGGGGCCCTACAAAACCCGCTCCAGATGCTGGCAGGGCCAGGACGGGGCAGGCAGGAACCAGGCTGGGCTGAGGAGCCGGAAAGGGATTTTTTCCCCCTTTCACCGGGAACAAATATACCAGGAGCACGTGATAGCCAATTTCCTTTAGCCTTTAAAAAGCCCTGTGGGACAGGGAGAGCGGCAGGAGCAGGGGAAAGGGGGATCAGCCCATCCTGCTTGGCGTCCCCGCCACGTCACAGCTACAAAGAGCCCAAAATTTGCCTTTTACCTCCAAATCCTTCCAGTGCTGTGCATCCGGGGGGTGGGGGGGGTGTGTGTCTGTGTGCAGAGGGAGGTTTTTTGGCTTTTTACTGGCTTTATCCCAAATTCCCCTCGATGCGAACCCTCCGTTTAAGAACCACTGGTGCTTTTGCCGTTGGCAGCACCCCAAGAAAGGCATCGCCGTCGCTCACCGGCCGTGCATGTGCCGTGTAGGCGTATGAAAACCCCCCTCCCCAAGCTGGGGGGGGGAAGCGGCAAGGAGGTGGCCAAAAAAAAAAAAGACTTGGACAACACGTGCGCCTGGGATGTGCACCCGTTTTTCTGGCTCTTCCCTTTGAAAGCTGTCGTGGCTTGGACAAATATTTGACAGCGGGTTAATGATTTGGGCAGGAGCCATCCGTGCCTGCAGCATGATGGGCTGGGGAAAGCGGATTTTTTTTTTGGTTCCTGCTCAGGTGTCGCCCCCCCATCCCGGCAAGGAGCTTTTTTGGGAGGGTTTCTATCCCCGGTGAGAAAGGCGGCATCCTCCAGAGGGTGTTTTTTGTAAGAAAGAGGCATCCCGGTGCCTGCCAGCTCCTAATTAGTGTTGCCGGCCTTAGCGCTTGCCTAATTGGGGCCAGCGCTGAGCTGTGGGGGTGATGCCACCGCGGGGTTTAGCCTTGAGGGAGGGGGTGGGGGGTGTCCTGACCTGGCATCCCCCTCCCCAAAAAGCCTGGGGGGATGATGTGTGTCACGTCTCCATTCCCCCGGGGTGATGGATCCTGCCCCAGCTCAGCCAGTGGGGATTTTCAGCCTTTTTTTGGGTTTTTAATTATTCTTTTGGCTGAGGAGGTGTGTGTGGGGCGGGGTGTGTCTGGCTTTACCCACCCCCCCCGTCCCTCCCTGGGCGCAGGCGCCGGCACCTCTGCCCCGGCTATTTTTACCCGCCGGGATCACGAGCGAGCGGGTGACCTTCCCCGAGGGACGCTGCCACGCGGCAGGGGGGGGACACAGCCGCCGGCGTCGGGCCCCGGGGTGCCCATCGGGCTGCCAAACGGCTGCTTCCCGGCTGTCTCGGCGACAGCAGCGGCAGCCGGTGAAGAGGGTGTTGGAGGAGCTGCTCGTGGCTTGACAGAGAAGGAGGATTGAGCCTACAGAAAGGAGCCGCTTGTTCGGCTCCGGAGGCGAGTCCGTGGCTCAGCCTTTGCCTGGCAGCCGTAGGGAGGGCACGGCCTGGGAGACGCCGGGAACTTCGCCCTGGCGCTGCCGGCGTGGACAAAGGCGATGCCGGCATCCCGGCTCTCTGCGCAACCCTTCGGGGACGGCTCGTCCCCCGCAGCCCCACACCGGGGACAGGCTGGGTGGCATTTTGCAAAGCTCAAAGGGGAATAAACAAACTCCTCGGCACCCCCAGCACCTTCCTCCTCCTCCTCCTCCTCCTCCTCCTCGGTGCAGCCCCCTGGCTCTGCCATGCGCATCGCCATCCCTTAACCTGCCATCCCCTCCTTCCCGCTCCAGGCCGGTATTGTCAGGGCTGTGTCCCCGCGCCAGTGGATCAGCTGAAGCCTGGGGACGATGAGCGCCATCGCAGCCGAGAGCCAGCCGGGGCCAGGACCCGGAGGAGCCGCCAAGTCGCGGTGCCGCGGCTGAGGCCGGTGTGCCGAGCCGTGCCAGACCCCCCACGCCACCCCGGCCGGCGGCGGATGCTCCTTGCCCGGCACGTGGAGCCGCCGGGGGCCCTCGCCACGGCCGGACCACGCGGATGGAAAGCTGCAGCCTGGCAGGTAGGAGTGCGGCGCGGAGGCTCATGGTGGGGCTCCGCAATCCCCCCTGCCGCCGCCGCCGCGGTGATGTCAAGCTCTCCGTCCCGCAGGGAGCCCCGCTGGCCGGCTGACGCCATCCCGCGCCCTATGCCCGAGCCCTATGCCGGAGCGGGCGCCCTCCCCGGCTCAGCCGCCCGCCGACCATGAAGTGCTCCTTGCGCTTCTGCTTCCTCTCGACCGCCTTCCTGCTCGTCTTCGTCATGTCCCTCCTCTTCACCTACTCCCACCACAGCATCGCCTACCTGGACCCCGGCGGGCTGGGCGGCATCCACCGGGTGAAGCTGGTGCCCGGCTACGCCGGCATGCAGCGGCTCAGCAAGGGGGGGCCATACCCCCGGGGCTGCGCCTGCCGCCGCTGCCCGGCCGAGGAGGCCGGAGCTGCGGAATGGTTTGACGGGCGCTACGACGGCACCATCTCCCCGGTGTGGACCAAGGAGAACATGGACCTGCTGCCCGACGTCCAGAGGTGGTGGATGGTGAGCGAGGGGAACGGGACCCCCCTCCCCGCCCCACCCCGGGTCCCCCCGGCGGTGTGCTGTGACGTGGGGGCACAGCTGCCTCCTCCTCCGCGGGCTGATGGCCCCCCGCCGCCCTCCTTCTCCCCACCCCGCAGATGCTGCAGCCCCAGTTCAAGTCCCACAACACCCACGAGGTCCTGAGCAAGCTCTTCCAGATCGTGCCGGGCGAGGATCCCTACCGCTCCCGCGACCCGCGCCGCTGCCGCCGCTGCGCCGTGGTCGGCAACTCGGGCAACCTGCGTGGCTCCGGCTATGGGCCAGAGATCGACGGGCACGACTTCGTCATGCGGTGAGGGCGCTGCCTGCCCGCTCGGCCCCGTGGGCAGCGCATGGGCATGGGGTCATGCTGGCAGCACCCGCGTCTCTCTGGGTCTGCTGTGGGTTGGGAGACACCCAGGGGGAATGTTGTCCCTGTGCTGTTCGCCACAGCCACATCCCGGCTCCAGTTGCTCGGTCAAGGAGCCCATCATCGCTCCCAGCGGGTGCTGGGAGCAGGCACTGCCCCGCTGCCTCCCCTGGGCTGGCTGGGAGGGTCCCTAAAGTCACCCCAGCACCCTGAGCATCCCACAGGCTGGAAAACTGCTCCTCGGCAGCATTCAACAGCTCGGGGAGGGGGCGGGGGACACCTGTGTCACCTGCAAGGGAGAGGGTGGCTGGGAACGGCACCTTTCCTGCTCTCTCCCCAGGATGAACCAGGCCCCCACGGTGGGTTTTGAGGGCGACGTGGGCAGTCGGACCACGCACCACTTCATGTATCCCGAGAGTGCCAAGAACCTGCCGGCCAACGTCAGCTTCGTGCTGGTGCCCTTCAAAACCCTGGACCTGCTCTGGATCGCCAGTGCCCTCTCCACTGGCCAGATCAGGTTGTAAGTAGCCGGCGGGCACCGGGCTGGCCACTCACCTGCCGCGGGCTGGGGCAGCTCCCCCAGGAGCGGTGGGGATTCATCCGTTCCTCCCTCCTGCAGCATCCGCGGGGCTCTGCTCCTTCGGCAGCTCAGGCTGGGGCCGGGGAGGGATGCGGGAACCCCGGGAGCTCACCTGCCTCTCCACGTTTTTCCCCAGCACCTACGCGCCCGTGAAGCCTTTTCTGCGGGTGGACAAAGAAAAGGTAAAGGCAGAGGGGGGGTGGTCTCGCCCCAAGTGCTGTGGTGAGCACCCCTTTGGCCACGGCCCCCCTCACCCCATCTTCCCTGCGGGTCCCCGCCGCGTGTCTTGGCGCTCCTTCCCAGGATGCCGATGGGGAAGGGAGCATGGCCGGGGCTCCGGCGCTAACGCCAGCCCGTCCCCCCCCAGGTGCAGATCTACAACCCTGCCTTCTTCAAGTACATCCATGACCGCTGGACGGAGCACCACGGGCGCTACCCCTCCACCGGCATGCTGGTGCTCTTCTTCGCCCTCCACGTCTGCGACGAGGTGGGTGACGGCTCCTTGGAGTCCTCCTCTGGGCTGTGGGATCCCGGCTGGCACGGGGCGGCTTTGCTGGGATTCTGGACCTTGCACGGTTACGGCTGGAGGTGGCTTTGTTGGGTCCAACTGCAGCAGTTCCACTGGCTCCTGTTGCCTAACGGCAGGGTGACGGGCGCCCTTCTGCGCCAGGGGGATGTACGGCTTTGTGCATGGCGCAGAACCCCCCCTGGCAGTGCGGCGGGTGTTCAGCCAAAGGGATGTGCAGCCCGGCACGGGGAGAAGGGGATCAGGGCAGGCTCACCCCACTTCCTCCCCGCCGCAGGTGAACGTCTTCGGGTTCGGCGCTGACAGCCGGGGCAACTGGCACCACTACTGGGAGAACAACCGCTACGCCGGGGAGTTCAGGAAGACGGGGGTGCACGACGCCGACTTCGAGGCGCATATCATCGACATGCTGGCCAAAACCAGCAAGATCGAGGTTTACCGGGGAAACTGAGGGCGGTGCCTCCTCTCCGGCTCCCCCGCGCCGGCCGGGTGCCGGCTGCACGCGGGGGGCACAGGGCGAGGGTCTCCCCCGCAGGCGATGAGTGCCCGGGTGGGCAGCGTGGCCTCATGCCACCGGCAGAGCCGGCCCCTGGTGATATTTGGTGCCTCCAGCAGCCAATCAGGTTCAGAGCTAAAGGAGACTTTTTGCTTTTTTTTTTTTTTAAAAAATAGTAATTATTATTATTATTATTAAGAAACCCAGCTGAGAACGGGATTTGTAAACACAATCAGCGACTGACCGGGCGGCGGGGGCGTCCGCCTCGCATCTCTTTACAGTCAAACCAAATGCTGCTCTTTTTAAAACAAGACACAAAGAAAAAAAAACAAAAACAAAACCACAAAACAAACCACAAACAAACAAACAAACAAAAAACCCCAACCAACAACCCCGAAGCTGGGTGACTTTGGGGAGCACCGAGGGAGACGCGGTGGGCAAAGGCTCGGCTCCCCGCTCCCCGGTGCCGCAGCCTTGCCAGCGGAACCAGCTGCTTCATTCTTCTTTTGATTTTTTGGTTTTTTGGTTGGTTTTTTTTTTTATAAAAACCCACCTGAGGCAGCTGCTGCTACCGCCGCTGCTCCCGGGGGGAAAAGGCTCCCGGCACACAGGAAGGTCTGGGGGCGGTTGGAAGTGCATGGAGCCATCGTGGGGAGCCGGCAGCTGCGGGAAGCCGCCCATTGCCGTTGGCACAGCCGGGCTGGGGGCCGGAGAGGAACCCCAACTTCGGGGCCGGGCATTCCCACTCATCTACCTGAGGATTGAGGATGGATTTTGGGAGTGACCGGGCAAAAGGCAGCCAAGAAACCCACAGGAGCGGCAGCCCGGTCCCTCCAGCCGGGATCCCTCAGAGAATGCTCGAGCGATGCAGGATGCAACAGCCGATCCGGCCTCGCCGGGGGGAAGGAGATGAGATTTCCCTTCGCTTTCGGGCTGGGAAAAGCCAGATTAGAGTTGGTTTAGTTGGGGAACGAGCCGCGCTTTGGCTTTTTCCTTGCTAGAAAGACAGCTCCAGTGAGGAGCTGAAATCCCAAAGTCTTTGCTCCGTTTGGGAGGGTGGCGCTGGGTTTACGCCAGTCCGGAAGAGCCGGTGGCCTGGGGGTCCCTGGGACGGGGAGACGCAGGCGGAAGCTGCCTCCCTAGAGGTGTCATAAAAACCACTTTTCATCGGGTCTATCAGGCGGGTAAGGGGGTTTTTTGGTGTCGGGTTTTTATTTTCGGAGATGCTGGAAAGCTCAGGAAAAAGGCAATCATGGAAAAGGTCCCCCCCGGGGAGGGACCCTCCGCCTGCCCATCCGGTGAGGGTGGTGGGTGCCCAGTGCAGCGGCGGCACAAGCCCCACAGTGCTGAGCCCGGGGCGGGGGGAAGCCCTGCCCGCACCACCTGGTTACAATAGTTATTTGAGGAACAATCACCATAGGGGTTTGGGGGGGGGCTTGGAGGTATTTTTTACCCTTTTGTATCTGGCTTTTCTGTAGCAGCCTCTTACCTGTTTCTCTGCTTCAGCCTGGTTGTTTTTCAGGGTTTTCTTCTCTCTCTCTTTTTTTTTTTTTTTTTTTTTTTTTTTTTTTGGGGGTTTCTCTCCACAATCATGAAACACGAGGGTTTGGGTCACCTGGAGCAGGCACTGAGCATCCCCTGAGCTGGGGAAATTCACCTTTTTTTTGTCCGCAGGGCTTTAAAACCCCCCCCGCCGAGTTTCATGGTGGGTTTTTGGTAGAAGCGACCTGCGACCGCCACGGCCAGCCCCGAGCCCTGGGACACGGAGGCGGGATGCAGCGAGCCCCGGTCTCCACCTTCCTGGGTCAGGTGGTGGTTTTGGGGTTTTTTTTGTTGGTGTTTTTTTTTTTAGGGGAAGAAAAATAAAAACCACAAAACCACGAGCAACAATGAGTGCCTTGACCATCTCCCGTCGGCTACGCCGGGCTGGGCCCGCTCCTGCGCCGGTGGTAGGGGCTCAGCCGATCTCTCCGGCAGTCAGTCGTACCCCGCTTCCCTCCTCACCCCGGGCTGGATCTTAGCTGGGAAGTGCAGCTGGGGGAGGCAGGGACACATCCAGCTTTGGGGAGGCCAAATCCAGTGGGATGTGGCTGGACCGGCTCCTCTCCAGGGACAATCACGGGGCGACTGGAGACGCCGGGTACCAAACCCGGGTACCAAACCCACCAGCAGCACGGTGCCGGCATCCGGCGAAGGGCGCTCTCGCGGCTCCTTGCTGCCCTGACAGTATTTTTTTGGGTCTTTTTGGCTACCTTCCTTCCCCTACACTCTTTTTTTTTGTTGTTGTTCTGTTTTTATTATTATTATTATTTAAGCTGTCCCGCTAGGACTCGCGACCACTTCTGGCAGGAGGAGCATGTTGCCCGCCCGGCAGGCGGGGGGCCGCGGGCACGTCGCCGGTGCCACCGAGCACCACTGTACTGTACATAGAGGAGCCGTGGGCAGGGGGGGGCACCCAGGCTTGCCCACCCGGGCAGAGGTAGTTTGTAATCACGTGGTGCCTGAGCCAGCACCCATCGCCCCCCGCCCCTGCTGGCAGAGGGGGACACCAGGGCTAGGAGCGGGCGGGTGACTTTGCCCGCAGCCTCCTCTGTGTACGTGGGTATTTCTGCACACAACTGTCTTAAAACAACTTTTTTTCTTTTTTGGTTTGGGGGTTTGTTTTGTTTTTTTTTAAAGTCAATAAAAACCATGCATCGGAACCGCTCGCGTGTTTTCTTTCCTGGCCTGCTATGGGTGCGCCTGCACCCAAGCCCAGCTGTCGGCGGGGTCAGAGGGATCCTCTCCCTCTCCTTCCCACTCCTCCCCTCCTTCTGCTCTCCCTCTCCTCCTCTCCCTCTCCTTCTTCTTCCCTTTCTTTCTCCTTCTCCTCCTTTCTGTCTTCTCCCCTTTTCCTTTCCCTCTCCTTCTCCTCCCCTTCTCCTTCTCCTTCCCTTCTCCTTCTCTTTCCCTCTCCCCTTCCCTCTCCCTCCCCTCCTCCTCTCCTTTCCCTCTCCTCCTTCCTTCTCCTTCTCTTTCCTTCTCTCCCTCTCCTCCTCTCTCCTTTCCTTCTTCTTCTTTCCTTTCCTTCTCCATCCCCTCTCCTTCTCCTTCCCTCTCCTCCTCTCTCCTTTCCTTCTCATTCTCCCCCTCTCCTTCCCTCTCCTTTCCATCTCCCTCTCCTTCTCTCTCCTTTCCTTCTCCTTCTCTCCCTCTCCTTCTCTCTCCTTTCCTTCTCCTTCTCCCTCTCTCCCTCTCCTTCCCTTTCCTTCTCCATCCCCTCTCCTTCTCCTTCCCTCTCCTCCTCTCTCCTTTCCTTCTCATTCTCCCCCTCTCCTTCCCTCTCCTTTCCATCTCCCTCTCCTTCTCTCTCCTTTCCTTCTCCTTCTCTCCCTCTCCTTCTCTCTCCTTTCCTTCTCCTTCTCCCTCTCTCCCTCTCCTTCCCTTTCCTTCTCCATCCCCTCTCCTTCTCCTTCCCTCTCCTCCATCCCCTCTCCTTCTCCTTCCGTCTCCTCCTCTCTCCTTTCCTTCTCATTCTCCCCCTCTCCTTCCCTCTCCTTTCCATCTCCCTCTCCTCTCTCCTTTCCTTCTCCCTCTCTCCCTCTCCCTCTCCTTCCCTTTCCTTCTCCATCCCCTCTCTCCTTCCCTCTCCTTTCCATCTCCTTCTCTTCTCCTTTCCCTCTCCTTCTCCTTCCCTCCCTCTGCCGGGCTGGACACCGGACATGGGCTGCCATGAACGCCCCTCCAGTGTGGCTGGCGCGGGAGCCAGGCCAGGCCCCAGGCTGGGGGTGGGCAGCGGCCGGGCCCCGCACAGCCCCTCGGCCAGATGATGGTGCTGTCACCCAGGCGCTGCCGCCGCGTCCCCCACAGCTCCCCCGACCAGCCCCCCAGCCTAAAAAAGAGGCTCTGGTCCTGGGAGGCTTCCAGCACAGGGAAAGCCACGGAAAAACTCTGGGAGGACACAATTTTGAAAGTGGGTGCTGGCACAGGCAGAGGAAGTGACTTTCCCCGAGGTGACCCAGCAGGGCCAGGGCTTGTCCAGCTCCCACCGCCAAAGGCTGGACCCTGCAATGGGCCCAGCATCCCTGCAGGATCCATCCACGTGGCCAGGGAGTTTGGATCCTGAAAGACACACACACACCCCCCCAACACAAGGCTCTCGCGTAACAAATCGCCAAAATTCAGGAGTAGTTAAAATGCCTCTTTATTAATATACAAACCTAGCGACATTTAAGCCAACCAAAATATTAAATGAAATAAAGCACGGTATAAATACAGCACACACAGAACAACACGGCCTCAGCGGAGAGCGGCAAACTCAGCCGGACTTGTGCGCTTGGGAACAACCGTCCGTGTCCCCCACCAGGGGGGTCCAGCACCCAGAGCAGCTCTGTCGCCCCCAGACCCCTCTGAATCCAAAACACCGCTCCTCTCAGAAGTGGACCACCCGGAGCGAAGTTTTACAGCTCAACGTTTCTACAACCCCAGAGCTCGGAGGGATTCAAAAGCAGCATCCCTGCCCTGCCAGAGATGATCCGGTGGCATCTCCTTGCCAAGAGCCTGCCGGGGGGGGAGAGAAATGGCTGTAGTGGACGGGGAAACCATGCTACTAAAGTTGCTTCCTTGCTCTGTCTCACCTCAGCTATGTCCATCATGCAACATTCCCAAGCATAAGGCACTAGAAAAAAATGTTTTCACAGGTTCAAACTTCAATTCTTAAAATTTCTGCAGCAGCACACTGCAGAAATCCCGCTAGCCCTTTAAAATCTGGTCTTGGGAGACTGAGAAAAGCACAAAGGGGCTTTGGACTGGTAAGTTGGTGCAGCTGGTGACCAGAAGCAACAGTGGAGAAGGGATGTACTGGTGCAGCTCACAAGTCTCTGCTCGGGAGACCGGCACCGGGTCGCGGGGAGAGCCCTTCTCCCACGGAACTCCTAAAGCCGGTGACGATGGGAGCCATCACGCATGCACAGGAACTGAGCGGCAAGCGGCAGAAAGCAAGCACGTTGTCTGAGGAGCAGTGGCAAGGAGGTGACCTGCACCAGAAAGGGGCTTTTCCCAACCATTCCCGAAGCTGCAGGAGACGTTAACCACAGCTCGGCCGCCCGGCGGGCAGCCTGGGAGCAACGGCGCTCCCAGCACAGCCACACTCCCTTACCCAAGCGCGGCGTGGGTGGCCTCTCTGGGCAGAAGCCGTGCCCTGCCGCGAACCCGACCACGAGGCACAAGAGAACCCAGGGATGACCGCACGGACACCAGCCTGCCTCCAGTTATACTGGAAGAAGGGTGGTAAGCGAAAGCTGCTCCGCTACGGGAGAAGGATTTGTAACGCGGAAGAAATCTCAGCGGTACCACGGCGAACGGAAACAGTGTATGACTTTTCTCCGGGCACACAAAATGGATCACGCCCTAGTTGGGACGGCTGACGGCTCCCAGCTATCGGCTCTGCTTGTAGCAGGTGTCAAGCATCCGTGCGGGAAGACCGGCCGCTCCCAGCATTGACAGATCAATAAATATCAACACGAACACCTTTCTCCAGTGCCTCTTTCATTATAATTCACCACTCCACGGAGATACCTTATTCCGGACAGGTGCTACCCCTCTGAACAAAGTAAGTCAGCGTAGCGTGTCATACCTGCAAAGCGGCGCTTGGTTTTGCACCGTAAACTCCGAAGCCAGGCTGACACCGGGAATTCCAGCAGAGTTTTGAGACAAAACGGGAGACGAGAAGTCTCAGAGCCACCTCAACAAACGTTACGGGCAGCAGAAGATCCCCTCCGCTCCTGCTCCTCCCGACTCCTGCCTGCCAGCGTTGGCTGGTACAGCGGGGAAGTGCTCAAGCAGAGAATTTTGTTTCCTTTAACGCAACGCGACGCTCTCAGAGGACTCTACACCAGCCCAGGCTTCTTTCTTTAAAGCAAGAAGAAAACCCGTTATAGCATGAGCAATATAGCGAATAAATCCATTTCCGCAGGGGGGAAAAAAAAAGGGAAGGTGTCAGCACAGACAGCTGTACAGGCACGGGAGCTCCCAGCTCGTTTAATTTAGTTTAATGCAAATTCCAGCCTCGGACCAGCAGGATACTGCAAAAGCAGCTTCCAGCATCCCCAGCGCTCGCTCAAAAATATCTGCCGACGTTTGTACACTCGGCACACAGCTTTCCAGGAAGAAAATCACATGGCAGCCACAATCGGTGCCCAAATACCTCACCTAAAGCTTGAAGGCATTTCCATATGTTTAAAGTTGGTTTTTTTTAAATCCCTCAAATGCAAAGTCTGCTCTTGCCGAGGGCTCTAAGCCCGCTACAATCGTAACGCTTAAGGAAAGTTTCAAGTGCAAAGAAAAGTTTCAAATGCTTTTAGGAGACAGCTTGACATCACCTCATGACATTAACCCCTCCTTCCCCAGGTCCTATTCCCTAATGGAATTTTTTTTTTTAATTTTATTTTTTAAATAAAAATCCAAACTATCAGTTAAGGAAAAGGTAGCTTAAAACCAAAAAGCATCCTGAAACACGAGGAAATTAACCTGACCAAGTATTATAACAAAATATTTTTGGGAAGACAAATCTGAGGGTTGTGGAGGTTTTACTGGACATTAGGAGCAGCTTAGTGTTCTGTTTTAAATAAGGAAGACTTTTGCCCTTGCAAGCAACTTCTTTCCCCCCTCCAAACATGGAAAATACCATTTTTATAGATTTCTTCCCAAAATGTAACCATTATGGTTACAGCGTGGTGGAAGGACAAGGTTAGCCATGTCAGTCCTGTACTTTTAGTCAGGCAACGCTTGGAAGAACGTGCCAGGAACAAGTGTTTCAAACAGTCTGGTGCACACGCTCCCCCTCTCCTCCGTGCGGAACGGTTTCCTTCATCCCAACGAGAAACCAGAGAGGGGAAAAGACTGTCAGAAAAAGAGCGCCACTGCCGCTCTCGTTTGTTCCATAACGCTGTCCCCATTCTGCCCAGAGCCATAGTTATCACTCGGCACTACGGCTGCAGAGGAAGATGGTCTCGGAGCTGGGAATCAAGGATCATCTCTCCAAGGCTGAGCTTGAGCGATGGAATGATGGGCAAAGGATGAAACCGCCATCACACCTCTCCTTCCGCCTCAGCTCAGCCGTTCTGCCATCCCCTTGCCTGGTTTTATTTCGCCGTGCCACGCTCTCTGATGGACAAAAGGAATTAATGTGCTCTATTGCCTGAGGAAGGCGACAAAGGCAGCGTTAAGGAGAGTGGGAAAACCCTGGCGCGGGAAGAGGGAGGGTTGAATGATGGAACACACAGTGGCCACAAACTCGCCCAGGAGTTTGGATGGCGGTATTTGCACCACCTGAAAGTTGAAGAGCTTAAATCAATGCAGAGAAACAGATATAGAGCCACCTCAGCTCCGACAATGAAGCACCAGGTAGAATGAAGAGAAGACCCTTGCGCATGAGAGGTCCTACAGCAGCCTAGGTTGGATTTGGAGGTGCTGCAGAAACAGCAACGTGATTGGTGGCAGCCTGAACGCAAGAGTAGAAAGGAAGAAATCCAAGCTTACACCAAGACTTGGAGATGCAGTAGAAGTTTCACGTAGCCTCCCCTCCCTGCCATGAAATATTAAGGAACTGTCCGACAAGGCATGTCAAACGTGGACACTGGAGTCAGCAGAAGAAAACAAGAGAGAGAAAACAAGAAGAAACCAAGTGTGGCAAAGACAGATGTGAAAATCACTGTTACACATCCTCCCGAAACAGAAAACATCACTCCTAATGGCTTTAATTTTATCCTCGGATGGTTAAGTACGAACAGTAAAGTCCTTCTTCTCTAATACCATTTTTATTCAAGCCTTCAGCACGTGCACAAGGATCAAATGTGAGGACTTAGGGAAGGATGCAACACAGGTAAAGCCAACGTAATACCTCTGGAGAAATGATTTAACGGAAGAGGCTGCCCAGCAAGTGCTACCTCCTCCACAGGTTCCCCACACTACTCTATAGGTGACACTGGGGCAAGCCAGCCCTCCCCAGATGGATTCACCACCGCCACGTCAGCAAACCCACTCAGATGCCGACTTCTGGGGGAAGAAAAACCAATCCCACCACGTGCCAAGTGCACACCACCCACAGCGGCGTATCTTCCCACGGACCACGCTTTCCTTAACATTTGTCACTGATGGGTAATAAAGTGTATCCTAAAATGGGTTATGCTCAACCTACAATATTTTAGCGAAAAAGGTAAATTGTTTTCTCACGCCAAGCTTAAAAGTTAGCTTTCCTTCAAGCGTTTCTCTCGCACAGTTGCCCGCACGGACAAAATCTACGGGATTGTTCCCATTCTGGACAGCAAGACTCAGAGAAGCGCTAATGTCCCCGCAACTGCTACGCACGAGGCGCACAGCACAGGAGGAGGCCATTACCCCTCTCGCTGCACAGGGGACACACACGCTATTTTAGGGTTTCCCATCCAAGCTTCGTCGTCTTACCACACAGAATGAGAACCAAGCGCCTTTCTCAGGAGAAGGCATTTCACGGATGCAAATCACGATGTGCAATTTTACAGCCCACGTTATTTAGCGTCTTCGAAGCTAAGACTGCGCCACAGCAGCTTCCAAGATCCGATTTCTAATTTTCTAATTTGAAGGTGTACTAAAGGTGGTAACTCTTCAACTGATTTTGTTGTTCTTTTTTTAGGTGCTCTACTTTTAGCCTGATAAAGGGATTAGACTCTTACATCACCATTTAATACCTCTAGAAGAAAACATGACACTAGAAGGACCTTCTCAATATCTAGCACCATTTTAAAACACGGTATCCAATTGTCCCCTTGATGGGTATTCAAGTTGGTGAAGGCAAACTATTCTTTAACATTACAAGGTTAAAAATAGCTGCCAGAAATTAAATTGACTAAGCCTGAACAGCAGCCGAAGACTACAGGTTGGGATATAAAACAAGAATCAGAATTCATAGCAGGGAAAGCCAGAGTAGGAGTTAATGAGCTGCCAGACTGGCAATTATCAAGCCACCTATCTCTGAGTCTCAAACAGCAAACAGAACATTACAGAAAGTATTGCTGTATCTATTGACATGAGGGAAAATTATTTTCACTCTCTATTTTTGGTATTGAAAAGTCAATAGATCTAGACATAAAAGAAACCTAAGCAGACATAATGACAAGCGTAGCTCAGAAAACACAATTTTATTGTCAGAACCTGTGGGAAGAGACACCTGTACCAAAAGTTGTCTGAGGAACTAACAGGCTCCTATAAATTAGGGAAAATTAAAAATACGCACAAGGAGAAATACAATCTGGCTGTAACTTAAATGATAATTCAGGAACAAGTGGCTGGTAGAGAACCGCATGCAACTAAACTTTCCAGTTTGGTCTTAACCAGTTCTAACTCTGCAGAGAACAAAGTGAATGGTTTGAGCTAAAAATCTCAGGAGTTGCATGAAGTACTTTAGCTCGCCTCAGCTGTGTACTCTCTTTTCTCCTGAAGAATTATCGTGCCTCACCAGTGACAAGAAATGGTCAATAAACTCTCATCAGAAGGGCTGCTCTAATACACATCCCAAGTATCACGTATAAAACTCTTTCTTTGGTTGAACATCTGTGTCCCTGGATGACGAAGGCACAGCAACATCCCATAAAACCAGTGGAGGGACCACGGTCCTCCTTGGCACGCACATCCAGCATGGGAATAGTGGGATCACACTATTCCCTCCATGCGGGAAAGACACGCAAGAAGTGATTGGATTTTGAACTGCTATTAGATGCTATGAACCTTTCATTTAAGCAATTAGTCCTGACGCACCAGGCAAAATTTTAATTCAGAGAGCAATAACAAATAGGGGGACTTGGAATAAATTACAATCTCCATCTTCAACAGCCATGCAGGGTAACCTCAGCTGTGAGATCCCAAAAAGCTGTCCTACTACCGTCACTACATTTCAGGGACTGGGGAATCTCTGCGTGTCAATTGGAAAGTTTGAATCCTTGACAAGGTCACACATTACAAAGGAATTTGCCATTCACAAAGGAGAGCACGCTCGAAGAAGTGACTTCTACGTTCAACCTACTACACCACATGCTCAAATCCTTAATTCTCTCACACCCTTTCCTGACTCTCCTGAGACTTCACTGCTTCCACATCACCCTGGACAGAGGAGCTTGCTCTGACAACCTGCTTTAAGGTGTAAAGGTTTTGGACTTTCACCTTTGCTGCCTCAGGGCCATCCAACTCCTTTTCCATGCTGGAGAACATCTGGATCATGAACTGGCAGACCACAGGCTCAACTCAACCAAAGGCGTGACCTGAAGCAACTAAAGTAGCAGAAAGCAAACTTACAACAAGAACCAGGCAAGGTTTTGAGCTCCTATTCACACTACTGATGCTCGCCACTTAACTGGAAAAGAAAGAGCCCAAAACCAATTCTAGAACGTGAAGAAAGTGTTCATCATGGCTGACAGGGCAGACACCAGTTGCCTTGTCTGATAAGGTTGTGTCTGAACTCCAGACAGAAAGATGCTGGAGCAGAAAGACCACAACAAGTATGCAGGTGCCTGCGGAGGCAGGGAAAACGTTTAACAGATCTTTTTCAAGTAAATAAAGAGAACCTTTGTTTTCAATGGTGCTCACAAATGGGAAGAGAGGAAGATGATGTAAACGTGTGCAATACTATGCACCATGCCCCCACTTCTCTACCATTTACCATCACTGTTTGAATCAGTGGTTTTTGACACTTGAAGAAGGGGTGAAGCCCAGCTGTGCTGTTTGAAGTATCTGTTTGAGGAACATGACAAAGGAAAGCAAGTTATAATCCCACTGCCACAAATCCTACACTCCCTCTACTTAATCCCTTCAGATGAGGTACTACCAAGAGACAGAAGTAAGAAGTGCAACAGATTTGAGGAGAAAACTAGAAGACAACTTCTCGAGTCCGGCAGGAGCTGCTGAGATGCTCTCTCACCACCAGAAGAAAACCCGGTGTTTCTCGCAATACTGCCAGCACCAAAGGTGAGACAAATGCCGGGTCTTTTCCTCTAATTTCAAAATACCCATGGGCAGATGAAAACACGAGACGTCGTCCCCTGAAATTCCCCAAACCAACGCAAGTTTTACACGGACCTTGCCGGACGAGCTTGACCAAGTCACACAAAAGAAAGTGAAAACAAATCCCCAAAGAGACTGTACATTGTGCGGCTGAAACAGAAGCAGCATTTCAACACTGCTGTTAACGTTAAACATTAACATCTGTCCTTGTTAGAAATCAGTATTTTTCCTAATAAAAAACCCAACAAATCCCGTTCCTTTATAGAAGTGAAACACACATGTTGATATTCAATTATATTTATAGAAGGCCATTTTGTTTCAGTGACCCCACGCAAAAAAAAAAAAAATAATCCAATGCCAGCAACAACAAACTTACCAGCGCTACTGTCACCTCAATGATCTGATGATTAAATCTACTCGACTCCTCGTTAGGGGGGAAAAAAAAAAATAATAAAATAATGGTAGACAAACGGGGGAAGCGACAGGCTGGACTGTACCAAAACCTGTCTCTCGGTGCTGCTCGTGCAACACTATGTCTCGTGCCAGTGAGGTAGCTGATGGTTCCTGTCGCTGCGTGCATCAACGCACCGAGCCCTCTAAAACGTGATCTGCGGGGAGCCGGGTGAAGTCGCAGCGTCCATCTGAACCCCAGGCAGCGAACGCCCGCTGTCCCGCGCCTTACGCTGGAGAGGAGGGAGGAAGGGTGTAGTCCTCGGGGCTTCAACTCGAGCCCTTCCCACCACACCAGAAGGAGACGTGCCCTCCGGCAGGGTTTACTCCTATACAGGCTTCCCACGGATTTCTGGATGCATGCTCGGCACTGTGTGTCATCCACTGGGGCGCGGGGGAGCCCAGCAAGCAAAGGGTTGAAGGAGGGAGACAGACAGGATCGGGGAAAGCTTGGAAATTAAAAGTTTTAAAATATACAAAATGTAACACACTGGAAAAAGTTTAAAAGCTGCAAGAAAGGAAAAGAAAGAAATACATGAGGTGAGGAGAAAGGATTGGAAGATGGCGGAAGTTCTCCAGCTTCGCAAAAGGAGCAGGTCAGGTTTAGTCAGCGCTACTCCCTCTGGTAGCCACTCAGTTCCTCCTCATCCTTGCGGCGACGGTGCGTGAAGAGGGAGCTGAAGGGGTAGAGCTTGGCTTTGGCCTGGAAGCGCTGCCCAGCAATGTCGATCTCGTACTCGCCCTGGTTGATGAAGTCAGTTGTCACCACCAGCTCTTCTCCTGTCTTCTCGTCAAAGTGCTGCACGAAGCCGAGGCAGACGTGGCGCTCCAGGCTGTAGCTGTAGGCACTGCTGGTGGTCTTGCCCACGTAGCGGCCGTTGCGGAAAATGGGCTCCCCCCACCAGGGCCAGAGGTCCATATCCGTGTCATGGTCCTCAAGAATGAACATGGTGAAGCGCTTGTACACACCGTTCTGCTTCTGTTCCAGCAGCGCTTCCTGGCCGACAAACTGCATTCCCTGCGGAGAAAAAGAAAAAGCATCAGCTGATGAAGGGAAACAGGAACTGCAGCAGCTGCCGAGTTTCAGCAGACAAGCTCACCGACACGAGGTGAAGCTGCGCTTGGAACTCATGCCTTATCAAGACAGCTTCTTGCTGCTTCTACAGGCAAGAAGCCCAGCTCAGACAGAAGCTTTCCCGTCATGTTTGTTGTTCCAGAGTTTAAAAGACACAAAAATATTTCTGAAGTGGGCCTTTAAAAAATTCATTCTAATTTTCACTGTAGCAGAAACACGTCACCATTTTAGTTTTTGCCATTCTTCTGGTCCCAGAAGCCTACCATGCCTTATAAACCAGAGGGAAACTGTAACAATATATGAAATTTGTGTCCCTAATCACTACGATCCCTTTTCTGAATTTTTGATACAAGCACTTGTTTGGGCTCGTGCAAAGATGCGAGAAAAAAAGACAACATGCAACTGACACAGAAGGATAGCACTTGCGGCCACAACAAGCAGGATACAGCTCCATGCAGTTCTGTGTTTTAATAAAAACAGAGAACTCCGCCATTTTAGTAAAAACAGAAAACACCTGTTCTTGGTGCCTAGCCTCATATTTAACTCCATTAAATGCCACTTAATGCACAAGCTGGCTTTTGCTTCATCAGACTGGGAAAACAGCTGGGAGAAACATGAACTCCGGGCATCTGTAAAGGTATGCAGCACCCTCACTGCGCACATATGAGCAACATGGGACACTACACATGGAATGCTGCCCAGGAAGGAGGAAAACAGTATTTTTTTATATTTCGAGCACCTTTACGAAACGCAAGAATATAGGTTATAGTTATGGACTGCACATAGCTCCATCCAAAAACTGGATACACGTTCCCTCTTGGACGGCAGTCCTTTCAGTGCAGTACTGCTCTCCCACCCCCCATCCCGCTGCAACAGCAGACCTCACTGCAGCACGTGATTTCAGTTTTCCGCTGTACCTTTTCCAGCTTGACCTGGAACTCGCGGCCACACTCCATAGGAGTGGTAAAGGCATCCAGATCCTGGCCCCAGAAGGCAAAGAACTTCTCAATGCGCAGGCTGCGGAGTGCGTAATAACCGGCATTCCGAATCCCATACTTTTGTCCCATGTTCATCACCTCGTTGTACACGTGAAGGGCGTACTGCAAAGGAAGGGTGAAACCCAGAGCTGGCGACAAACGCCAGGAGAGAGCAACAGCATCTGACACACCAACACGGATGTCACTGTGCCCTGCCCTCCCGAGCGCAGGAGGTCTATGGCAGGGAAACTCCCCCTGGTGCCTGCAGGGCACATTTCATTGCCCTGAGTCAACTTGGAAAGTGGTTTTGATTATGCATGCAAGCAACTGTTTTAATTAGCTAAGGCTACAGTGTTCTCTTACCTCTATGGGGATATAAAGCATGAATCCAGGTTCTCCTGTGTGAGTGATACTCATCACACGGATGCCATTAGCATAACCCACGCTCATCTCCTGCAGAATCAGAGGGGGTGAAATCATCCAAACGGGAACACAGCACAGAGATCCAGACGGAGCACAACGCATAACGCAAACCACGCTGGCCAGCGCTCTCCCCTTCCTGGCTGCAGTTCACCACCAGCACGTACTTGTGAAGAATTTGAATTTAAAAATTCAAATAGTGGTATCGCATCATCCAGACTTCTTAATCACTTCATGACACTTGGCAATAAAGCCTCGGAACTAGGTCAGGAAAGGTTTGTATTCCATATACAAAAGAGAGGTTGAATGGCAGCTATCTGCTCAGCTTTTTAATGTGACAGGAGACAGCGAGTCCCGAGTCATGGATCCCAGCTGCCCCTCTGACTGACAGCTTCAAAACTGATTGTACAAAAGATGCCAAGGTATGAAATGGCACTGAGCCTACAGCGAGCAGAATACTGAAAACAAATGCGTATTCACCCATACATTTAGCAGGCAGAATCCCAAGAGAAGCAGCTAAAGTGAGCCTAGCTGAGTATATTACCAACCTAGCTCAGTAACTGCCCAGTAAGTATGTATGTAAATCTAAATTCCCCTCTAACTACCCAAAATATCATCCTTCCCTGCTTCTGCGCACGCTTCAAAAAGCCTAGCAAGCCAAGGAGGAAGTACAGTCACTCACCTTGCAAAAGAGAGAGGGAAAGTGTTCTGGAGTTATCGGGGCGTATGACAACTCTGACAAGACATCCACAGCACGAGGGCCGATCAGATTGAGAGCTGAAGAGGGGAACATAACAGTATCAGGATCAAACTAGAGAGGTTTTGCCCGGTGCCTAACTTGCGTATGCCCCAATTTCTAAAGTCTTAGTGTTTATTGAACTCATAGGTCCATTCACATTTAAGAACGGAGGAAAGAGTGGTTTAACTCTCTCTCCTGACAGTCCACAGGAAAGGAAAGCTGTCTCCCAGCTCATGGCTTGCAAGAAGGAAGTCTCTGAATTACTGTTTTTATCCAAGTGTTTGGAAAGGAGACCGAGCCACCACTCTAGACACCTTAAACAATTAATTGGCACGCAGCACAAGACACCATTTGTGATTTCAGGCTGAATAAGGAGGTCTGCTTTCAGTGATTTCTTACCCGTGTACTTCCAGGTCACGTCTTCCATGGTCAGGTTGCTGTCGTCGGGCAAGCGGTTCTTCAGCCAGGCCCAGCAATGGACTTGCTGGTCAGTAGGGGAAATCATGAAGAAGCTGGAACAGACAAATTGAAACCAAGAAACAATGAATAGACAGCCACGAGATGATTCAGTTCCTTCCTTGTCCATGGAGCCATTCAGCAGCTTCCAAGCTAACAGGAGACCAAAACAAGCTGGTTTGCGAAAACCACAGCTACAGTCTCTGGATCAACGTCATCACATCTGTCACGAGAAGAAACAAGCGTTAGCAGGAGTTTGGTGACAAGAAGTGACCAGAACTGGAACACAGGCAGTTGCACAGAAAGTTCACGGGGTATCTCAAAAGTCACAATCATTTCGCAGAAGGTCTTTGCAGCTCTTCACCACCAGTGATCCTGTCCGCTCCGACAGTCGGAAGAGTGCTTGGTTCACACAACCGTTTCTTGTTTCAGCAAAAGTCTTTTCACACACAATGGTGGTTATTATTAACAGTTTCCAAAAACAGAACCCCACTTGATATCTGAAAATGAGCTACTTGTCGTGTAAGTCTCTTTCATTCAAACGGCGAGTTGAAGTACATTATTGACAGAGATAACATCTGCAGAAATGGCTAGGCAAGGAGGAAGGCTACTGGTTTCACACCGGGCAGGACAATAGTTTAAGCAATAAATGAATGCAGACAGAAGAGGAAGAGAAAGAAAAGCTGTTTCTAATTGGAAGAGCAGCAAAGAAGAATGCTTTCACATCAATACAATGAAAGCATGCATAGAAAATGGTCCAGAGAAATAAAACCAACATTCAGCTAGGACATGCCCACAAAGAAGATTTTAAAAATGAGGAAGTTTTTTTATTAAACGCCAAAGAGAGCCCAAACTGTTGAGTCCAAGGATGAGACCCCACAATCATGTCGGTTCGCACCAAAGGACACAAAAAAGAATTGTGAGAGACTGCAGAGCTGAGAATTAAGAGGACCCATAGTGCAATGAAAGCTGAAATAATCAAAAAGCAGTATTTTCAGCATGCAATTCCAATGAGGAGACTTGCCAGGAGCCAATGAACTGTGTGGTTTGTAGTTTAAGTGATTACCTAAATTAATAAACTCTAACAACTGCCGAAAACAATTTGTATTTCAATTGGGAAACTAAATAGCTGAAGGCCTAATTTTTGTAGAAATCTGCGTTCATCTGTAGTTCTAGAAAAAAGGCATATTTTCCCCAATATTCCTAAATTCAGGAGCTCCCTTCCGTTTGGGTTACTGAATTAGGAATGTAAGCGGGGAATTGCGACTCTTCTTTTTCATTTACAGTGGTGAAATAAGTTTACAATTTTCGTTAAGAGGGTCTTAGAGGCTCTAACACCCAAAGGGCGATGGCTAAAGGCGCCTCCTGCGTACCTACCTGCGTTTGCTCAACCGCGCTATGCTGCAGTCGTTCTCATAACCTCCTTTCTCATTAAGCATCCCCGTATGCACAACATGCCCAACTGGCACATCCAGGTCATTGGAGAAGAGATACTGCAGACTCTCCAGGGCCTGGTCTCCCGTGGACTGCACAAATGGAAAGGGAAAGTCAGACAAGCCGCCTGAGCAATACAAATCCACTGGGGCAGTTGAAGATCACATCAACGTCCTGGCCCAAATTCCTTCAGTTCCTAATGAGGGTGACACTGATGTCTCCAGCGTAATAGTGACAGAGTGCCGGAGGTCAAATTCTATTTATAGACTAAGCTGGTATTTCTATCAACTGGGCCTCTGACAGAAATAAAGCAATCTGCGCTAAATATCGGGGTACAACCTGAATCTGGTCATGGAGCTTGACTTCCTCCGCCAATACTCAGCCCAAGTTTGGCAAAACCAGTCAATAATAAACTAAAGGTCACCTTTACCAGGCTGATGCTTTGTTGCTTCCCTGGGTACTTACGCTTATTTCAAACTTGGTAAAAGACGACATGTCAATGACACAAACTGCTTCCTTACAGCACTTGACTTCGGAACCCACAATATCAAACCAGTCTGGCTTGTAAAAGGTTTTGCTCTGATCCAAATCCAGCAGATCTGACGTAAAGAAGAATCAAAGGGACAATTCATAAGCACAGACCAACGGGGATGCACTAGGCGGAGGAAAATATGATCTCACCTTTCCCGGGTGGGACAAAGTACTTGACTCTCTCAAACCCATGCTTCTCCATCCACCTAGCTCCCTGTGCGTCCAGACGGTCGTACAACGGTGAAGTACGCAGCTGCCTGCCGGTCTGGAAGTCCCAACGGGGAACTTTCAGATCACACATGAGGGCTGCAACAGTCACAAAGATCTGCTATTAGGCAAACTGACCAGCCAAAGTTTTCTTCCAGATTATCAATAAACCTACTTACTAATATCTGAACCATTGATGAAACCACCTCGAAACAGTTCTGACCTTCCTTTTCTGTTTTTGAAAATCCACACCTCCAGTTTGACGCGTTTTATAGCTACTCAATATCAGAGTAACAATATTTGTACGGAACGCTTCTATCTATAGATACTTACGGTCTCATGACAATACTGTCAAGATAACCAAAATTCTCTATTTTTCATGAAGTCATGCTGACTAGCATTAATTATGCATGATTCTTCCCTGACAGGGCACTGTATCAAACACTTACATTTTGACAATACTAATGCTGGGGTAGGCAGCCCACAGCTACAGGGATCACCTCATTTACCTTCTCAAATACTCGCCTTTTCTAATCATTGAAGCTTTTCCGAATGGTTTTATACCTTTTCAGCCAATATAGAACATTCTTACTTAGAAAACCAGTTACCCTAATAAATGTTTAGCACCATCCCTTGAGTAATAACTCAAGGATGCCTGAATACTTCTTTATAAATGTTAATTTTCCATGTAGGTCATAAACTGCTTAAAATTGAAGAGGAGACAAATTATTTCTTACTGAATACTTTGATTGGTTTTGCCTCATAGCTAATGATTTTATTGGCGTTATCTGGTATTGGTATTCCTGAAAGTGTGGGTAGAGGGAAGAATAAGATTAGAATGGGGACATAACACCGCAGAAATTGAATATAGTACTTATCTTGTAAAAACTAGAGTGATTCTGAAGTGAGATTTGTATCGAAAAGCAATTGCAGAATAATGCTAAGCGTATAGTGACTTTTCTGGGAGAAAGGTCAAAGCATACGGTTTTCATTTCCTGGATATAGCAGGGCTAAGAGGTTTACCCAACTTCTCTGCTTTCACCCGAACACGCATTTTGAGTTTAGGCTTGGTATTCAAATAATAGTTCCCGTTTTGCAACTTGTGGTGGACTTCATACTTCTATTTGAAACTTGAAAGGAAGTCGTCCTCGTTATCTCAGGACAGATAATCAAACAATAGGAGGAAATTAACTGTGGCTTTAGACAGGAACAATGACATCTCAAACCTATTCTGCAAGGTATTTATCGCAAATTTTGACAGGAGAAAGCAGAGTATGTCTAGGAAGACTTCCTGAATGATGTAAGATCACTGGATCACATACACATAAGTTGGAAGTGACGGCATTTGCACACTGTAATCATGTGCAAAGAATAACAATGCTGGAGACGGCGTAATATTCCAGCTCAGACCTTGGCATTATTTTATTAGGCTGGAGTCCTACATAGATACGCACAGATTTCCCCATACCAGAGGCGAAGCACAGAAATAGGAGTGAGCACGGTACCAACAGCATTTCTTTAAGGAAAGTTCGTAAGAACATCGCTAATACAAACAAACCCTCAATTCTCTCCTTTCTCCTGGAAGGAGGCTGTATTGCCACAAAGGAGGCCAGGAAGAAGGAAAATGGTTCTCAGAGTGATGACAGAAGCGACAAAGTGCAGCAAAAAGCACAGAGGAAAATCTGGGACATCCCGGCCAGCACTGAATGCCAAGACCTCACTTACGCATTACTTCCATCACACGGTGACGGAGGAAAGTACGACTGCTCTGAAGGGTACCAAAACGTTTCAAATCCAGAGGCCAGACATTTTCTGACGGATACCCGTTTACCATCCACTCTGCCAGGTACCTGATGGGAGAAGGAAAGAAAGACTGAGATACCAGCCAATGTCTTCAGGGAAAGAGTCTAGCTTTGAAGTCAGAAGCAAGGCAATTCGGACACGAGGATTTCTTGCAGTAGGGAGAGCAAAGACAACTAACACGGTATTCTAAAGACTAGCAGGATCTGGAAGGTTTCCCTTTATAAAACCCATCCACCAGACTGGCAAATGATTAATTTCCCATTAGGATGAAACGTAACAGGGCAGCAGGAAGTTAAGGGCACGTGGTAAACGAAGCCAGAGCTTGGACAGGGAGCCCGGCTGACGCTGTGCCAAGTCCTTGGGCTTACACTACAAAAGGAGACGCCAAGTACGTTTAGGTCGGAGTTAGAGGCTGACGGCTTTGTCATTTTTCAGTACCTGGTGTAGGCTCAGCCACAAACCATCAGTGACAGCATTCATTCCAGCACGAGGTGCCAGCCAAGTTATGTTTAGCTACACTTCTAGCAGTGAAGGAGGAAGGCATGCTCCAGAGCTAAAGGACAAAGGCAGCTCAGACCAAAGCAGAGCAGAAGGATCTGTTCACAGTCAGTAAACAGAAAAAACAAAGGGGTTTGAGACCGATCATTAAAAGTTACATTAGCAAGCTAAGCTGCGTATCTCGAGGCTGTAGCAACAAACAGACAAACAGTGCTTTTACCTTCAGAAATTATTTTGATTCTTAGAGAACCTCACTGCAAAGATTCTCTGTATTTTATGTGACAAAGAAAAAAAATCAAGAGTTGCTTCTCTGGTGCGTTAAATTATTAGGCAACGGACAGAAACTAGTGGAGACAAACGCAGATACTAACACCTGCCATGAAAAATGAGCAGCTTGTTGAGAAGGCTGTATGGCAGAAGGGACGCTGGTTTGACAAAACCAAACAGCACTCAGGGACTGATGATCATTCCGCAAGCACCTTTGCTGCTGGGATCACACTTATACACCCGTCAAAGTATGTGCATTGACACAGGAACTGGATTTTACTGGGAAACGACTCCATCCCTAGCTCACTGGCAGAGGACAGTCTTTTAACAGTACCGGCAGCACTGGCATCACATATGCAGTGCTTCATCTGCATCAGATTCACTCTGCTTTCAGAGAAATTAACTGCTGCGTCAACTTGAATGATCCAAAGACTTCAATCAAATAATACATTAAAGGGGATGGTGGAGTACAGAAGATAAGGGAGTATATGCTTTGCTAAGCTTTTATCTCTTCCTGGTAGATAAAAAAATCGGACGTTAGCTCGAAGGAAGCTTACTTGATTCCCAGCAGGCTGCTGATCACTGAGATGTGATGCCTGAGGAGAGGTGTGCAGGACAGGAGGAGAGTCCAAGACAGGTTGGGAATACACACAAGAGAACATAATCAGACCACGGTAACTGCTCCTCTCCTTCACTCAAGTTGGAAATGACAGAGGAGTCTTTGTCAGAGAGGAGGTGACAAATATGGACCAGAACATTCTACACCGAAGGATCACCTGAGCAATCTCTTTCCTTGGCTAAAACCTTACTTACACACGTAACAGTGATAAAACCACTTACTTGCCTGCTCCCCCACCATATGAGATACCAGCCGAGTTCATGCCAGCCAGAACGAAGTAGCCCCGCACAGTGGGTGACTCTCCCATGATGCAGCGCATATCTGGCGTGAAGGACTCCGGGCAGTTCACTAGCTGCATGATCTGCAGAGCCTCCAAATCCGGCATCCTGCGCAGAAGGGCACTCAGAAGCGGCTCTAGGACCCAAGACAAAGAAAAAAACAAAAAGACAAAAAGTCACAAGACTTCAGGCTTGAAACATTTCAGTTACTTCACCTTCAAACTGGTCAGAATGATAGAAGCATGCTGTTATCCCAACATGTGGAAACTGCTTCCATGTTTGGATAAGAGTCGCAGTTTACCTGCTGGAATCAAACTACTCAAAATGGATCCCACAGCGTACCATAAAAGCAGCCACACCGATCCAGACCAAGAGCCCAGTACTGTTTTCAATAGTGCAAAAGCACGTTCAGTTTTGTTGGGGAAAAAACAATAGGCACAGACATCAAATAGACACCTGGTGAGGAGTAAGAACAGGCAAATCTCCATGACACTTGTCCCATGCACTCTGCCAGCCTCCGCTTAACATCAGCTTAGAGGATTTCCAAAAAATCTGCTATGTTTTCCCTATTTAGTAACCTCTACATCAGTCTCTTTTTAAAGGACTTGACCAGTCTTCCCCAAACTCATGAAAACATCCTACAAATGCTGACAAGGAGTTCCACATATTTAGTATTTGTTGTATGAGGAATCACCTCCTTCTGTATTGACATTCACACTCAATTAGAAGGGCAACGGAGTTGGTGAGGGGTCTGGAGCACAAGTCTCCTGAGGAGCGGCTGAGGGACCTGGGGTTGTTCAGCCTGGAGAAGAGGAGGCTGAGGGGAGACCTTCTTCCTCTCTGCAACTGCCTGAAAGGAGGGTGTAGCCAGGGGGAGACGGTCTCTTCTCCCAAGGAACAAGTGATGGGATGAGAGGAAACAGCCTCAGGCTGCGTCAGAAAAGGTTTAGGATGGATATTAGGGAAAAATTCTTCACGGAAAGGGCTGTCAAGCACTGGCAGAGGCTGCCCAGGGCAGTGGTGGAGTTGCCATCCCTGGAGGTATTTCCCAGCCGGGCAGATGTGGTGCTGAGGGACATGGGTTAGGGGTGGGTTTGGCAGCGCTGGGTTGATAGTTGGACTCGATGATCTTAAAGGTCCCTTCCAACCTAGGTTATTCCATGATTTCATGGCTCCAATTAACTTTTTCTGATGCCTCCCAGTTGCAATAATAGATGAGACAGTGAACAACAGATCCCTGTCTATCCTGTGCACCTCTGTTTCTTCAGGCGTCTCTTTTTCCCAGCTCACTCAGTCATTCCTTGCTTGGAAACTGTTCCAAGCTTTGATCAGCCTCTTGCTGCTCTTTCACCAGGCCTTCTCCAGCCAAACAATACCGTCTGGAGCGAGGGAGCGTACAACACCACCCGCTAAGTAGCTAGCAAACCAAGGATTGGGTGTCGCATCCTGATTGTGTTTTTTGGCTTTGACTGCGACTGAGCTGATGTCTTCACAGAACCAACACAATCCCAAGGTCAGCTCAAAGCCCATCGTTTTGCACGGTGAAAATCAGATCATCCCCACACACCACCCTGCACTTGCGTCACTTCACATTTATCCTCATTGAATTTCCTTGCCACTTCACTGCCCAGTCACGCTGGAAAGATCCTTCGGCAATTCTTCACAGCCTGACATTTGAGAGCGTTAATAAAGGGATAAGCTATCTATTTTGGGGTTTTTTTTGTCCAGAAGTTATCTCTGCATAGTACTCCAGATAAAAGACCTCAAGACTGAGCACTAATAACAGTCCTCAGCTTTACCCACAAGCAGTAAAATAATCAGGTTTCACATTACCTGAAAAGTTACAAACAGAAACAGTCTTTCTGACCTGCTCTTTTCCTTCCCTCTCTCATGCATTTGAATTGAGTGAGAGCCTGTAGTTACAGACTTTTTTTTTTCTTATCGATAAAAAGAGGGATCAGCATTAGGTCTGTTCTCATATCCAGCCCAACATTTAAGCAACTGTACAGGCTATTTTAAAATCAAAAGGCGTTCCAACGGAAGAGATCAAAGCAGTAATGCAAGAGCTCAAACCAGAGGAACTGCAGCCCTAGAAAAGGATCAAGTATTGGCTGAGTAAGCTCTGACTCTGCTCAACTGTTCAGTGCGTTTGAACTGATAAGAAGAGTAATAACGCTGGAACATCGCATGCAGTTGCTTCTGAAAGCTGAGCAATTTGTGGGCGCCAGCAAGCAGTGCCTTTTCATTTCAGCAGTACCTAGAACACCAAAAAGGAAGTGGGTGCAGAGCTCGAGCAACTCGTTAGTGAAGCTAATATCTTCAAGCAAGTCTGTAGGCTTCTGTAGATCTAAAAACCTTTAGCATACGCCAGCACAAAACTGCGCCCCATCCTGGCTCCACCCCCTGGAGTTTAAACTTTTATGGTACCAATACAGCATCTCACAGAAATAAAAGTAAAATTAATCAATTTAACCTGAGGAGTAGCTGGAAGAAAACACTAGCACTGCAGAAAGAAATCAGTGAAAGCCCATCCGTGCCTAGAGTCACACACAGACGCATGCGCATTCACAACGGATGCAAAGAGCTCTTGTCACAAGGGAAAACTGGATCCCTAAAAAAAAGGCAAATTTGAAGATGGGAGGGCACCACACACAAACTTAACCAGGCATAAAAAAGAGGGGTGAGAGTGGGAGGGGAGAAAAAAAGGAAGGAACCCATAGACCATGCTGTGTTCTTTCCTACAGAAAGAGCCCTCCTTGTAAAAGCACATACAGAATATAAAACCAGCATCAAATACAGGAAGAGAAAGAACGTTTGGAATACTGTCAATGGTGGGCTGAAGTCTGGGAAGCAACAAATACTAAAGTTCTGTCCACAAAGTGACTGCCCCCCCACCCTGTGGAAATGTACTTGGCAGGCCCTGCTGAAGGGAGCTGCAGAAACAAAATACCGCGGCTACGTGGCAGGTCAACAGTGTTGATCTGGAGCGTCACAAGAGGAGCAGCATGTGGCACTGACTGTCAAAAATCAAATGAAATGGAAGAACAGCGTTAGAAAGTTTCTGTAGTACCTCGCTGCACTAGAGGCAATTAGAATACGCTGAGGGTTAGCGGGTGTTTTTATAAACGCCACACAGATATCAAAGCAGCGCTCGGTAAAGGGGTTTTACGCAAATCACTGACAAATGAGGAGATGAATTAATTTGAGAAAACGTTCATCTTTCCCACACCTTTCAGGTAAAGGCAGACACATGCTAGCTGGTCAACAACAGCCTGCATTGTTGCGAACTCTGCCTTCCGCTGAAGCCATGTGTTTCATTGCTCTGGGAATCTTTCCTCCTCAACATACCAAAATGATCCCAGTCTTCTTGAAGGTTCTGAATCTCCAGCTGGTTCCGTCCTTCCGTGAAGAGAGGTTTGGGGTTTTTCTCAAAGCCTCCCGAGAGGATGCCACCTTGCCAGTTGCGTATGTAGATCCTGCCATCTGGGTCTACAATAGCTGCAGAGGAAGGAAAAGAAGTGGGAAGGGAATTGAGAGAAGGGATAGCTGCCTCGGGCTGTTGTTCCACAAACACCAATGATGGGGTCTGGTGACAGCCTGGGCAGCACCCTGAGATGAGAAGGGGCAGTCTCGGTCCCCCAACCCCACACTTCCACACCATTTCTGGCTCTCACGTGAGGCCTTGGTGAGGCAGTTCAGATTACTAAACTATTCAGATTACTAAATTCAGCATTAACTCCCACCACAACCACGGACATTAGCTTTTGGGCGGCGCAGTAAACTGTCCAGGCCGGCAGGACAGTGTTACCACAAGCGGGAGGACACAAGAGGGAGTCGGATCCCTTGTGGCACTGATAAGCCGTTATACTGGTTTAGTTCCACTGGAATTGCACCCAAAACCAGACCTTCCACCAAGAGACATCCTGCCCTCCCCCTCTTTCTCTTCCTATATTAAGAACAGTTAATTTTAACGGGGGGGTGCGTCGCTGATCGAGTTTGCTGCAGGACACCAGCACAAAGAAGGTGGGCAGCACTGGGGTGAGGACAAGCAGCCAGGTCTGGATCGCTTCTTCCAGTGGTAGCGTCAACTTGAAGCATTTGTGATAATCCACCTGACATGCTCCAAAGCAATTCTTCCCATGACAGAAAAGCTGGGAATATATATACACACGTATGTGTGAATATATATACACACACGTACACTTACTTTTTTTAATTACTCAGTGAAGTGAAACACTCAGAGCCAAACTCCCTGGAGAGTATATACATTATTCACTAGAAACAAACACCGTTGCTAACGACTTAGAGTAAATAAGCAAAAGCTTTCTACTTCCCAACCACAGCTTTCAAAAGCAAGGGTTTTGTTTTTGTTTTTTTTTGAAGAGATCCAAAAGCCAGAACATGGGGGAGGAGCAATTACCTCAAGTGTTTGGTTGCCCCTACAGCTCATAGACATGTAAATGCCATTGTAAAGCCTTAGCTTCAGTTGGAGGAAAGGAATAGATGGGCCATTTTGGGGACAGCGGCCTGCAAGGAAAACATAGTGGCAAGGCTAGCACCCTCTCCAACCCACAAATGCAACAATCCAAATCTCAGACACACCTGCTAGTCCAGCTAGAGTCAAAGTCATTCCCCCGCTAAGACGATCCGAAAATCAATTTCTGCAGCAAACACTTTCCCAAGAGCAAGGAAAAGAGATTCTACCACTGAAAGAAGATATTCAGAGCAATTCAGCTAGAATGAACTTCCCAATCCCAAATGAGCTGAGAACCGATAGCCCTTAGTTGGCCTTTATGTCATAAACTATGCGTTGCCTCGGAAAGGCAGCTATAATTCACCAAGAAAAGTGAAGTAGAGCTGAAGAATCCTCACTTGGTAAGTTGATTGCCAGAGGCTCCTTCAAAGGATGTGTCAGGAGGTAGAAGTGTTCACAGGCATGGAGTGGGATATTGACAGGTTCCTCCCCAGAGTGTCCCAACTCATAAGCCCACTGAAATAAAAGAAAAGTGTTAGAATGCAAAAGAAGTAAACTAACTCCAATAAAAAAAGGCAGGACAAAAGCCCAGGCCCTGTCTGTGGGTTTGCTTTCATAAAAAAGCCAAGTAAGATTTGGTTCAGTCTCCTAAAACCACAATTACATACATTTTTTTTTCTCTTTTCTTAGGATTTGAACTGTTTAAGACAAGGACTGTTTTTCTGTTCCTCACGTAAGACCTAGAAAAGTGGCACCCTGACTCAAGACTAAGAAATAATCAACTTACAACACAAAAGCAAAATAAGATCTGTGGACCAAAGTCAACGCGTCTAGGAGCAGAACAGTCAGGATTTAGGTGCCTGTACTGCTAAAACTCCACACTAACAAGACAGCCAGCTGCGAGCCGAGAAACAGCAATTATCAGATGTATTTTCAGACCAGAGAAGACACGACGCTAAGAAAAACAACAACAAAAAAAAGGAACTTTCAGCGTGTGTGTGAGAGCGGGAGAGAAAGGTGGAGGGAGATTTAACTGATTAAAAGCCAAAGCAAAATTCATGCTGTCAAGAAGGGTGCACCCCCCAGGCCAGAGAGCACGGGCAGAGTCGTATCAGGAAGCTGCAGGGTGTTCCCTCAGCAGATTAACACACAACCTTTGGTGCCAAGCGAACAGCAAGCACTGCTTTCCTCCTTCACACCCCTGCTGGCCTAAGCAGCTCAATAACATGACTTTGATCTAACTCCAGTAAACCAAGCCAGAGCACAAACCATAAAAAAAAAAAGGGGGAGGGGAGGAACAACAACATGAAAAAAAAAAACCCTGAGGGAAGTGCGCATGTTCTTAATCAAAAGGAAAAAAGAAAGAAAAAATTCAAACTTTTAATAATTCAACCTGGCCAGCACAGTTGACGAAGTACTGGCATTGAATCTGTCCTCTGTCGGTCTCGACTCCGGTCACACGACCCTTCTGGACTGAGACATGACTGATGCTCGTCCGTTCATGAATCTGGACACCTGGAGAGGACAGAAGAAAGTCAATATACCACAAGCTTTCTTTCTAACGCGTCAGGCTGCTAACACTAAACCCTTAAACTCAAGCTAAATGCTTATTTTCTCTTTATGACAAAATTTCTGTTCTTAACCCAGTAATTCTTAAGTGAAACCCTGTTATTTGTAACACAGCGTGTATACAATTGGTACATCATTTAAAGGCTGAGATGGTGAATAGTTACAGTACTTTTTCCCATGTGACAATCTGGGGGATAAATATATCCCAGTGTCAAGAACATGAAGAACCATGGAATTCTTTCCATAACAATTCCTTTATGCAAACAAGTATGTACTTTCAGATGGCAAGATTGGTTCTTTTATGGGAAATCAGTTATTTTGTGAAAAAAAATCAATTAGCAATACACAAAAAAAGCTGGACTAAAAGAAACTGAGAGGTGTCTTCCTAAAGAGCCTCTTCCAATCTGATGGACATCCTTTCACCCTTGATGAGCTTCACCTCTGTCATCATATCTAACCTTTCTTGCACTTTTAGCCCACTCCAAATTTGTCAAAATGCTGGGAAAACAGTACTTATATTACTAAGCTTCCAAACCCATTTTGAAAGCATATGTGACTGATGAAATACTCCACACACCTTCACATATGTAGGCAATTAAAACTCTTTTAATCTGCAATTTTGAGTTGGGTCCTACCTATGAAGGACCATTTTTATGATAAAAGAGCGTGTGCTTATTCAGAGAAATATATGACCACTAAAGAGAACAAATGGGTGCTTGATCTATCACAGTAGATCTATAAAGATTTAGTATGTTAAAAAAAGAATCAGCCCATTTTTAGAGAAAAAGACAGATTTTAAAGAATCTGAACCATTTAGAAATAACCAAGTTTTGTCTTCAGTGCTCAGTTCAAATACCAAAAGAGACGCGGAACGTAATTTTCTTTTATGGGAAGAAGATAACTGTCACGCAGGAGAGAGCTCCGTAGATAAAAAAACCTCGTACCATTCCGTGAGGCAGCAGTTGCCAGAGCCAGACTCACATTGGCAGATGACACGAGCGCATCTTCTGGCACATACATGGCCCCCACAAGGTCATGGATGTTGATCAGTGGGTGAAGCCGTGCCACTTGCTTTGGGGTGATAATTTCACAAGGTATCCCCATTACGCTGCCACAGAACATAAGAAAAACGCCGTTATTAGTCCTGCAGGAGGGCTACTGCAAACTGAAGATCAGTCGTCCTTCCTGCTCATACGTACTTCAGCGATGAAGCGATGCGTTTCAGAGAGATTAGTCGATCCTGAGTCTGAGCCAGTGAAATAGAGCCTGTCTTCATGTACCCTGTGACAATGACCAAAGGCAAGGCAGATTTAGAGCGTATCATCAATTCCTTTTAATCTCAAGACTCACTGCTTTAATATAATTGCAGACCCGTTGCTTCCGCTCCTCAGGAGCCTGAAAATCCCAGGTTCCTAAATAACTTTAAACAATTATCAGCTAATAATTAAAAGCCGCGTTAGACAACTTTTAAAAAAAAAAAACCACTTTAATTTTTATTTGTGTTCTAACTCTTTCTGCTACATTTACTTATGTTTATTAAAAAAAAATTAAACTTCATACATGGTACCTATTAAAAGAGAGAAAGAGATTACTGGGAAAAAAGTGATCTAATAACTACTCAGAAGAATAAAACTTCAGCAACTAAACACCGCCATTTTGTGACTCCACCACCTGCAATAGATTAATACTAATCTTAGTTAGAGGCACATGTTGAGTCTGACATGTATCGCAAGTCCTTGACAGCAGAAAACTTTCAGTGACCAAGTTCTTCCTAGGAGGTACACACCTCAGCATTTTCGGGGGAGAATTTCAACACAACGTTTTTGTGTCATTTCCAGGGTGAGACCAGAGTAAGACACCGTGCTTTGCCTATGCTTCAGTCCTTCATTAACCACCTTCTCGTTTTGAGAAGTGAACCAGTGCAGAAAACGGGCCACTTGCTCCACCGCGGCAATATACCTTTTCGTGCCTTTATGAAAATTCACCTACGTTTGACCAAGTTACAGACAACATAAAAACTGTCAGTTTGCAGGTAGTCTGCCTTCAGTTTGCCCATCTGATACTCCTCTTCCCACTCTTCTGATTACACTAGGAACATCCTTTTGCGCCTGATTCAGTCCAAACAGGAACCACCAACTCTTAAGACGCTGTAAAATTACATTTGTATTTCAGTGTCAATACGCTGATTGAGTTTCCCAAAGGTTACTCAATGATTACGCTTTCGGTACCTGTTTTTACTCCCGTCTCTTGTTCCAGCTGCTGGTAGAGCTTGTTTGAGTAGTCTGCCATCTTCAGCTCTATGGAGGTGTGCCTGGCCGTGCTCACGATGCCCGCACAGAAGCGAGTGGTACCGGCAGCCAACCTGCAGGAGAAGTGGCAAAGTGGGCCTCACCCTGCTGGCAGGCGGAGGGAGAGGCGAGCACCCAGCTCTGCTGACAGCACAGAAGAGCCAGCAACCTCCTCCCCCAGAACACATCCCACCAAAAGTCGCAAGGCGGGCGATGGAGGGATAAGGCAACCTCTAGAATGCGTTTCCTTTAGCTCACTTTTAAAATCGCCTTGCATTCCACAACCTTCTCTCTTTAACTAGTCCCAAACACTGAATTTTTTCAAAGAAAGCACTTAAAAAATAAATTGCCTTACGCTTAAGTCAACCTACCTACCCGATTCTTCCTTTCTCCAAAGTGTGATTTCTCTCAAAATGAAAAGGAATGCAGATTTGAGTCTTGCAGCTTTGCAGTTTACACTAAGAACAAGCCCCTCTTGCTGTGCACAGCAACTGCCATAGAAAAGTACATTTCTTGTCCCTTTTTAAACTGCCCTTAAACCACTGTCTGTCTAACTATTTGGTGACGGGCTGCTGCAGAGACAGAAATCTCTTAAAAACTCCCCGCAGTATAGACAGGGGAAGACAAGATAATTAGATTTAAGCATCTCCCTTGCAACCTGCTCCCACAACACTTCCAAGTGATCTTTCCCGCCGCTAAAGCAATCCTGCATTTTTCCACTTGCCTAAGCAAGCTTTCAACGGGACTGCTTTTGGCTTTGCGTCTCTGCATCCTCTCGGAAATTCAACCTAAGATTCGGCTGAGTCAGGTATTCTGTTTGCTACATCCCTACTCAATCGCAGCCGAGACAGCTGAGGCATGGTCTTGCCATGCTGTGCTTCACCTAAGATGTTTCTCCTAATACCGTGTTCTCTCCCCTTGAGCAGCCACACCGAGAGTCCAGACTTGAGCTTGTCCAGTGCCTCACTCAGCGGAGATCTGTACCAGGGTATTCATTCCCTGCTCCGGGTTAGTAACGATTACGCCTCCTGACAAAGGAAGCCCAGCAGCTAATTTTACTCAGAACGCCACTCAACAAAGTCTCAGATTGAGACTACCCAATTTCCTTTCCAGCTGTAAAGAACCTGATACTACCAGCTTCCCAACCACACAAAGTCAAGGAATCGCAGCTAATTCTTCTTGACAGCAGCGTCAGGCGGGGAGCTCTAAGCTGGATGGTAAATATCCTCAGCCCAGCACCTATTGAGGGTGTTAGAAGCTGTTACAAGAAACACCTCTTGAAACCCTCAAAGTCTCAGCACTGTCTCCTACCCGGGGTCCCCAAATTGCTTAAGGAAAACAACAGGGCTCTGCTGCTGAAACAGAAATTTAACCAACAGGGAAGGGCCGTGCAGTCGGCTTTCAACAGGATCTATGTACTCCGCCAGACCGCAGATCCAACTCACCCGGGAGCGCGCAAAGACTTGTCTACAGCCAAATTGTAACAGCCTTTTTGCAGGTAGGCAATAAATCCTGCAACAAACTAGATAATCTGAGCCTTTAACAACCTTACAGAGCAATGTTTTAGTGATGTCTGCTTATAGCCTCCACAATAACCTCCTGTCATCTCTTTATATATGTATCTCATCCTACTTCTAGCGAGGGTCAGCAGGGGCTGGGTGATTTACAGAGATTTTTAATTCCCTTAAAACAGTCCATCTTTGCCAGTTGCATCGTGTTTTACACGACTCCCTGCGACTACGCCGGAGCAGATGGATAACTCCCAAAGGAACCGTGGCCCATGGAAAACCTAGGGCAGGGCAGAGCTCTGCTGACGGGATCTGCAGCCCGCAGCGGGGGCACACTGTGCACCCAGGACTGACCATATCCCCCACCACGCACCCCCCATGCTCCTTGGGGCACAGGGGTGAGGAGAAGACACTGGAGCGCAGGACTGAAGTTGAGCACGGGAAAGGAAAGGTGGTCTTTTCACGTTTGGTTTTTGTTGGTCACTACCTGAATCTATTTTAACTAGCATGAAATAAAGTCATTCTTTAATTATTTTAAATGGATTTTCCTTAAGGCAAGTCTGTTTTGCATGGCAGCAGCTGGTAAGCAAACTCCATATCTTTATCCTGATCCACAAGCTTTATCAGCCTACTTTCCCCACATCTTGCTGAGGAGGGAAAGCGAGTGGTTGCGCTAGAGTTTGGCCCTTAACCAAGGCTACCCCACCACAATAGCACAAGTGGTATCCTTCAACCTTGCAGCTCTGCCCCATGCTTGGAATCACAGAATGTTATGGATTGGAAGGGACCTCTGGAGATCATCTAGTCCAACTTCCCTGCCAGAGCAGGGTCACCTAGAGCAGGTGGCACAGGATGGCGTCCAGGCAGGTTGGGAATGTCTCCAGAGTTGGAGACTCCACCACCTCTCTGGGCAGCCTGTGCCAGTGCTCTGCCACCCTCAACGGAATGAAGTTCCTCCTCATGTTGAGATGGAACTTCCTATGGTCAAGTCTGTGCCTGTTACCTCTTGTCCTACCACTGGGCACCACTGAAAAAAGACTGTCCCCCTCCTCCTGGCACCCTCCCTTTAAGTATTTGTAAACATTATGAGATCGAAAGAAGCCCTAAGTGTCATCGCTAATGTTCAGTATAAGCTGATTCCATGGCTCCAAGTCCAGGTGAAGAGGCAGAAGAAACGCATCACCGCAGATGCTGCTATGCCCAGCAGTCCTGTTTTTTTGGTTTTGTTACGAGAAATCCTTACCTGCCCTGCTCAAGTAAGACTATATCCTTCCAACCCATCTTGGAAAGGTGATACGCCACGGAGGTGCCCATGATTCCACCGCCGCAGATGACAACCTGCGCCTGTGCTGGCAAGGAAACCGGGTGAGGTTCTGCCGTACTTGAGGTACTTCGCTGGGAGCAGGTCGTTCTTCTCCATTTTGGGTTAGCTGCCCGCCACCGCACATCTGACAGTAATCGGAAAAACATCCTGGCAGCTATTTGTCAGTTTTCTGAAAGCACCACCTAGACGTGTTCAGACGTTAACCTCAGTACCGCTCCTTCTAGGAAGGAAAAGATGAGAATCACGTTACCACTTATTATACACAAGGTTGGCATCGGCAAACATCACATGGTGCGTGGGGTATAAGTGGACACGGGAGAGCTGAGTAAACAAACAGGACAGCGGTTACTCCATCCTGAAACAAGTCTCGCTCTTAAGATTTAAACTTGTAATTAAGGGTACAAGGGCCTCATGCCTTCTTCGTTTCTGACAGCAGCTCGACTTTGACAATGAGCAAAGAGCAAAAGCTTTGCTTTTCCAGAAGCCGGAAAAAGGGGGGGGGGACACGCTCACACCAACAGCAGGTAGATAGATGGGAGCAAGCCGGCAGTCACAGAGCAGTGAAGTCTCTCATAACGGCGGAGGCCCACAGGGCGCAAATTAGCTTGATTATTAACCCTGTCAGGCCTTTACCTGAGGAAGGAAACAAAGTCTGCGCTCGGAGGTAACGAGGAACTAGAGACGCGCTCTGCCACAGCGCCGGTTTTACCACAGGCCATTCCCCGGCGGGGACACAGCCCTCACCGGGCGGCTCCCGGCCGGAGCTCCCCGCTCTCCGCAGCCCCACCGAGAAGGAGGGAAGGGCGCGCGGGGGCGGGAAGCGGGCCCGCAGCGGCGGAGCAGGCCCCGCTCGCCTCCCGCCGCAGCCCCCGACCCCGGGGAGCGCGGGGGGGTGGGCCCCGGGGGGGGCGACGGCNACCTTCCGCGCTTTACGGCCGCCAGCCGCGGCGCGACAGCCGCCCCCTGCACGCCGCGTCACCCGCCCGCCGGCCAATCCCCAGCGCGCAGGGGGGCGTGGCCAAGCATTGTCCCGCCCCCTCCCCCCGCACCGAGAAATA
>VZSF01005708.1:47177-164756 GCA_013398295.1 Chionis minor
AAAAAAAAAAAAAAAAAAAATCAGCAAAAGGACTTGGTTAGACCCACTAGGTAAACAATAAATAAGCTTATTAAGGTCAAGAATGAACACCAAGAGGCTAGCAGGAGTGAAGTAATGAGGTGCACAGCATGCACAGTCCTCCTTACCCATGTCATCTAAACACGTGCCATCATTTCGAAAACATAACTCGTTAACCCTTGCAGCAGCAGGGGGGAAAACCAGGAGCTGGACGCCTTGCTGACCAGGTCCCTGCCACCTAACGCCTTCCAGCATCCCCAGGCCTAGAGTACGTTCTCCAAAAGAAGGTTTGCGTCACAACAAGGAGAAAAATTAAAACCTAACCACCTCCCGAATTGTGTGCTGTGGAAGGTGGCTTTCCCCACCGAGAGGGCATGGGTCAGGAAAAGGAAGGGCTACCCCAGGTTTTGCCACACCAAGGCTCTTCCCTTGGCCGACCGCAGCTATTTCTAGCGCCCTCGATTAGATCAGAGAAGTTGAAAAGGCATCCTCAAGTTCAAGGCAACAGCAGTGCTTCTTACCACCACTTCTTTCTTTCCCCACAATGGCAAACGGCTACCTGCAGGCAAGAGGTTGTGTTGGCAACAGCACAAAGCAGTTTATTTTTGGAAGAGTACTTGTATGGGTTTCTGTGCTTTTGAGACCTCTAGATTTTTAGGTACACGAGAAAAGGAGGCGGATGTTTCAAGAGTGGGACTGGGAGATTTCTAGTCACAAAAAAAAAAAGAAAAAAAAAAGAAAGTTTGGTCATTAGCAGCGGCAGGAGGCCCCATTTTAAAACACGAAGAGATAACGCTGCTCAAAGATAAGATGACCTGGACCCTTTGCCAGTGTCGCACCTTTGTAAGGTGGGTCTGTGCCCTTACAGTGACAAAGGGCATCATGCAGAAATTTATTTAGTATCCTACCTTCGCTTCCTGTAACTGAACCCGAATTCCCAGGCGAGCCTGCTGGGAATTCACCAGAAACACCACCAACCAGACTCCTAACACAGTGCGCCAGGCACCCTTACCTTAACCTGCTCCAAATTAAAAAGAAAAAAAAAAGACCCAAACAGAAAGCCTTATATCTGAAAGTAAAGAAAGTCACCTTCATAGCTGAACAGGGTTTACATTCAGAACTATGGCTACAAACCTACAATTTTCACTGCAATATCTTTTGGAATTTAGTGGAAGGTGCTATTTCTAGACAATAAACCATCTAATTAGGCTTTTCAAGCTAATCAGGTTACAAAATGCCTTTTCAAAAAGTCACAACAGTTTAAAAAAAAAGCCCTCCGATAGCAATTTAATCACGCCTGATAGACACTTCGCGAAGCACAAAGATCCCACTTGCCTTGCCGGCAGCTCTGCGAACACCCCCACCCCTACAGCAGTAATTTCAGCACTGTCACATGAAAACTCTACACACTTATAATTGCCAAACTAACGACTGTGGTGTCAGACACCTGGGCTACCTCAAGAGACAGGATCAGCTGTTCCTCTTCTGCTCCACATCACACTGACAGAGGGCCAGCTAAGCTCTGTTAGCCCCAGGAAAAAGGGGCAAGAGAAAGAATTTGGGCTTCATTTCTGTTCTACCCAACCGCTTAACCGCAATCCTACCACGCGCCCATTCTCCACTGAACCTTCACCACTCAGACTTACGCTACTGCTCGCCTTGTGTTCGTTAACACTTTGACATAAAACCCCAAAGCCTTTGTGAAAGACTTGCTAGCACAGGAAATCCAAAACTGCGTGACTAATCGTTTGCTGTCCATCCTCAAGAGCGGGATGAAGGTACATTTGCAAAAAGCTCAAGTTGCAGCCAAAGCTCACAGTATTTTGGATACGCTGTTCTGTACACGCAGCAGCATCAGAATCAGCTGGTCCACACTCCAAAGTGTCTCAAAACCACCGCCCCTGTTCTTCTATGGAACAACGGGGGCAACTGGAAATGTCAGGTCTTACCTAGCAGTGCACTAAGTGGGAAAATAAAGTTATGGTTCAAGCATCAGCCTAAGTCAGACAGTTTCAGGCACATGATTTTTACCGCAGCATGTGCAGGTGAGCACATCTAAAAGGCGAATAAAGGACATCCTACTGTACACACGGGACTCCCGTGCAGTCACTTCTCGATTTCACCAACAGGCTCCGTGTTTCAAGCCAAAGCACGTGGCTTATGACCTCCACACCTCCTTGTACTTTGAGGAACAAAGATGACGGCAAGAAGAGTCCCCAACTACTGGTGCAGCTTCTCTAAAAGACCTTCGTTGGGCTCTGTGGTGTGAGTATCAGGTTCTGGAAGTGGAACTATATATAGTGTGAGCGCACACATCAATGGTAACAACGTGGAAGCTACCTCCCTTGAAGATCCAGATCTTTCTGCCTTTCATACACCACTATCATCCTCCCATCCACTCCTGCTTGGCCTTCTGGACCAGCACCTGTGTCCTACATCCCAGGAAATGCCAGTTGCTACCGCTACCAACCGCAGTTGTGGAAATAATAATCACTCTTCAGGGCTATACCATTCAAACCATTAAGACCCAGACAGGCCAGTTACAAAGCACTGCACTAACCCACAAGTAACCGTTTTACAAGGTAGAGCACGTTGAGCGTTCAGCCGCTTTCCAGAGCACTGTATTGCCAGCGCGTCAACACCATCTGTAGCAAGTCAATGCGGAAGGGTAACAGCTTAGCAGCAGCGAGGTAAAATAAACAGAGTGTTAGAATTTTACTGCATCGTCGCTAATAAAAGAGTTGACCGAGTAACTGCTCAGGGCACTTAATGCCCGCCGACAGCAGTGCTGCACACTACTGACAGGCTCTAGGTGCCTCGCGTCTACACCGTGTCTTTAATCTACTGAAATACAAGTTGTACAGCTCACATGAGTATTTGATCCTGGTCAGTATTTTATTCTATCTTGCGAGTGGCAGAGGAAGAAAGGGAGGACATCTTTTCAGCCAAAAAAATCCACAGTCACAAAAGCAGGATATTCACTAGAAGATGACACCAGCGACTTGGTGTCCTTAGGTTGTCCAAGACTATGCTCTGAAGATGCTTTACATGAGATGAGCAAGATGTCCAAAACAAGGCCAACTGTGGTGTAAGATGCAATTTACCCTTTAATTTCCTGCCTCAATTTCACCCAGCCACAGAGGATGACTAGATTTCAGTACGAACCATTACCTAAATCATATAGTCGGTATGCAGATATATGTCTTTCTTTAAAAATTTACTTAAAAACTGCTTGAGCTGCAGGTCATATCAGTCTGATTTGGAGAGTGAAGGCAGTTCCAACAGTACAACAGAGACTTGTCTACAGGCAGGTAAACGAGAGTCTGCTAACAAAGGGGTAACAAAAGCTGCTGGCTGGGCTGCCAATGTTGCACACAAACTTTCATAGGATGAAGATGCTGTGGATGAGATCCAGGATGGGAAAACTGAGCCAACACCTGCTGCTGTTCTAATTTTTTTTTTTTTTTTTTTTATTCTCCTCTCACAAGAGGGGGTGGGTAGACTATACAGAGGAGGGCTGTACAAAACTGGGCACTGGGCAGGCATTTCTTCAGCAGGCAATCCAGGCTCTACCTGTCCTTGAGCTCTCTTGTCACCCGCTTGGTGATGCGTCCACACATCAGGCCGATGAGGAAGAGTACACAGATGCCAACCGTGATCACAGACAGTATGTAATTCTTGGACGGAGAGGTCATAACTTGCATGGCGAGGTCAGAAAAGCCTTCTGCTGGGGCGACCTGGAGGTGAAAAGGGAATAAATGAGCCAAGCTGCACTTTCCACGCGACCCTCAGCCTTGGCATTTATCAGGCTTAGTCTCTGGTACTGCTACTGCCTCCTGTCATGGTCAGACTTGGCCTGAACCACAAACGAGCGGGCCTGCCATGATTCATCTGAAGGAACTGCTGCTCAGGAGACAGCATTCTGCTGACCCCATTTCATTGCCCCAGACCTTCTCTACAGGAGACCAAGCCCTGCGTGCACAGAAGACAGTTTAATTCTGCACTGTCTAGGATAGATCCCAGGCACTGAGAGAGTTAAGATGCACGAGCTGAAAAAAAGGAGACCCCATTTCAATTTTTCCAGACCAAACTCAAAATGCTAAACTTCAGAGACAAGAATTTCATTACAGTTGAAGTTTTTCATCACTGGCTTGGCAACAGAAAGATCCAATAAAAAAAAAAAGAAAAGAAAGGAAACCCTTTACATATTCACCTTTGCAGCATAGCTCCACATTTCAATACGATCATTAAGGCGCTTCTTGCATTCAGGCTGCAACCTCACACGCTTATCTTCCAGAGCTTCCATTAAGCATGACATTTCTGTAATGTGGAGAAAACAGTGTTACAAAATAGAAGCAGTGGCTTCAATAACATGCTACAGACAGGCTGCTGGAAAGGGACACTTCAATTCTCCTAAAGGCTGATGGTTATGTAGCTTTCTAAACAGACTAGCCAGCCTGACAGACTAACTACAAAGCCCTGTTGTATCCCTGAAGCTAGCAATTTCAGCAAGATTCATGATTAATATTCCATTTTGAGGTGCAAGAAATTTTGACTTCCCAAAAGAAATTACAGTACACATCCAAGATGTAATTCATGCGATTTACATGGAATTTTATAAAGTCTTATAAATTTGTACCTTCAATGTGCTGTACTCTAAATTCCATGCCACTAAGCTTTAGAGAAAACTAAGATTAAATACAGCTCAGGAAAAAACACAGCGTTATCTCCTTAGGCTTGTTAGGAGTTTCTTTTGATCAACGACATGTTCTGGAAAGGTTTGACTTCCCGAGTTTTCACACAGTCCTGTGAAGAGGAAATGGGATCACAATGTTCTGGGTTCCTACAAGCAGCTTGGCTAACTCAAAACACTTCTATATGCTCTCATATGAGACACCAACATAAAATTTTGTATTTTATACTTATGCTGCCTTATGTGAATAATCCCTAATTGGATGCTTTCTGCTTTGTTGTGAAGAGTTATTCTGTGCACAGCAGACAGGCTGCAAACTTTAAACTAACTCCAGACTTTTTAACCACAATTGTCAGTTCAAACACTCAGAGCGGATCGTTCTCGAAGCTAGAGACTTCTGCGTACCTTCGGTGCAAACACGTCAGAACACACATCGAAGGAATTATGACAAAACAGGAATAAATAAAGGATATCCAGAATTTCAGAGAGGCATTCAGTAACCGCCTGGAAGATAATGATCAGGAAAATACTTGGCTGCTATTTTTAATGCCAGATAAACTCAGAAAGATGGGAAAGTTCAGAGCTTTTTTCCCCACTAACTTTCCTTAAACAGTCATGCATATTATCCCGCCAGCTAACATAACAGCAGTAACAAAGTGCAAGAGCTTGACCTCAAACAGGGAAAGAATGGGTTAGAAATACTTAAATAAATGACGTTCTGAGTGATCTGAACCTGATGAACTCAGTCTTAGGGGATCTGGAACAGCTGATGAAGTCTCAAAGCCTTTAGCTGCTATGTGAATTTAGAAAATGTAGTAAAGATTATCTACCCTCTGTAATACTGAAGAAGAAAAAACTGGTATATTCAAGTAGAGAAGAAAAAAGAGGACCAAAGGACTTCAGTTTAATTTTGTCTGTCAAAAATAGTGAAGCAAAGAAGCCAACCATAGACAAACACCGACATAAAGAAAGGAGGACCGTGGGGATTAGACAAGAATGAATCTTGTGGAACTAAATTGATTTGCCTCTGTAAGAGATGCAGCTTAGTTCCAGGGAAGCTTTTGATGCAGTCTGATAGAACACTGTCATAAGTAAGCTTGGGAGCTGTATCCTGTGTGAAGCTGATACAGGCTGGAAGATAAACCTCACTGAAAAATGAGTCCATGTACTTCAGTCCACGTCTACGAAGAGCTCGTTTTCAACAGGATTTGACTGAGGAGGAATTTTACAGAAGGGTTACGGATCTGGCATCACACACTATTGTCAGTAATCATGTGAATGGTGGAACATAAAATATACTCATTAAATTTGCAGATAAGGGTGCGAGGACATTATATCAGGATTGGACAACAGGTCCCGCCTTGGACACAAGGGAAGACTTCTCGATACCCATCTTCTAGTGGCAGCTACCACCTCTGCAGCTGTTCCACCTTATTACCTGCAAAGGGCTGGCAGACACATCTTGTACTTAGGATAACACTGGTAGGAAAATGCAGGTTAAGGTTATAACTGGGAGGTTATACGAATAAAACACGAGCACTTACGGCGTCCTCTCCCTGGTGGAATGGCAGCACAGTGGTGTTTGATGTCTAGGGCACAAGCTGTGTGAAGCACTGGGTCAACAAATATATCTGCTTTGCTTTCCTTCAGCATGTTGAGCACTTCCTGGGGAGGGGGAAATTACAAGGACATCTCAAAAAAAAAAAAGGAGACAGAACAAAATTCATCCTGTTCAATGTTTCTGAAAGGTGCATCATCTTTTTAAATCCAGGATCACAAGAAAGAACACTACTGTCCCTGGATGAGGCTACAAATGCTGGTTTAGGCTGGATTATATGTCCCAGTTTATAAGGGTTACCATAGTTATATTAATTAAAATGCCCACATTAACCTAAAATACAACATCAATATGCCAGGACTACTTCAGTTACAACTGAAGGTGCCACAGCAATGGGCACAGCCAGTGCCTTGGCCATACCCAGCACTCGGGAAGCCTGCAACAGAGACAGGAACAGAAAGCAGATTAGTAACAAGAAACTTTGGCAACCATAATCAAGAAAGGATCCAAGCCTGGAATTGCAAAGGAGGCATTGTCGGCACAATTTTCACTGGCAAATTGAAACTGAATTGAATCGCTGCAGGCCAGAACTGAGATGTATAAGGAAATTCGCAGAGCTCTGGCTTCCTGCTAGCTAGAACATGGCCTGGGCTGTGATCTGGAAAAATGGGAGACTTCTGCAGGGACAGGATACCTTTTAGAGCATATGCAATTTATTTCCTTTACCTTCTTGCACATTTCAGTTTTTATTTTCAGCAGATTCACTTTCAGACATTCTTCCACCTGCCCAGTCTGCTCCTGAGCTGCTGCTTCTTCTGCACACAAGCTGGAAATCTATTTTGAAAAAGGTATTTTAACATAAGTAGTTCACAACAATCATTCTGCCTTTTAGCACATTTATATCTCAATACATTAGTTCATCACAGGGTGCAGCTAGAGAACACATGATGAGATACTTTTCCCCCCCAGAATCCTGAGAGCCAAACGCAGCCTGGCTCATGCAATATGCACACCCTTTGAAACGCAACAGCAAGAAGTCAATATTGCTGTACTGAAGAGTAAGGCAGGGAGGAAAACAGCATAAAAATAACCTTAACATACAAAATAAGCAATACTTGAGGCACAGTCAATTCAGCTACCAAAAGCAAAAGCTCAAAAATCTGATTGTATTCCAGTTAAGGTTGACAAGACCAGAGAACTAACACACTTTTTTTTTATTTTTACAATAGGAAAGCACTACTTTTCCATAGTCACAAGTACTGATGAGATCCCAGATGAAAAAATTAACTTTAAATTAGCACTGCACAGGAAACTGCAATTCTGGTACACTGGGCAAGAGTCACAAGCAGAGAACCTGACTAGCTAGAAGCAGTTTGAAGTGTTGTGTTTCGGGTATTTTTTTTCCCCCTTTGTTTTAATTATCAGGAGACTTCATGTTTTAAGAAACAAAATCTGCTTCATGAAGGGAGTTTTCATCCTGAAAAAGCAGCTGCTGAGCCACTTCTCCTACCTCTTCAGAACAGTGCATCTGAAGTTGGGGATCCAGCCGATAATCAAGAGCCGATTCCTGGATTATCACTCGAATTTGGTCCTCGCAGTCTGGAGAGAGACGCTATTAAGCGGAGAAAGTCATTAATCCACTCAACGACCTTTATTTTCATAAATCAATCACGCTGCATTTTGACCCGTATATTCCGCAATACTTGCACAGCAGTGTAACAACTCATTTACGTGCAGCCTGTTACATACGTTAAACACACCACAAACCCAAGACTGACTCGTTATTCAGCGACTGTTGCTCAGCACAATCCTGCAGATTTTCTCATTTGCATGCACCAGCTCTACTCACCTGGTCTGCGTATTTCAACTTCAGGCATGAGATGACTTGTCCTTCCAACTCCGTATCATCCTTGGCCCTATTCAGGATATTTTGGCAGAATTTCGGTATGTCTGCTTTGCACGCCTTCCTGAGCACTGGATTTAAGCGGTAATCTAACCGGGAAAGGTGATAGAACTTTACATTAGAGTACACATCTCTTTGGATTACAGAACACAACACTCCGGAAAGAGATTTGCTAGAAATTTTCTGCATTACATAGTACCACCAGTGCATTTACTTTTTGGGAAAAAGAGTTTTTGGGTTTTTTTGGTGTGTTTTTTTTTTTTTTTTAAACTTGTCAAGTAAGAACTTCAGGAATAAAGCGGATCCAGTAACACGCATGCTGACCCTCAAGAACTTGACCGAATAAAGTCAGCGCATGCACTGACAACGATGAAGGAGAGTAAAACAAAGCAAATATTGTTTCAGCCACGCAGACCACTCAACAGCTCAGGCAGGTAAGTTAAGTTTTGGGTTTGTTTTTTTTTTTTTTTTCTCTGAAGACAGTACCTGTGTTCTGTGTAATTTGGCGCTTGGTAATCATTTGCTTGCATTTAGGATCCATCACTTCACTGTTCTTATTTTGTTTCAAACACTGCAACATATTTTTCGAGTCTGCCTCTGGACAAAACCGCTATAAAAAGCACAAAAAACCCCCAAGTTTCATCACTAAGCTCTTGAAAAAAAACACAACTTCACAACTATATTAATGGAAGAGAATAACCACCTGTCCAATCCAGAGGTATACAGACACATTCTTAACCACAACACCTCCTATTAAAAAGAATAGTGCTACTCTTTAAATTGACTACAGGCACAAAATTCTCTGCTTATAGACTGAGCAGCAAGCCGTACCAGTCTCGACTGGCTTCTAGGCACCAGCTTGTGTTGGCAGTATCAAAAGCAATTTACCTTTATTTTCTATTCTGAAGTCACAGCACACTTTGCAAGAAATACCCACCAAATTAGGTCTCATATCCAACTACTTCTGCTCCCCTTTATTTTCGAAACTAAAAAAAATGGAATCTTAAGTCTATACACATACAGCTGTTTTACATAAGTGCTGGCTGGACAAAGCAGTAGGTATAGACTTCATTAGTACCACCAAGGGCAAAGTAAGACTACATAGAATGAGAAAGCAGAGAAGAGCTCACTGATATTAAATTTGGTCAGTTATTTTAAATTTGCCATGAATTAGTCAAAAGCAAACCGGCTTACCCAAAATTCAGACCAAGGTAATAATTTGTTTTGTCAGCAACTGTGGGGTGTAAGATAAGGCTCTTGCATCTTCTAATCCTCACCATTTTGGTGAAATTACAGGTGTTTTGGGTTTTTTTTTTAAAGCATGAGTCTGTACTTGAGACCAATAAATTCTCAAGATGTTCTGCTTCAGCTACAACATGGAGTGTGGGTACTGCATACAGACCACACACACCAGTGTTTCAGGGCTTGCACTTCTGGCTGCTGCACAAGAGCCTCTTGTATTAGCACACACTGCTGCTTTCCATGTGGCACCGCTTTAGGCCAGCATTTCTGACTTTCAGTTTTGCATGATTTACCACCAAACTGCTTTAGCACCAGGTCAGAAGTGAGCTGAAGATGTCACTCCCCTCTATAATCGTAACTTTTTCCCCTTTGCTAAAAGCCAACCCAAACCCAAAGCGACTGGATGAACACTGTATTAGAAGCCTCAGCACAGACTTCCTCCTCGATTCTACTGGCAGTTGGAAAGACAAATTTATTAGCGCGCAAGCTCTGAGCAGATACGTGGAGGAAGTAAAGTTGAAAGAGAGCCCTGACAAAACCTCAGCCCAATGCAGAGTTAAGAAACTCATGACTTTGCAATAAAGCAATCATACTTCTGAAACAAGACTGCAGTCTTGTCACAAGCCTTTTCAGGAACCTCAAAACCAACAGACCTCTTGTATCTCAACCTCACTGTCTTAAATCAGCACGCTACTGTTACCTTGATCATCTGCTTGCAGACTCTCATGAGCGTGTAGTCCAGCTCTGGATCCATCATCTCCGTCTCCTGCAGTTTAAACACCTTCTGGTGGCACCGGGTACTCAGCTGCTTCTTGATTTCTTTCAGGCATTCAATAATCTACAACACAGGATTACAACCATAACAGACACATTGTTGATTTGACTGTCACATGCTGCTGAAAACACACAGCTATGTGTTCCCTTAACGGCTATCTTTATCTGATTGAGGTAGTTAAGTTCTCAGTGCTTAGATTTCTGCAAAAGTCATTACCAGTGCTTATTTCCAGGACTTGCTTTAAGCTCATCTTTTCTCACAAAGAATGAATGAGGTGGAGAGGGTTACTCCAAACCACCAAACCTCATCTTGCAGACATTACACCTAAGAAATCTTTAGCAACATTTGCAGTAACCAGCAGCCGATAGCTTAAAACCAGCATTAACTGAGGAACAAACTGCTCACAGCATCGCATGCACCCAGTACTAATGCTTGTGAACCAGTAGGTGGAGGGCGGGGTGGGGCAGGAAATGCTCCAAAAAACATTTCAGCAGTATGAAAGTGAAAATCTAACGCTGCACTCACAGGGGCAAAAGAGTTTTTCAAAAAGTTTTCTGAAACGAAACTACAAATTAAATTGTAAATTATTAATGAAATCCATTACCTGAGCATTGCCATAGGGCACGTTCTGGCAGTAATTCTTGATATCACTTTTACAAGCCTCATACAGTTCTGGTTCAAGTCTGATATCTTCAGTCTGCAGGATAAATTACAATATGAACTTTTAAGTAGGGCGCTAAAGACTATTTTACTTTGTTAATCTATTAACTACTGCCCTCTACTCACAAAAAGCAAGCAATTCTCACAACAGGGAGGTCAGTTTCTTTGAATTTAAGGGTCTTGGGTGAGAGAAGCGGGAAATCAACTTTGCAAATCCCTGCAGCGGATCAGTTGGCGTTTGACACCGAAGAAAGGGTTTAAAATGAATTTTAGAGCTGGCAAGTTGTTTCCCCTGCTCCTCCTAAAAGGGCATCAATACAATCGTCCAAGACAACTAAAATCTTTTCATGTGAAAGCTAAAGGATGTATTAATCGCTACCCATTTATCGGGTGATCTGGAGGATGTGAATGAAGTTTCCCGCTTTTAGTGATGCGCAGCATTTAAATTCTTCCTTACAAAGGCAAGAGTACTGCCTCTTCTGATGCGTGCCTACTTAAGGTGAAGCTGTAACACACACACAGTATCTACTGGACAAAGACCTTAAGAGTTTATTGCTGCAAGCACTGCAGCAGGAAGCCGAGTGGCAGCCTTGCCTACCAGAACACATACTACTCCTATTTATCCACCAAGCAGCTCAGAGCAGCTGGAGTCGAGTTGCTTCATCTGTGTTTGTTTCCTCATTCTGTAAAATGAAGCTTTTATTCTCTCCTAGGGGACTTCACCAACATCAGCATGTGTAGCACGTTGCTATCTAACACTAAACATAATCAATTCCAGCTGAAATTCCAATGACCATTTAGCTTGCCTTAGCCTTCATGAGACTATATTTAAGGCATTAAAGTAGACAATCATTATTCTCACCGTGAAGGGCAACTGAGCCTCATGTTGTAAGAAAAGGGGAAAAAATAGATACATCTTACAAATGAGCTTCCTTTTTTTTCCAGGGTGGACAAAGTGGGAAGCTTTAATTCAAGAACCTCGCTAGAAGAGCGGGCAGATCAAGAGTTTCATGCATGTTTACCATCTCTAGCTCCTCAACACGCAGCTGTTTGCGGCACTTCAGAGAGACCCTGTGCTCCTTGGCATCCTGCAAAGTATCATTGCGCACAGTTGTGCTCAGACAGATCACTACATCCACCCTGCAGAAAAGAAAACAGCTTTTTTACTCATATACCCTTCGCTTAGACCAGCCAAGACCTGTGTTGGATCACCACATCAAAGAAACTGACCCCAAGAATCCAAACACAACATAAAAAGTCCTTGCGCAGCTATGCTTACTTCTAGCCTGGGTACAGCTCTACAGAGAGTAACCGCATCACAATTAAAACCTAAATCTGATGCTAATCTAATCAGAGTCTAGATTAGCAGACAGGAAGATATTCAAAATCCCACCACGCCCCTGCCCAGCAAGGCCTCTGCTCTTAAGTCCTGCGAGCACTTTAGAAGAGCTGTAGTTAATTTCAGAAACAGATGAAGGTGAACACCTACGTGGCATTGCAAACAATCCTTTTGCATTACGGGAAGGGCATTTATATCATAAAATGCAAATAAGTCTTGCTATCCACGAACAGGATTGACCTTGTGTGTAATTTAGCCTTACGTCATCCCAGTAGGCCGTTAAAAAAAGCCTTACGCTGAAATGAATAAACCAGCTAAAACAAGTGGGATATTTTCCCTTCCCAGATCAGCAACTGGAACAACGGCAGCCTGCATCTTAGAAGATGATGAATCTAGCAAGGATATAAAACATCCTGGGACGTGCAGTCCACTAATGACAGTCACTAGCTATTTTCGGAGCAAGAAAACTAAAGAGGGCAGGCTTGTATGCAAGAGCAAAGCAGAAATAATTTTAAAGAGGCACACAATGTCTCTACCTTGAGCATCTGCTAAACACAGTCACTAAGGGAAAACACACAAAACAATTGGCCTGTAAAGGAAGCCCAATGTTTGCTGTCCCATCATGAAGTACGGTATAAGTATGTAATAAAGTCACAGGGTCAGACTGCTGTTTGGTCAGGTGCTACATACTTTTTTTTTATGTTGGGGCAAAGTTTCAGCACATCCTCCTTGCACGCCATTTTAAACTTGTAGGAGAACCTGAAATCTTTCATTTGAACCTGCAAGACAGAAAAGAGAAGAAAACCAAACTATTGGTCACCTGGAGGACAAAGGGCAGGGGGAGGAGAAAAAGAACAAAGTGCTGCCCAAAAGAACACTTATTGAATCATATGATCAGCAAATGCTTCTGTCCACTGCTCATTAACGTGGAAGCAAGACGGGACGCTGACGAAGAAGCTGCTGGGATACCATACACCAGGAAGGAAGGAGGGCCCGGAACTAAATCATCCCCAGAAGTGACCATTTATGACCAGGCATGCAAGTACAACTGTCTGAATTCACAAGAGCTCTTTAAATACAGTGGGAAATCAATCTCAAAGAAGGAGGGGTTTCATAATTACCTAATTCCTGTCAACACCCTCAACAAACAGAACAGGCTTCCATTGATAGCAGAGAAAAATGCTTGCTTACCAGCTGGAAATGAGTAACTCCGATTGCACATTTTTCATTCATTTCCTTCTGGTGTTTGTTCTGTATTAGACACTCCATCAGGTCCCCAGAATCAATCTGGTTATCTGCAACCTCCTGAAGAAGAGATGAAAGGCTTAAAAACGAGCTACTGCTACAAGTTATGATTTTTATGCTCCCGTAGCCCACTGTGACCAGGAAATAACAGAACTTACAGTCCCACTCTCTTACTGTGAGCTTACGCTTACCACTAACCGGCCACCCGAGAGCTGTACCACGCAAGTATTTATAAATATAGTTCAGAAAAGAATCATCTTGGGCACACACACACACTTTAGGCGCAGGAGAACACATTGCAGAGACTCAATGCTCACATGAAGTATTACAGCTAGATGCCTTCATTGCTGTGTAACTACTCCATCCTAGAGCAATGCAAGAAGTTATTTCAGCAATGCCAAGCAGCTGCATGGAGTGGAGTGGCTAGACGCACTGCTTGCGGGCAAGGGAGAAGGAAAAAGTTTAGTTTTTAAATCCACTGCAAAGTGTGATTTTTCCAATTACAGGGCAATTTTCATCTTCAAACTCTAGCTTTTCTGCTGTTGTCCGAGCTGTAGCATAAGCATACTTGGGCACCACAGTACAGGAGAGACATGGAGGTGCTGGAGTGTGTCCAGAGAAGGGCAACGAAGCTGGTGAGGGGTCTGGAGAACAAGTCTTATGAGGAGCGGCTGAGAGAGTTGGGATTGTTTAGCCTGGAGAAGAGAAGGTTGAGGGGAGACCTTATCACTCTCTGCAACTACCTGAAAGGAGGTTACAGTGAGGTGGGGTCAATCTCTTCTCCCAAGGAACAAGCAACAGGACAAGAGGAAATGGCCTCAAGATGTGCCAGGGGAGGTTTAGGTTGGATATTAGGAAAAACTTCTTTACTGAAAGGGTTATCAAGCATTGGAACAGACTGCCCAGGGAGGTGGTGGAATTGCCATCCCTGGAGGTATTTAAAAGATGGGTAGACGTCGTGCTGAGGGACATGGGTTAGGGGTGGTTTTGGCATAGGTTTGTGGTTGGACTTGATGATCTTGAAGGTCTCTTCCAACCCAAGTGATTCTGTAAGTACTAGATGGAACTAAGAATTTTTGGTTTAGGGTGGTTTTTTAATTAAAGACTTTTGTAACTGCTTACATTCAATTTTACTTTTGAAGTGTAGCAAGTACACCAAGAACTAATACCAAAAACCTCTAACGTTTCCCATGCAGCACTTTTTCCCCCAAAGATATTCACACTGTGACAGAGTACTCACGTGACAGAACGTCTGGATAATGGGCTCACATGCTCTCATCAGCAAAGCTTCAATCTGAATGTCCTGCAGAAAACATACAATATCTCATTTTCACAGTGAATGGACAGGAAAAATGGACTGTGAAAAAAACCTGCCATAACAAGTCAAAGTCAACCTGGTTTACAGGGCTTTGAAAGCTGCAATCAAGACAGCTTTGCCCTTGGGTTCTGGAAATCCTAGGGTTCCCTCCTGCCAACTACGTGGTAAATGCAGACAAGCCTTCCAGCTTAAGGGAAGAGCCTGGTCTCCACAGAAACTCATTGCTTGGATATTTCAGCCAACTTTCCCCGATCCGGATGCTGCTGCACAAGAAATCACCTTAAGCCTAGGCAGGAGTTACAGATTAATGGTAGTTCTGAACAAACCCTTTTGTAATCACTGGAAGGAAGCTTTCCCTAGGGCACAACGTAAATTTGAAGAGATATGGGGAACGGTTTGGGGCAAGATAGTCAAATAAGCAGCTTCATTAAATAAGTCAAGCTGCTGAGCTCACTGAAAACCTCTAATGATGCACCTGGCAGTTACTTCTTGCAAAATTTTTGGACCAGGGGGAGGGAAGTTGCAATATGGTACTCAAAACTACTTGCAAGCAAGATCCAAAGATGAAGTCCCATGACATATCTTGACTGGTACTAAAGGTAACTGGGTTACCTGTGCAAGAAATCTTAGCTTCAGTATCATAACTGATTTTAAGCAGGAGAAATGTCATCACCAGCCTAAAATCCTGAACCATTGTTCAATTCTCTTCCTCGAGAATCCCACATGAAAACTTACATTGTGCGGGTTAGAATGCACAGTCTCTGCTTGATCCCAGAGAGCTGCATTTCTGCAGCAACTCTACCCTCGTTTTTTTTCCATCACTATCAAAACAACGTGCTTAACTAGACATGCTCAACTATTCCCTTTATCCTAGGCTGAAAACCACTCACCTCAGACTCCAGCTCAGTGAGGTTTCCCACTATGTCTCTGCAATCAGACACCAAGTCATCGAGATGGTCCTGAAGGCATTCCAGCTCCTACAAAACCAGAGGTTTTAGTGTGTGATCCAAGAAGCCAATTTGAAAATTTGGGCTTGAAATATTGTTACCACATGTGAAACCACCCTCCTTCCTTGTGAAGTCCTTAATCTCATTTAATCCCACTCCTCTACTGGCACTCCCAGAACACATATGTGCAGTAGTGACTGAGAATGTTGGGTTGGCCTAAGCTTTGTGATGTGCTTTCAGGTCTGGGATATCACATTTAATTTGCCCTTTCCATAACCTTAATGAGAGCTTAATTATCCAAACTACAGCCTACAATGGACACTTCAAGAAGACAATGGCGTATGCTCTAGTGCATCTGCCGCTGAATGGCTCCTCCCTTACCCCTCTGCTAGGGCACAGCAATTAAACATGAAAGTATTTGTTGAAATTTTGTTAAGTAGCAGCAGATGTTAGTTCAGTTCTGCATAAACACAGGAAGTATGTCAGTATTTGCCAAATGGAAATGGGATAAAGTTTATGTGGGAAATGTCAAGCTTGTAATAGAATATTCCAAATAAGAGTCAGGGTGGGGTGGGGTTGCTTCATTAAAATCCTTCTTCTTAAATATCCTCTTCCCCCTTCTTATTCCACTACACATTTGAAGCTACTGAAGCCACACAGTAACTCCAAAGCTTCTTCCCATATCACCTCCACCTCTCAGACTAGTGCAGATTACATTTCAAACTGCATGCGTTTTTAATATATTCTCAGGTATAAAGAGACCACTAACAACAAGATGTCCCTTTATCGCCTGTCCCACCCCTCCAACCCTGCAAACGAAGCCGCAGTACAGTACCTGCCCCGTCTCCGTTTTTTCACTGCACCACTTCCCTAAGTCAATCATGCACTTGTCCTGGAGGACTGGGTCCAGCTTCACGTCCATGGCACGCTGGTGGAGGATTCTCTGCACCTCTGCTCTGCACTCCCGCGATAGCTGCAGAGAGGGCAGAGAACGTTTAGCATAAAATCCGTACAATGCAAACAAGACGTCGTCAGGTGACAACGTACTGAGAGTGACAACGAATGCCATCAGCAATCCCAGGAAGTACAGAAGTAGTGCCCAGCACAAGCCTGCTGGGGCCTTGTTCTGGTTTGAGCTACACAGAACTAATTTCTAATGCTTGGGAAAAATGCACTTTTAGAAGACTGCAGTGTCTGAATTGGTGACAATATTTCCTTCCCAGCCAGCCGCGGCGTGCATGTTCCAAGGTCTCCGTGTTTTTGCGCTGGGCAGGTGCGGGGACGAGGAGCAGCGAGACCCGGGCACTTGCCCCAGGCTGCCAACAGGGTTATTCCACACCATCAACGGCACATTCCATAGAAATTAGAAAGTTTGCCAAGGAGTTTTCTCTCTCTCCCGTGATGTCTGTCATCCTGAGAACTCCTTGCCCCAGTGCCGGAGCCCTGAGCCCTTCCCTTCCTCCCGAAGCTGCAGTGTCCCACATTGGCTGTGCCCTGCTGGGAGCGCCCGGCTTCCCACGGATAGAATGGGCCGGGACTAATCCTGTATATTCTGTATTGGTGTTGGGATCAATATTGGTTCTTTAGTGTTATTAATGTTAATTATCTAGTATTATTCTATTCAATCTGTTTATATTTCAACCCGGGGGTTTCCTGGTTTTTTCTCCCCGATTCCCCTTCCCGGGTGGGGAGGGGTGATGGGGTGAGAGAATAATTGTCTGAACGACCATAAATTGTTGTGGGTTTCTGAAACCGTAACAGGCCCTCACAAGGAATCCAGGCTCCAAGGGAGTCTGGGAGCTTTGTCTTTAGTTTGGAGGGAGGCTCCTTTTATCCCACTGAAATCAATCTTGCATTCTTAAACCTTCGCTTTGCTTTTGAAATGAGATCTCGAAGCAGGTCCTCAGACCGCCTGCTGCACTGCCCCCTTCACTCAAAGCTACAGGCCGCTTCTGGAGAAACGAGTCAAAACACCTCCGTGCCCTCAGTACCAAAAGGGAAGCCCAGAATGAAGCAATATAGTTCGGCTGTAATTTCTTCTCAGCAATTCCCACCACAGCACGTCAGAGCCAAGACTGAGGAAGAAATAAATGTAGAAAAATCAAGGGATACTGGTATGGTGCTCGCCAGCCCTAAAAATGTACCCGTCGAAGCTTAAAACTTCTTACATTTAAAAAAATCCAAAGCACTGGAAGTTACCTAGCATTTTGTGGACAGCACTGGGAAAAAAGTAGAGATCTAACCTCTGATAAGTTTGCTTTCAAGCACTAATTTCAAAACGACAGCTGTTCCGTTAGCCTACTTTCCACAAGAAAAATACATTTAAAAGCCTTTTCTCTCTCTGATAGATTATTTGCAGGGTGGCTATTGATTTCTTTGGTAAGCACTAATATAAAATGGAATTAAGAAGTCTCAACTCAGCAGACGAAGAAACTGCATAAAAAAATTATTCCTAAAAGAGAGATACTTCCAATCAATACTTGACCTCTGCCACGAAAGACCTTTTAAATCAAGCTGTAGGAATTAATTTTTAAGCCAAGTCATTGTGTAAACCCACCAACTCCTAGGGGCTGCGTACGCTACGGTGCCAAAAAGAAATGGAAGCGAGTACTCAGTTGCTTTTAAGGGAGTGCCTTGATAAAGGCACGAGAGGGCAGCAAACTTGGAAAGAGCAGCTCTGAACCCAACAAATGTGATTATGGTGGATCTCCAGATTGCGGGGCAGCAAGTCAGACCCCTACTGTCTTCTTTAAAGGCAGCATAAGCATATATACCAGTACAGTATGCTCCAAAGGATTGAAAGGATGTTTTATATCAATAGGAAGAACTTAACGGAGCATAATCCGAAGTTGTACTCGGATCAAAACTTAATTAGAAACAGCCCAGGAAAGCTGGGCTTGGAACTCCTTTTTTGCATAAAACCAATTTTGCAGCTATGCTAGCTATCTACAAGGAATCGCATTCCTCTTTGGAAAGACAAGCGGGAGGACTCACTCTCTGTCTAAACAGACACACATATGTTGTTGTCAGCACAGAGTTCCCCCTGAGGGCAACTGTCACATCTCGATGCGGCTATTTTGCCTTACCAGAACAACACAGACCTTTGAGGCGCATACAATGAGTTGCACACCCAAAGCAGCACAAGTACCATCTATGGTAAATGCTTTTAAGCAGTTTTTGCAAGTTCTTGCAGTTTTAGCACAGCGTGTCCAACTTCCAAACGTACGCGCAACCCTTCTATCACCGATCAAACAGCAGTACGTTGTACTCCGGCACTTACCCTCCTGCCTTGCTCCTCTGTGCGGTACGCGTGCCTGTACAAGCAGGAGAAAACAGCCCCTGGAGGCATCAGCTCACTCGTCTCATTCCAGCCATGGGTATGGCAGAGACGGGAGGCATCTCCCTGACACTTGCGGTAAAGGACTGTATCCAATCTGCAAACAGAAAAGTTATCACTAGCACTTTATTTAAACCCTCAACGTTTTTCATATTCCGCAACGCTTCTGGAGGCAGAAAAAAATCTACTCCAAGTTTCCTACACCAGCACATTGTTTGGCAGCGGCGTCTAGCCAATGAAGTGAACTGGGTGGGAAAATGCCTGTCACTCAATCTGGATTCGACTCCCTAATCTTGCAAAAATACCTGAATATCTTTAATTACAGATTAAATCTTCAATGCTTCTTGAAGTGCCTCCCATCCTCTTCCGCAGCAGGCCAGCCAAATGCTGACGCATGAGAAAAGCAGTCATCTCGTCGATATCCTAAAGCAGCAGAAAGGCAGGTACTCACCGTATAATACCATGGACTTTGTACTGCTGCCATTTTGATATGCCAGTTTCATAAAAATCTGAGTTAGGCAAATTATTGTCTGCTCTGGATTTGAGCTAACTGAAGACTCAGCATTCCTTGCTTTTGCATACAAGAAAACTGCAAGTGCAGATCTCTTAAGATGTCATCTAATTATACTAAAGCTAAGCGAGATATTGCCAACTTCCCAAAACGGAAACTTCAGGTTTCTAAACCACTTTAGAAGGCAAGCATCAAGTGGTATCAGTGGACACAATTATACAGATAATAATAAAAGCAGTAAGAAAACTATTTCTACTCCATGCAGCTGTGCTAGGCGCAATTAATACAACAATTTTTATCAGCCAGTTCTAGGAAACAGTGGTTAAACACAAAAGATGAGCTAATGTTGCCCGGCCTGCAATACGAATTAGAATTATCTTTACTCCCAGCAAATTGCAAATACTCAGTCTTCTTTTTTCCAGTCCCTTAAGTTTGGCTCAAGCAATGAATTACCTGCTGGAGACATGGCACAGGCAGAAGTATCAGCAATAAAGTGAAACAGGAAGAGGAGGGGGAAAAAAAATTTAAGTATTCTTGTCTACCTATAGAGACAGTTACTGAGATGACTAAATAAACAGCCACAAAGCCCTAAACTCTCCGGCCCATGAAGGCCCATGTATTTTAAGAGCAGAAGGTTCACAGAGCACATCAGCTCTTAACTGCTGGCCATGCTGCCCATAGATACAGCTACGAGCCAGATTTTCTTAAGCTTTTGACTTGAATCCCATTTGCAGGAATCGAAGCCCGTGACTTCTTGCCTTACGCTAGCGACCACGTCAGTGGTTGCTGAGAACAATTATTCCATTTCTTGCAGCAACCCCATTTGATGTACTCTACTTCCTCACCTCTCAATAGGCTTCAGAAGAAAAGCAAAACACTCACTCTTTTCTCACTGGTCATGTTTATCAAATTGATACTCTCCTCATCTTAACCCACACAGACACAAGGGGCTCTGTACATATTCAAAACGAAGCACTTGCCACCTTTGGATGAGAAAGTTGGAACAACAGTGCTCCGAAGGGAATTACATCTGCTCTACAGGCTGTAAACACACCTAGAGAATTTGAAAAAAGAAATGGAAGCAGGGAGCCTCTCACATAGTTGTTCTTTGTTACACTTAGTAGCTTGGTTTTAACTCACATGTTGTAGCACTGGGAGTAGAAAAAGCTGGCTGCCACCTGCACAGCAAGTGACCTTCAACTTCAGTATGGCCAGAGTGACTTCTTTTAATTAAACGAGGCACTGAATTTCAGAGCTCAAGCTCAAAACTGGTTTTTAGGGCTGCATCATTTCTAAGTGAGCAGCTGATTTAAGTGGGCATCACACTTTTTCTAAACAGCTTTTGCTTCTACCATTCCAGACAGGCACTGACGACCTACAGACCTGGCATCTTAAAAGTCTTCTTTTGAACAAGCATAAGCTATACTGTTTTACAAGGAACTATAAGCATCATGTGAGGATACAGCTTGTTTTACAGTACTCACTTCCAATCACGAGATATAAAATACTGGAGCTCCAGAAGCCTATGCTCACAGTCCTCTACCATCTTCTCAGTATACAAGTGCTCCATCAGGCAAGACAGAATCCTGCAAAGAGAAGAAAGTAAGTTAGGCAACAGACTGTTATCAACACACTGAGCTTCCTTGTAACCGTTGGTGTTGCCAAATCAGTCTTTCCAATGATAAGACGTTCAAACACAGCAAAGATCTTTCTCTTCCTTCAAGATTACATCGGGAACAACTGTATACTGCATTTGGATACAAATACCATTGTTTTACTTATCTCAGCGAGTCTGATATGTGACAAAATCCTAAGGACTATTTGATATAAAATCTGGCTCAGGAGACACTATATATCAGACATAAAGATAAAGGAGACATTTGTGTCTCTGTAGTATGGCTTTTCAAGGCCTGTTACTTTTCTTTGTGATATTGCTAAAGACTTAACGTAGCAAGAGAAATTAGCACATCAAACGTTACAATTTAATCTAAGAGCCTGAGACAGCTATGTCCTTCACCAGCGCTAAACCTGCCCCGTTATAAAAATACTAGCCTGCTTATATAGCAAGAGTGAAGACAGAGCTCGGTTCACACCTCCAACCCTCTATGAATCGCTAGTTTGGAGCTCGGTGTTTCTGGGCAGCTTTTAGTATTTATACTGGTCAGCCACAGAGCTTCATGGACGCCCAACAGAACCAAAAACCAAGTTCCAACCAAGAGCCACCTACATTGGGTCTCCAGAGCGTATGTGCTTGCAGGCAGTCTGTATAACTGACTCACAGGCCTCGTTCAACGCGCGGTCGATGCGGTAGTCGGCACCAGGGTCGGTTTCTTGAATCAGGGTTTGAAGCTGGAAGGAAGAAATCGTGTACAGGAAAACAAATTATAATGATCAAACTGAGAGCGCTCACAGCTTTGCAACATGGCAATTCTATGCCAGTAACAACACTACCAGCCATGACCTCTGCTCTACAGTTGATTATTTTAAGTGCTTGCGCCGCCAACTCAATTACCAGACATGGGAGTCCAGCGCTGCTGAACCCTAATTATCCTTATAAAGCAGCCCAGCAACACCGGATGAGACCAGTTGCATACTGAAGGTCAGCTGTAAACCTGGACCAGTTAATATACCCATTTACAAAATGGTAAAATCTGAATATTATATTTTTGATCTGCCCTCATCCCATAAGGCTGATGATACCAAGCATGCAAACTTGGCACATTTCTATGAAGACTAGCTACTGTTCCAAACTGAAAACCAAATCAATCTTTAAAGACCAGCTGCCTAACTACAAACAAAGCTTAAAAATGTTCTTGAATTGCCTGGAGAGGACACAAAAGTTTCAGTGAAATACAGGATAAAATGTCTTGTTCTGCTGGCCCATGAAATACCATTTCCTCAAGCATGCCTGCTCAAGCTTTTGGAAGCCAGGATAACCACAATTTGGCCAACTGGACACAACTTACTATTTGTATTATTTTATATTGTTTTTCCCTTCATATACGTACATGAAGGGAATTGGGGTGAATCTAAACGTCACTTAGCTACAGTTCTGGGGAGAAGGGCAGCTTTCTAGGCCATAACTCAGCCCAGGATGCCCAAGCCACGCTTCATTTCCCACCAAGCCGTGAATTCCCAAAGACCAACGTAGGGCAGACTGGTATTGTCATCAAACAGGCAAACACTTTTAGCTGATTTTTGTTACTGGCCCCCAGCCTGACTAAAGCACAGTAACAATTTTATGCTCCATCTTTCAAAGCCTGCACCTAAACACCATGCAGGAAACTTTCAGGGACAAAACCCTACCATCACAAAACACGGGGAAGGAAGAAAAAAAAAGCACCAGAGAACTGGAGAAAACACAAGCTTGTGGTACTTATCCAATAGGAAACTTGTAATCAAGAGGACAGACCACAGACTGCCTGGGAGGAACACAGGATTTCCTGCAACTCGCTCCTGGCCAAAGTTAATTAGGCGCAGGCTCGGTTTCTAAGCAATACGGGCTGCTCAGAAGAGTGATGCCTAGCAGGCACAAGCTGTTGATTCAAAAATTCTTGGGATACTTTGACTAAAAAATAATAATAAAAACCAGAGCACTTGATGTGACTGGCAGTGGTCACACAGAAGCCGACGCAAGATCTAATTCTTAACAGGGAACCGTACCTTAATCAGCAGAAGTGAGAAGTCCTTCACAAACTTGTTAAGAATTAAAGCAAGGAGGAGAAGAATGCGGCTGTTCTGCTGGTGTGCGCACACACACACACACACAGTGTCTGCACAGAGGGACAACACACTGCAAAAAGTGCTGGGATCACTTTCTGTCACATATTTACATATAAAAAGGGATCAAGTATGATTAGCGGAATTACTCCCTTAAGGATAATGGGTGACTAAAAACCTCAAACCTGACACTTTCTTACCCACAGGGATTAAATAAGCTATACATTTAATATACGCCAGAGCATTATATAGCCAGGATTCTTCCTCACATCTCAGTTCATGTGGTATTTGCGTTGTTATCCAGCGTGCTGTGGCCTCTTCCACTTGGTATGAGGGCTCAGAAGCACCAGATCACCTCCCAGGGGCTCTGCCTTGTTTTGGGCACTCCTGCAGAATTCCCTGTCTTCATCCTCAACCCTGCACAAGACGTGCAGCAGTGAGCCAGCTGCTCTGACCACAGGGGCAAGGAGTAATTTGGCACCCATGATAAGAGTGATGGTTTTATAGGACTTTCCTCCCTCTCACAACAAACCCTTGCAGCCAAAAAGCAGCTGGATAACCTTTATAATCCTCTGAATTTTTTCTTCAGATATGGAGCTAAATTAACAATTAACTGTCAATTTATTAGCCGTAATAGAAACAGGGAGCAGAAATATCTGCCCTTTTCGCAAGGATTATAGTTTTACATGTTCAAGGGACTGAAGAGAAAAAAAAAATCAAAGATGAGGACAGGGCAACATAAAAGCCACATATTTGAAAATCAGTTTGCCAGCAGCTCCAGGATAAAATATTGCTTCCACTACACAACATCATAGGTGCCAGGCACTGCCAGTACAGCTGTAGACCTTGTATGGGCTGATGCTCACAATGAAGGGACCCTTATAACTGCCCTCTGGTGACCCACAGCATTGCAGACCCACCCTCCCTACATGAAAGATCTCCACCTTCGAAGAATAAACATAACAATGACATTTGCAGAAGACCATTTAACGACTGGAACGCATCCAAGCTGTACATGCTTCCCCCAAAGCAAAGCAGAGGTTGTTTCACAAGCACATTGCTAGAGCGTACCTGCCATATGCTGGGCTGAACAAGGTACTTAATCCTCCCGTTAGGCAAGATAAGGCTGACCAAAGGTTTTAGGGTTTTTTTTTTTTTTTTTAACTTAGGCTGAATCATTTCTGCTGCAGAGAAAGCTATTGTTCCTCTACCATTCACAGAACTCGTGCATTTTGGCAAGTTCACTGATCAAAACCGAGACAAAAACACCCCACAGCTCTTGGGGTTTGGGTGTGAGCACGTGTCTCACTCAACAGCACGGTTAACGGCGAGCGCAGAGCCTCATATGGCTCAGATCGTTCCAGTTGAGGCGTCACAAGAAATGAAAACTCTCAGATTAAGAAATCAGGGTTTCAGAAGGTTTGAGAATGCATTTTGCCGACAATTTTAAGTACAAAGAATCACATGTTCCTCACGCAAGAAAGGCTACAAGCACACGCTCCTGGCAGGAAAATCAAATCATGCAGGTTCTTCAGTTACATTCTGTTGTTTTGGGATTTGTTTCGTGTTATTTTTTTGGCAGATGGGCAAACATCTTCCTTTCAAAAGGCACGGAGAATCAGGGCAAACTTTGACAGACAGGATAGGAAGTAAAACCAGATCCAGATTAGATGTTTCCCATTCCAATGTCCTCAAGCAAACAGTCTAGGCAAGTGTGTCTGGTCGCACAGCTTCTACAACAAAGAAATTTCAGGACTAGACCTACTGCTTTGAGCTAGCCAAGAAACTAAAGTGCTGTACTAGTGTTACCTACTGATGCTACTAAAAGCAGAGGGACGCAAGTTTTTGACTCCACGTAGAGAAGACAACATCCAGAGGTGGGCCCAAAGCACTGCAGCAAGCTCTGCTGGGACAAGCCCAAAGCAACTGTTTTTCCTCTTTTTCCACAGGTGATAAGGTAGAGGTGCCACAGACCAGCAGTTCCATCATCAACAAAGTTCAATCTGAGAGCATCAGCACTATGTTCCTGAAATAAGAATTGCCCAAGAACACCAGAACGCAAGCACCAACTTTGGTCAGTCAGCTTTGGTCTATCTGGATTTGAGCTGAGGCCACGTGGACCAAGCAGTACCCGAGAAGGAAGCAAGCAGGAGATGGCTGAAGCAGCCATCCTAGCTGCAGATGAGGAGCTACTGGAGGTACAAAGTCACAGGAGCTCTCACCAACATTCCACTGTAGACAAAAAACCCAACGCAAAGCAGTCCATGCTCTTCGATACAGCCTGCTTACTAGTTTTTTGAAAACCCGATACAGGTCAATCTTTTCTCCATGAATGAATTTACCGAAGCAGCACTTCTGAGACCAACCGCATGTCTCAAAGACCAAACTATACTGACATACGCCAACAAAGAAGCCAAGAAATCAGCTTCAGAAGAGCATCAGTGGCTCACCAGAAGCATACGTCAAAGGTGCTCTGTAGGTATCCCAAAAGTAGCTCCTACTACTCTGAAGGGACGGACCTCTAACCTGCCTTCTCCACCACTCGTCATATGTGCCAATCTCAGGCGACGAGTTTGAGTCTCTTGCACAAGCCGTGCAGTATCTGGAAGGGTTACAGACAATATTCTCCTCCTTACAAAGGTCATTTACCTAACACAGAAGGTAAAAGCAAGCAGCTCATCGTAACACAATAAATCAAACCAGAACAAAACCAGTGACAGCTAAGACAACCATTACCATTCACATACAAACATAGCAACAATAAATGATTTAGTATCTCAGATGTCATATAATAGCACCATGCCAGTCCCCAGGAATCCAGAGTGTTGGAATGTTTGTCCTGTCCTTGCAACTATCTGTTTCCTCTTGCCCATAAAAATACGGACAAGCCAACTGTATTTTATAAAATGAGCACTTAATTTGCTCCTGCTGTCTTTTGCAGAGAACAGAACTTAGAGCATTCGACTTGAAGAGGAGTCACGGATAAGCCCTGCTGGGTCATCAACTTACTGTACAGAAATAAAGCAGAAGCTTAAGCATAAGAGACCTGAAAAGAAAAATCCCTACAGATTTCCACAGACATTCTTGTTCCAGTCTGAAATCTCTCATCATTTTTGGGGGCCCCCCCGCCTTGACTTATGACTTGTTCTGAACATGCACTTCATGATCTGGAAGTTATTCCCAAGATGAACTGATCTTCCGGCAATTTGCAAACAATTGAGTTCTGAGACAGGGAATCCAATTTCGTATTTAAACAGAAATGAGTATTCAGTTTCTCACAGGAACGTCGCAAAGCATAAGTCATGCACTACAGCTCACCGCAGAAATGACTCAAACTGTACAGCTGCTGCACCAATACACCTGGTATTTATACAGAAATAAGCTTCATCACAAAAGCAGCCTATGCCTTACAAAACTGACAGGTACTAATTTATCTTTAAATAACATACACAAACCAGCAACATTTTGGGCTCAGGCTTTAAGCTACATTTACATGGAAAATGGACTACAGTGGTCCAATATACTGCAGGAGGTGAAGAGCATACATCTCAAATTCCTACCGCAGCACTGACACCCCCCAGTTATTTTTGGCATGGATGTCACTTTTTCAGGCCCATGGGTTATTAAAAGCTGGTATTAAGTACAAAAATGTAATATTACATTAAAAAGCACCAATGAGTTCGAACAAATATTAAACAATTGTTTTCAATTTAAAGAGACTACAAAGAGGACACATCTGGGCCAAAATGGAGTTTTAAAAAGGCCAAAGAATCATCCCCTTTTAAAGAGGTATTGTGGGGAAGAACGACATTCCTCCAGTGGCTGCAGCTACAGTGGTGCACAGCAGTTACATTGTACCTACCTGTCCCCTTAAGTTCCATTTCCATCGCTTAAGCGGAATGAGATAGCAAAAATAAAACTGAGTGGAAAGGTGCTTTGAGAAGATCAAGTGCTTTCCCAAGGACAGGGCGTAGGGTGAAAGGGGAAGGAAAGGGAATGTTTTAACATTTATAAAAAAGCAGGTTTCCCTACATCCTGCACCCAGAAGAGAATTCCATGACTTGAGAAGTGCTGGAGAAGAACTACTTGAGATCCAGTCCAACACCCAAAGTGAAATAATGCAAAATATATCTTTTCAGGAGGGGAAAGAAAAAAGAGACATTAATAATGTGCTGTTAGATACCAAGTCACACGTCATACCATGACAATGACACAACTACCTCCAGCATTCACTGGTAGCTGGCAGAGCCAGGTTGCCTTCAGAAGGATCTCCATCCCAAGGCAAAACGCTAACCAACAAAATCAGGGCTGCTACCAACTGAGCAACCTAGGAGCCAAGTGGTAGAAAAGCATCTTACCGCCTGCTGACAGTTTGGCCCGACGTTGCCCTTTTCGCCTCGCACTACTTTCATCAGGCAGTGCAGGGTGCGACCCTTGCGATGCAGCCCTGAGCAGTGGTGCTCTATCTCCCCTCGGCAGCTCAGGATGATTTCGGGGCTCAGCGAGAAGTCTTCCATCAGCATGCGCCGGTAATCCAACATTTCGCCCTGGCACTCACTGCTCACTTGTCGACCTGAGCCAAGAGAAGACAAGGCGATTTAGTATCAACGCTTACCAGAGCCCTTCTCGAGCGATACCACCACCTTGGAAGGACAGGGGCGACGTCCGCACTCTGGACAACACCAGATTGCAACAAACACGCTAGAGCAGATGTGCTGGGGATTAAACCAGTTGTTATGGTAGGACGCAGCACTTAATTGAACCTGTAAAACAGCTAGTCTATGGATTTGATAACATGAATTTGGAAAAAAAAAAAAAGGGATTCCTGAAAAGTTAGGAGAATCTTATTTTGTATTTCACATTACTGGAGGAAAAGCTGAGGGACTTGGGTCTCTTTAGTCTGGAGAAGAGAAGACTGAGGGGGATCTCATCAATGCTGAGCAATAATTAAAGGGAGGGTGCCAGGAGGATGGAGACAGTCTTTTTCCAGCAGTGCCCAGTGACAGGACAAGAGGTAACGGGCACAAACGTGACCATAGCAAGTTCCATCTAAACATGAAGAGGAACTTCTTTCCTTTGAGGGTGGCAGAGCACTGGCACAGGCTGTCCAGAGAGGTGGTGGAGTCTCCGACTCTGGAGACATTCCCAACCCACCTGGACACCATCCTGTGCAACCTGCTCTGGGCAACTCTGCTCTGGCAGTGGGTTGGACTCAATGATCTCCAGAGGTCCCTGCCAACCCTGGGGATTCTGTGAGGTGCATTTCTGTGGTACAGGTCAGCTCTTCCCTGCATGCTCAAGGGCTCATTTTGCCACTGCAGAAACAGAAGTCACCTCCGGTAATTTAACAGCTTGATATGGAATTGGGGAAGGAATTTGTCTGACAGCAGGCTAAACATTTTCTGAGGAAAAGGTTTTCTAGAGCAACAGCACATACTCGTTCAGGAAACCAAAAAACCAGAATAGAACATGTTACCAAGAGTATATACAGAGCTGTAGTTTTACAGAAACCTGGCTTTAATAAATGCTTAGATCTGCTATAAGCTTTCCTACAGTCCCATGCAGACAGGTTTTTTTGCAGTCAAAAGGAACATGTTGGCTTTTTTGCCACGCACTCCCCCAGCCCTCTGTCACAATCTATTCATACGTGTGCAACGCCCCGTGCAACAGCGGTCCTGTACCCCAACAGGGGCTGCCAGGCATTGTAACAGAGACACATGGAGGTGTGTGGAATAATTAGCGTTCCACCTGGGCTATGCTTTGTGCATGAGCCACACACTGCAGAACCTGTTCTGCCGTGAAAGTGGAAGTTAATAACTAAGCAGCAGTTTTCTGCACATAATTCAGGAAAGCACCTGCCCTACCGCAGGGAGAAGGGGGAAAAAAAACCACCCCAAACCCACAAGTTCACCACAAACAGGACACAGCATTTCCACATCAGTCATAAGCAAGGAGTTATTCAAGCTCACAAAGGCACAGATTGCTTATGGTGTTAGAGCAGCCTCTCCCTCCTGTGCCGGGGGCACCGCAGCATCGCAGCCCCGCTGCTGGATCAGAAACCAGCACGCGAAGGGGAAGACCAAACCATTCTCTGGGGCAGATCTAGAGGATGTAACACGTCATTTTACACGCTATGGCAATTTCACAGAGAACCTCTAGCACGGTCCTGCTGTGTAGGGCCTTCTAATGCCTTCTGAACAGCCACTGGTGTTAGGATATCTCCAGGCTATACTAACTTAAATGAACAATAGGAATATTCACACACTCACCTTCCCTCTATACAGGAAAAACTAGAGTTAGAGAAATTAAGTCATTTACCCAAGCTACTGAACTGCAAGGCAAGAACATTACTTGCAAGAGGCAGAGGACTGAGTATCCCTGGCTTTCCCTGAGTGATGATGAACAGGTTTCTCTATTCTCTGCTTTAACCTCGTAGCATATTTAATGCTTACTACACAAAAGAAGAAAAAAGCTGCTTGAATTCACAGTGAATAGAAGGATTTGCAACTACACATCACCCGTCCAAGTGGGATTTGCTATTTTGCATTTTAAATTTCTTGCCTACACAATAGGAGTCAGCATTAGAGGTTTACTCAGCTATTCTGTTCTTCGAAACAAGCGATGAAAGCATTATGATGAGGAAACTTCCACCTCCGAACCAAAGTTTGGAAAGGGTTACTTGGAGAAGGGGACTGTAAATACATGTTGAACTCGAAGGTCCAAGAGAACCTTGAAATCAAGGTCCCACCTCTTGATTCAGTCCCACTTACCTCTGTGCACAGCGGACTCTAAGCACATCAACAGATAGGAAAGCCTAGCTTCCCGAGACCGGGGAAGGTTCTCCACGTTGCAGCGGTATTTCTTCAGATCACTTTTACAGGACTTTGCCAGCGAGTAACTGACTTTGTAGTCTTGGGCGATCAGCTTCTGGCGGGTAGTCAGCGCATCGCGGCACTGCGGGAGACACATTGGGATGGCTGAGCGAGCTTCCGGGCGCCGGTGGCAGAGCACTAGACAGGCTGCTGTTAAGTTTTCCAGTTGCGTTTCAAAAGACAACTGGTGCTTTAAAATTCATGCGATTAAGCTGGACTGCAGTTAAATTTCATTTGTCTCATAGAAACCACATAGTTAATGCACACTGAGGTCAACAGATCAAGGGTTTTAGAGGCAGCAGCTCTCTGCAGAGCACTTCTTAAAACTGCACATTCATCCAGCTTTTTGTGAAGAGCTACGGCTGAGAGCGTGACTCATTCTCGGTAACTAGGATCAGTTGCTGACATTTATCCCAGCTGTGGTATATGCTCACCCTGTGCCCTCAAGAAACAACTTTTTCCAGTCGCATTTACAAAATAGTGTGTTCTTTGGATTTGTTCTGCAATGTGCCGCACAGATGACAGCAGATAAAGCAGTCTAAACATGGGAATTTCCAGCCATTTTCCACAAACTGTGAGGCTCACGAGGATGCACTGTGGCCAAACTCGAACCCAGCAGCTGCAAGAACAACCCTCTAGATTTCATCCCCTCAAAAAAGGGCCTGTGAAAACATTGCTACGCTTCATAGCTTTTGGGTTAAATTATACGAAAATTAAATTCAAGGGCAGCAGATAATTTAGAACAGCTCAAGCAAATTTGTCCATTCTCAGACCATTTGAAAGGAAGGAAAACCGTGCACGTGTAGGGTGGAGAGAACAGGGAGTAATCTCAGTGCAACAGAGAAGCTCTAGAGCCCTCTCTCCCCTTCCTCACATCAGGTTTTTGACTTCCCCCCCAACTCTTTCTTCCCACATACCTAACTCCAGGACCTGGAAAATCCTGCTCCGAGATATTCCCATTCCCTTTTCAAGCTCCCCGTCTGCGCCATGAGTAGGACCTTGGGACTGCACAGACTTAAAGCTTGGGATACAGGGAGGTACAGGCTCGGAGAGGCCTCAGCACCCAAAGCAGGGGAAGGTCGGGTGCAGCCAGGGAGCCCAGCCTGGACAGCTGACCATGGAAAAGACCCCTCAAAATCACCACCCCCCCTGTCCCCGTCCAACCAAAACCAGGTTAAACAGAAATAGCCCATTTCAGTACTGCGCTTGTACAAAATGAAGCTTTGTTCCAAGCCCTCCGGGATTGCTCTCCGAGTCTTGAATCTGTTAATTGGAACTAAGCTTTCAGACAGCTAATACATTTAAAGAAAAGGAAATGAGTCTGGTCCCTCCAGGCCTCAGAATCGGGCTCCTTCAGTGAAGCTTCTCTGAGGAAGGATTTACAGATATCCATCTTCATATCCTTTCAGACAGATGATACAATTTGATACAATTCCATATAATCCCCAACACTATCATGCTGCTTCTGAAATCACTGAAGGCACCGCTGCCTTCCCAAAACACCTACACCAATACAAACACTTTCCAGAACAACTTTTTTGTTGTTAAAAACACCACCTTCAGGAAAAAAAAAAAAATCTAAGGAAAACATCAGTAAATGTACTGTGCATCTTTCCCACAGATTTTGCTGCTTCACAGCGAGACGCTTATAGCCTTGAAAACAGAAGCGAAACACACAGAGCTTCCTGTGCTGAGGCATTTGGGCATTTCACTTCTAATCTGCGTGTTACGACAGCGTTTACCCAAGGCTTACCACAGCATGGTGCGACTTCTACTTTAAACACGCGCTCACAGTGCTACCGCTTGAGCTCTACGTCTACCGTCCCAAATTACCCAGCCAAAAGCTTTCATTTATTTAAATCCTTAACTTTAAAGGCTGTATCTTGAGCACAATTAATTCAAGCCATCAGCACGTAGCTGGAAACACAAACGTATCAAAGCAAAAGCATCTGTTAAAGCAGTCGGTTATCCAGCCACACAGATGATGGATTTTCCTCAATACTAGAAAAGAATAACGTAGCCTGGACTGATGCATGATCTGACGATTTCTACATTAAGGATTTGTCTCACTAAGACAGATACCTACCTTTTCACTCATTGATTCTTCAAACTTATGATTAAAGAGGCACTTGTAAACTCGGCCTTCCCCAGCCTGAGTCTGTGAAACAGAACAGAAACATTTGCCATTAAAGATAAGACTTGCAACACTTAATGAGCAGGCTAGACTACACCTGAAGAGATTTTTTTTTTTAAAATAGAAATATATTAAAGTTAATATTTCAAGTGACAGTCATAGCTTCTATGCTATAAAAAATCTTTTAAATTTTATTGTACTAGAAAATATCTGGTCATGTTCATCACCCTTTTAGCAAGAAGCCGCTCAGCTGATACAAGCTAATTCAGACTGAACAATGCAGCTTTTTCCAGCTCACCGCTCCGGGAATAAGGAGTGCTGCGAGGAGAGGCAGACCAGGATAACCTGGTGCAACACCTTACCGCTGCAGGAGGGAGCAGCCGCTTACCTTTGTGGCCTCCTCCCATTTGTGTCGCTCTGCTCCCTGTCACACCAGCTCTGATGCTCATTAAACCATTTATGCCAATTCAGTTCATTAGCCCACTGGAAATAACGCTTGTTTGTTGGGTGAGTGAATTTAATACCACATTTATTGCAAAATGACAGCTACAAGGTGTCCGTTTTCAGTATTACATGATCTTGCTCAGGCTCCACCCTACCATTCCTTTTTCCCATGTGGTTTCGGGTTTTTTTTAATGGATTACTGTAGAAGAGGAGGCAAGAGGAAACTACTCACGTTTTCACAAAACCGTTCTCTATCATCTCGGCATGCAAAGTAGAGATGCCGGTCCAAGTGGAAGTCATCAGAAGAGAGCTCCGCTACACGAAGAATCGCTTTCTTACACTGATCAGAAACCTGAACTCGAGGATCAGTCTCCTCCGCCTCTTTTACCAGGCCCTTTTCCAGGCAAGCCACCACCTCTCCTTGCGAGTGGGCATCCTACGCGAGGAGCAAGACAAAAGCTGTAACCAACCACTTACGTAACTAAGTCATCTGTGATTCTGGATAAGCACCACATAAATTAAGCAACAAACGAACTTTCTACACACAGACTTCCAAAAGTTCAGCCTAAACTGCATTTACATTCAGAGGAGGTAACAGTTAGCATCCATACTATCCACACCCTTTATACATCACCATCCTGCTGATGGTCACCATGAAATTCCCCCTTTCCAATGCTCCGGATTTTTTTTAATGTGACTTAATGAGATTATCACTGCTTAGTCACACTGCTCAGAGCAGTTTACCAAAACGGCCAAATTATCTTTAGTCTGACATAGCTCTCTTCGCACCATGGCAACAGCATCTCATGAAGCACATACTTGGGAAAGAGACAAATCATAGTTCCTCCATGCTGAGACGAGCCTTCAGTTTGGGTGGTGATAATTAGCGATGCTGAAAAGGTCACAAAGGAGTTTGACCAACGTAGCCTTCTCAATGCTAATTCCTTCAGTAAGAGAATTCAAAAAATTCCAAGTGTTCAAGAGTAGATGAAGTCTTGGACAAAGCAGTTCTGGCCCAATACTGTACACCACATCTTCAGGCCTGCCGGACAGCAAACAACTCTGGACTATAACCAACAAATGTAGAGAGCCCGTGCTTTTTATAAAAGCCTGGAAGAGGTAGATCAAAGCTCCATTTAATTTCCAACATCAATTTTACGTGTTTAGAAAGGGAACCGTTCCCCCTATACCTCTGTAGAAAATCCGATTCCTCTGAAAACAAGAGCTCTTCTGAAACAGATCTCTCAAGGCTTCTGTGAGTTTTTCCTTTTCCCCTTAACTTACAATGCTCCAAGATATTGCTACTGAACTTATAGCAGATTATCTGGAGTATACAAGGCATGAAGATTTGGACACATCCAAATCACTCAACCTGGCATTTACCATAACCATTTAGGAGCCACCCCTTCAGCTTGCTTGGCCAAATAGATTCGCTCATTGCTGCTGCAGCAGCACGAGTAAAAGAGCGGTCTCCATAAAACATGACCCTGACTATTCCAAGCCACGTAACCCTTCCAAATCTTTTCCTTCGGACACGTCTCCTCAGGCAGGCAGCCTTTGATTCCTGTTTTAACTCTGCTACACTTGGAGCACAAGCAGAACTGGCCAATGACAAAGTTGTAAACATAACCCAGAAGTTTAATCAGTTTCAAAAGGGCTAAAAGTAGTTTTCCCCCTTAAAAAAAAACAAACACACACACCCCAAAACCACACACCCCAAAACTCCGTATTTTGGTTTGCTCTGTTCTTTGAGTGGGAACTGGCCAACTCCACATACTGGCCAGAAATCAGCGTCTTCGAAGAAGTGCAATTATATATCAACAGTCTCTTTAGGACTGTACCCAAAAGGGATCTGAGGAATACTAGTTAGTAGTACGCTCACCACATTACTTAAAATTGTCATTTATCCATAACCACGGCCAAGCACAAACACTGTTCTGCAAATCCTTGTGGTCAGCCATAAGCAGTAATTACAACTGAGACACTGGCAAGAGTAAATGACTGAAAACAACCATTTTAAGCAGGTTTTTGCTCCAGCCTAGGTGAGGTTACAACTGTGACACAAGGCAGGCCAAGATTATTCTCAATCACCTGCAGCATCCCCTCACAAGCCAGCAAGGGGGACACAGGACAAGCTCTTCCTGCTAGGAAAATGAGAAGTTTCCCTTTTTTTTGGTTTTTTTTTTGTTTTTGTTTTTTTTTTTTACAGTGTGGGTCTAGGTTCCAGGTCAGAGTCATACCATATGAAAATAAACCTATTTTTAACAGTCCAGCAAAGTGGGTTTCAGTATGTTGGATGCTGAATGTTTACTGTTGCATTTCAGGGAGACAATGTGAAGCGACAAATTTATTGCATTACTTTGCAAATGCAATTTTTATATTTGGGCAGAGCACCCTGCAGTGCTGGCTACTCCGCTGCCCTGTACTAGAGCAATTTTAAAACATGTCAGACTTAACAGAAATAGAAACACACACAAGTCAACACAGCTGGCTCCTGAAAGACGCTCTTCCCTCCTACCTTCAAGCATTTACATGCCTTCTTGTGATGCTGTTAGCATTCCTGTGCCCACTTGACACTCCTTGGGGAGATTTACTGACCTCACCTGGGGTTCGTTTTCAGGCTGATCTGGTCCCCAAGTACTAGTGCTGACGAGTTAAGCCAGTTTAAGGAGGTCCTAACTCTTCATTTCTTCAAAAGTGCATGAAGGCACCCATGCTACTGGCCAAACAGATGGGACTTCTAGTGGTTTAATGACTTCAAGGCTTAATTAAGGCTAACACCTACCACATTTAAGATTGTACATCTCTTATTGCAGACTGGAGGGGAAAACAAGTGCACATACGGCTGCACTCAACTGCCTTTTTCTAAAGCAGCTGGCAATCAGAAGTTTGACAAGCTCGTCCTAAGGATGGCAGGAGAACTTTGACACACGTTTGTGGTACCAACTTTGCTTTGTGGCTCTATACCACGTGGAGCTGCCTGTTCCCACCTGCACCACGTGTGCCACTACTCCTATGGGGCCAGCTCAGCTTCGGAGGCACCAAAGCCGAGGGTCAGCATCCCACGGCGTGAGCTCTCCCAGTCCTGCTCCAGCACCGGCTGCCTGGTGCATACAAGGGTACAAATGCCTGCTGCGGCTCTGCTGTGGAACGAATGCCAGGAAAGCTTTTCCTCTATTATCCTCTATTCTCCCCTGTTGTTGGAAAACCTCCACCTTAGAGTTGGAGACCTCTAAGTTCACTCCACAAGTCAGGACTCCCCAAAATTGCTGCAGGGGCTGAAAGAGTCTACGTCTCATTGCTTCAGTGCAAAACACTGAAACACAAGAGATTAAATCTAAAAACCACACACGTTTCTTGGAATTGTTGCCTCACCACCACTATCAATCTTAAGTGGAGAATTTTAAGTGAAAGTTGCAAAGACCTGTTAAACACACTAGATGATTACCTAGTCTGGAGTACCTTGAAACTCGGCAGAGTTTTATGAAAAGATACATTTAGCTCCACGAAGGATACAAGCAGCTTTCCAGTATTGTCCTACGGCACTCTGAGCGCCAGAGAAAGGGAACCAAGTTCTAAACGTGCCCAAGCAAACCCCTTCAGCACAACATTTTGGAAGATTTTAATTCCTGCGACCGAAACTCAAACTCTAGGGCACATGGCCTTAGGCCAAGACAGAATTTTAAAAACCTCATCCTTACTATTCATTTTCCATCAGGGAATTCCCACCCACCCAATAGTTTAGGCTTTGCAATTCTTGTTTATTATTTTGTCATTTTCAGAAGCTCCTCCAGAAAAGACTTTATTCTGTCTGAAACCTGACATGCCTTGAGTTCCTGAGCGTTCCAGCTGCAGACCTGCAGGGAGAAGCTAGAAAAGTGGACAGATAAAAGTCAAGAGTAGAAAGGAGCAGCAGGCAGGAGGATAAAATATAACCTGTCTCATCAGCACAGTGCCTTGCGCTGAACAGCTGCGCTGACTTGCCGGAGCCAGAGCCATCAGGCTATGGAAAACCATCCAGCAGATCCACCGCAGGTTCCAGTTCAGCACTCCGACTGGCTAACCTGGACTCCAGGCTCTCCGATCAGCTAATTCCCAGTACTTCAGCTGATAGTACACCACTATAATATGGACTAAGTAGAAAAAGACTGAGCTAAATATTATCATCTCTTCCCATTTAGACTCTTTTTTCCCCCCTGAGTCCAGTGCTTCTATGAAACTAGGGAAAGAGTGAGAGCAACTGTACTCGAAGCACTTCGGGGTGGGGAAAAAAGCAAGGAAACAATGATCTCCCAATGTGTCTTTTTTTAGGCATCTGAAAAAAACAATTATCTGTTAAAGCACTACAACAGATCTGTAATTGACACTTACATAGCCTTCATTATGGCAAATAAGCAACTCCAGACATCATGGCTAAATCCAGCACCCGTGCAACTACACAGTGGCCACTGGTTTGATACAATCCTGGACATTACCAGGATCAGGAAAGCAGCTCATTCTGATAGGCAGTCCAAGGAGAAAAGCTCCGTTGCCATTACCAATTTCAAATTAATTCCTGTTGCATAAAGACAAAGCAAGCTTTAAATACCAGGAGACCAAATTCGCTATAAAGCACAACAGCTAACTGGAAAGGTGACTGAAATTACTATTAAATATTTCTCCATTAACTGAAAGAAAAAAAACAGAACAAATCACCACCCCACAACACAGGCATATTACAAAACTTAATGCTTTCAGAAGACACATCTGTCGCCTTTCTGCTTTATACAACAAAACGAAGCCTACAGTCAGATTGAAACTTCTATATTGAACTTCATTGCTCTTACAGAGCAGCAAACCAGCAAGAAAAGTGGAAAAGAAAGCACAGAAAACACCCCACTAGAAGCAACAAACCCAGCAGGAACAGAATTCAATTAGGAAGTAGAAAGCAAGCTAAAACAAAAAAAAGGAAGTATAGAAAAGGAAAACGGTTTGCTAGCAGAGGGGCTTCAAGAAGCAATGTAATTTCAGAATACCCGCTGAAGTGCCTTTTATAGTTAAAAAAGCCAGTTTATCCCAGTTACTATGATGAATCTTTCATACTGCAATCTACTAGCCGCCTGATGTGGATGGAGTTGGCAGTCTAGCAGTGCTTATTTCCATAAAAAAAAAAAAAGAGAGAGAGAGAAAGATGAATCTCTTCTCCCATCTTCCTCCTCAGGTGTCCAGGTCCTATTTATTAAATTCACAGTTACATTCAGTCACACAAAAGGGTCACGACTGCTTCTCTACAGGCAACTCTCCGAAGCTAAAGCGTGGAAATAAAACCCGAACCAGCATCTGATCGGAGTAAATTAGATGAGATTTCTCCAAAGCAGAAAAGGGCTAGAACAGAGCACCAACAAAAGAAATGCTTGCATAGCCATTTATAGCTGTTTCCATAGCAGTATAGAATACTTCAATTGCTCTAAGTGCCAAGGATGACAGCATAACAAAAGAAACCGTATGACAGGCTGAGATACTTTCACAAACCGAGGCGAAATATTCTGGGTTGGGTACCAAGAAAGCGACGAATATGCACAAATCGCGCTAAGCCCCATAAAAGGTTGGGTAGTGACTTGCTTCGCTATCCCAGAGAAACCTGGTGACCCAAAGTTTGCCTTCATCTCCCTCTCCCAGATGCCTTGACCTTAGTCCCCCGGCATTCCTCACCCTTCACCCGTCTTAGCTTCTGCAACCAGCACGGTGGGCCATGCGCAGTTACGCATACAAGCCTGCCAAGCACTGGTTTCACTTCTCTATGAAGTTTGGCTCAGGTTCAGGAAATCAGGAAAATTAATTTATTTTAATTTCATCAGGCCACAGGTAATATGTAGACCTGACACCCAGGACTCCTGTTATTACACTTCTGGTTCTATGCTGATTGTTAGAAGCAATTTCTCTTTTTTTTTTTTTTTTTCCCCCCCTTTTGAGGTCCTCCAGCCCAGGATTAGAAGAAAGCCTTTACTTCATGGAGAAAGCAAGTTACTCAGCTGCTACCAGTCTGAACCTGTGGTGCCTGCAAGTTCCCCCCACTGCTATAGTTGCTTTTATTCTTGAAAGCAAGTCCTTATTTTTCTGTTGTTCAGCTAAGTCTTCTGGAATACACTAGCCCTTCAACTTAACACACTATGAACTTGAAGCTGCTTATAGCAGCGAACATCTCAAACAACTAGTAATTTTAATTTTTACCAAAAAAGAGTATACTTTTTGTTAAATCTTTTTATGGCCTCATTAATAGCTGATTTAAGAGACTAATTTTTAAAAACGTAAGAGCTGCAGTTTAAAAAGCACTGTAAAAAGATGATGGGATAATTTTAACTTTATCCCTAAACATAAAAAATTACCATAAAAGAAGCCACTCATTGCTGCAGCACTACACAACTGCTGCCTGCATTAGCTATGCTGAACCAGGCAGGAAAAGACAGTGCCTTGAAAACAGCCCCACATCTAGGCACCACAGATTTCTTTGCATCAAGCTCCACGCGAGTCCCGTATGGCAAAGAATACCAATTTATTTAGTAAAACCAGTACAGTAAGTCTACGTTACTAAAACATGACACTACGTGCCCTTCAACGGCTTTCAGGTGGGCTGGGGGAATGGGAAGGGAACAGATAAAAGCTCTTGATCCAGTCTATCAACTACAGCCTGAGAAGGCAGAAGGGGTTATGGCACAGGCCACACCACCTTGATAACCTTCCTCCACCAGACCAGACTGAAATAAGCCTAGCAATAGGTCTGCTGAAATCTATTGTTTGGATTCAACGTACCGAGTCAAGCCTGCCAAGAGCACGATCAAAAAGACAACTACCTACCAGATCACCTGTGCCGCGGTAGGGGAAGACAAATGAAAGTCATCTCTGTGAACAGCAGTCCCTCATAGAGGAACAAATGCATATTTATTAAAAAGGAACCACAGAACCAGGACATCGCCCTTTTCAGGCAGATTAGATATGCCCTCTACCTCCTCAGTTGTAAAGAAGACAATAGTACTGTTGCAGCCTCCATGTAAGTTTCCTTAAGCGAACGACTTTTACAAGCCTATTGACAATCTACATGTTCTCTGGATACCTTTTCCCCAGGTCGAATGCTGCCACATTTGAGGAGATTGATGTCAGCCTTGCAGTCATCCATGAAGCCACAGATCAACCGATAATCGCTGAAGATAATGGCTGTCATTTTCGTGATGTACTGATGGCACTGGTATTCAGTGATGTTGCCCCTGTGATCCACCAAACATGACACCAAGAAGCCTTTACCAACTGGTTCATCTGCACACTCCTTGATCTGTTCAGGAAAAAAAAGAAAAAAAAAGAATAAAAATACAGTGGCTGCATCTACTGAATTTAACCTTTTAAAAAAAATAAAATCTGCAAAAGAAAGTTGCATCTGTAGCTTCAAAATCTGCCGGCAAAGAAACCCTCTAGGCTTTAGTTTGATTTTCAGTAAGTCAGAATACTTGAAAATGTTTCAGAAATGAGAAACACCTCATGTGTGCCAGCATCTGAAGAAAGCAAACGCAGCGACCTTGAGGATTATAAACCCTCTTGCTCAATAATCATCTTTCATAATAATCACACTGCACCCCTGCAATCAAGTGGATTTGTAGGAAAAATGCTAGTTTGACAAACCTTTATTTAGAAAGCTGAGCGTATTACAGGATCACTAAATCATACTTGGACCCCCATTAGCCACTTGACCTCACACAATATAACATTTTAGCTAGAAGCGAGACTGATTCAAAAGTCAACACAATATTTATTGAACTGTTTATAACTTGCAGGAAGCTGAAGATTACTATAAAGGAAAATCTTCATCAAATTCATTTTTATCAGGCTTTTAAGGGAACTGATTGTTGGTACTAAACCATTTTACCCAGTGGTTTCAAAAAAAAATAAAAATCACGGCTAGCAAAAGCGGAAAGCTGTGCAGGGATTGGAAAAGCAGTGTACATGAACAGACGGGTCCCCAATATAAATCACAGCCCGCGCTGCTCCGGGAAGCAGACAGTGAGGCCAAAACTGTCACCTCTGGAAGTAAAGGATGCAAGCAGTTTTGACAGGGGAAGTGGAAAACAAGGTTGCTTATCAGTTAAGGGTGCTCCCTGAGGAATAGCGCGATAAGAGCAGTGCAGTGCCTTGCTCCAAGGAGTAGCAAGATCACCCAGAGTCTTTTTAACCCTGGGAAGCCCGTGTTGAAATACTCGCCCACTTCTGGTGTCCCCTGTTCAGCCGTTTGCCGAGAACTGGAGCCGCAGCGATGCAGAAAGCACGCTGGACAGCCAGACACTAAAGTTCAGTGGTGACAGTCCTTCAAGCCATAGATACATGGGTTGACTCGATTACATCAAAGATTTGTTCCTGCACACATACTGAAGGGCTCATCAATCTAAAGGGGGATCCACGGCAATCAATAATCCCGGCGGGTTCGGATACCAAGCAAGGGCAGTGCTAAGGGAAAAGGCAGGGAACCATCTTATCAGTTCTCAAATACCAAATGGGAATTTTCACACTGGAAATTCTCAAAAACAGAATAGATCTTTCTAGAGATCTCTCTCTAATTCAGACAAGAATTAACTCGGGGCATGCCGTGACAGACTCACACGGGTCAGACTAGCTGAATAAAACAGACCTCTCTGCCTCAGCTTATGAGGCCATTACTTTCCATATAACAAATAAAACACACAATACTTTAAACATCATTATTTGAAAGCAGACGTAGGCCAGTAGAACATCTTGTTTTTAATCTATATACCTATTAGAAAAACACAGTTACTAAGATCAACGTAATTGTTATAGATAAGGCATAAAATACATTTTGAAGTGAAAACACGTATGATTCATTGCAGGGTGAAAGGCAGAGTTGAGCAAGCTCTCTCTGAGAAAGCTGCATCTTTGGTTTGGCCCTGCTTCAGCCCAAGTACCACAAGCCAAACCAGCACACAGCGGCAACGGGCTTTGGAAGAGCCTGGCTTTGGAAACAGCCCCAGAGTTCCACGGCCTGAGCCAGTGAATTGCATACAAGACCAAGCGATCACGTTATTGCCTGGCCACTACCAAAGCTACCACCGGTATCTGGTAGCCAACTATAATTCTAGATTAAAACTGCTGCCAGAAGTTAATTAAAAAAAAATCACAACAGCTGAGAAAAAGTTGAAGTTTAAATCTGTGCTTAGCTGATAAAATTAAAGGCACACTTTTCAGAACATACCTGGTTGGGGCACTCACCGCTTCCCAAACGACTTTTACTAAAAATTACCCTTCTAGTTTTATTTTGTTCTTAATACAAGGCAGTACTTAAAATCAGCAGTCACCCAGCAAGAAAACACCTACCTGTTAGTGGGAATTAAAGAAGATTATTAATAAGCTAATACTGTATGTTAGCAGTATATGCCCCCTACATATCTTAGTTTTAGAGAGTACTGTAGAAATACCTTAAAAATTAGTGAAATGGTTTATGCACCTGCCTCAGTATTAAATATTGGAAGATTAAACACATACGATTATTGTTCCTCATCCAATTTTTTAACTTAAAACCACTCTCCAAATGGCAAAATATCAGCAGTTCATGTCATCATTCACCACAATTATAAGAGGAACACTGGTGGTTAATGTACAGCTAAAATTCTGTACGCTCTTCCCACTGCTTTCAAACATCATATCCCAGATTTAGAGGGCATCATTTACAACAATGCCAGACTGTCACTGTATAAAAATGGCAATTAAACAGACTGTTAAAAGAGCATTTTCAAGCATGCCTCCGTTGTAAAAATTCTGCAGCAGCCATATGACATGGACTAGAAAAACAATCTTTCCTATGCCTGCAAAAAAGTGGGATTCAACAGATCTGGCAGCATTTGCTTTTGGGAGCTACCAAACTCCAAACACAACGTAACCCTTTGATGCAAGCTGTTTTCCTTCCACTGTTTAATCTTCTAGCTCTTTTGTATTAACTGCATTCTTGATCTCTCCTTATATTAAATGATGATTCCCACTAATGTTATTCCTACTGCAAACTCAGCTGGTGCCGACAAGGGGAAGCAGAACACTAGCAGGCCATGAAGAAAAAACAGTTGGTTACTCCTCAAGCACACAATTAACTCCCAAAATTTTGCAGTCGGGCTGCTGTTGACAATCTCAGTTTCTTAGTTCTTTGTGCATTACTCTCAAATGAAAACTTCCTAAAGAATGGGAAACGACTTACACGATTCTATCAAAATGCTGAAGACTTTGGGAACCTGCTCTGAGCACTGACAGATTCATAGAACCACAGACTGGTTTGGGTTGGAAGGGACCTTAAAGCTCACCCAGTGCCATCCCCCTGCCCTGGGCAGGGACACCTCCCACCACACCAGGTTGCTCCAAGCCCCGTCCAACCTGGCCTTGAACCTCCAGGGATGGGGCAGCCACAGCTGCTCTGGGCAACAGAGAAGGGCAAGCCCAGCCAGGGGCTCACCACCCTCACAGCCAGGAATTGCTTCCCAATACCTAACCTAAACCTCCACTCTTTCAGTGTAAAACCATTCCCCCTAACCCTATGGCTACATGCCCCCATAAAAAGTCCCTCCCCAGCTTTCTTGTAGGCCCCTTGCAAATACTGGAAGGCTGCTATAAGGTCTCCCCTGAGCCTTCTCTTCTCCAGGCTGAACAACCCCAATAACCCTATGGTTCCTCCTGTCTAATAAGCAAGTCTGCACCACTGAAAGTTAGACCTATGGAAAATAAACTGCCAACACAAACTGGGGTTGGAGACACGACCCTCTAGTCACACAACTGATTGTTTCTCAAGAAAACCTACTTTAAAAGCCACGAAGGGGCCATCATCTAGAGCAAACAATTTTTTTTTAAAAAGCAAGTTTATGGATAGGGTGAAGTTACTCTGAATATACAAATGCTGTTTTTCAGAGCATGTTTTAATGATTGAATTAAGTCAGCTGAAGCCTGTACTGCTGTGAAGAGCCTTGGTCCCACTGCTTCCCTGAAGCCTAGCTGAAAACTACCCCAATCAAATGGAAGAAACCTCAGCTCAGCCAGCTCCTGCACGGCCGAGCGCACAGCCTCGAGAGCTCTAGCACAAGGGAAAAGAAATGATTCATCAAGTAATCTTTGAAGCTGGACTGAGGTGCATTGATGCTTGGCATACAGAGGACTAACTCCTAGTGCAACCTAGGAAGAGGAAGGTTCCTAACAGAGAGTCCTTGGAGTAATTAAACTTGGAGCCTTGAAATAACAAAAAAGTTGATTCATCATTTGATGTCTACATGCTCATCCTCTCTGCTAGCGAGGCACAATCCAAAACCAGCCTCACGCTAAATCCAGTGGAACCCCTGCTACACGACCACTCTGTGCTTGTCCAACACCTGATAAAGAGGGGACAAATCCAATCCACAGGAGATTTCCGACAAAAGGTCAGGTAAAGGCTGACGGGTTGTTAGTTTACCATTTCTTTCCTCCACCCCTTTGCCTGGCACCACTAAGGTAACTGGCTTTTTTCCCTGCAAGGAGATTGAATTAATTACACCTAATCATTTGGCATACAAGACTAGAGCTTCCTCAAACCCAAAACATTATTTGCACATTAATTCACATCACAAAGAAGCAAAAAACAACATTAGAGCCACAATAGCAGCCATGTCTTTCTGCCGGCTTACCTCTGCAATAGTGGACTTGCAGACTTCTCTGGCCACGGATTCAAACTTTGGATCTGTAGTCAGGTTCAGCTTGTAGTTCCACAAGAGCTGCAGAGAGAACATTTGTAGAAAGGGGGTTTAAGAGCTTCCCATGGATAATGACTAATATTTTGCTTCAGAAAAGAATGAAACATCATTTATTCCCCATCTGTATCATGATCCTTTTACAGTGCAACAATCAATGCAAAGTCTCCTTGACAACAGCTTTGTCCCTTCATTTCTGCAATAATTTGCTCACATATTCAGACTGTTAAAAATCTCTCCATAAGGTCACAAGCTGACTCATTAAAAGGAAATATATCTAATGAAGACAATTTCGTAACTGAAGGGATAAAACAATGAAAGCTGTAACTTGCTACCTGCTGCGTATTTAGCGACACCTTTTGTCCACCACACCTTTCAGTGCCACAGCTTGTCTGCCTGATGCGAATGACCTAACAAAAAGGAAGTCCTCCATACGAGCAGATTTCATGCTGAAAACCTAATAAAAGCCTAGCAAAAAAGGAAGGAGGACAATACAGCTGGGTCCCTTATTCACTTCCTTCTGCAAGGGGTCTGCGACCAGCCAACTTTTTGGATGCAGGCGTATTTCAAACCTAGAGGAGGATCTCTCTCTTGCTAAGTGCAATGACACACAAGAGGTCAGACTGCAGAACGTCTCGGTAAGGATGACTGTTCTTCTAGGAGTCAGAGACAAGCTCCCGCAGGAGCCTACATGCATTTGGTCGCTGTGCAAGAATCAATCTTGGGCAAGTCACACACTGCAGATATATAGACATCCCAGATGTCCTCCTGCGGCACCATAAAGTAAAAATACAGGGTAAGACAGCAAAACCTCAGCAAATTAATAGCTGAGATGTTGCCTCAGAAAAGCTCTATTAGCTCATCTGTTTTTCTGCAGGAACTGAAGCGGCGTTTACACATTTTTCATTAACTTAAAGACTAACTAGTCTTAAAATTGATTTCAAATACTCTGCCTTTGTGACAATCAAATTAATATTAAAAAAATAGTTGGGTCGAACTTTATTTTGATGTTTCAATTGTGCACAAGGAAAGCAGTTTTACATCAACTCCAGGAGGGCAGAAGCACGCACAGAGAACTAAAAATGGAATCAGCACAGCTGCACTGTCTTCCACACCTTGTATCATGGAGTTGCGAAAAGTTAAAAAAAGGAGAAGATGGGATCCTATGGTATTTCAGAGGGAGTAAGAAGCTGAAAATTATACGGGTTTAATAGATAAAAGCTAATAAACAGGGAACCTCCTGTCCTCACAGAGGGTGCTGGAGACCTCTCACAGCCAGGATCAGGAGGACAAGAATGAGGTCCAACCATAAGAATACACCTCTGCATTTGTAATCTCAAACTTTGGAGAGGCTCAAAATGAGATGCTCTCCAGAGGAACCTTCGCACAGACAGAAGGGAAGGTTAATCTTGCAGCTTAAAAATCCAGATTTTAGCACAGTGCAATATTTCCTCAGGAGATGATGAGCAGTTATACTACCAAAGACCACAGAGAGAGGCAAAGAAAACATCTGGACCTGAGGCAACTCTCTGTGGTCCATCTTTTGATGACTCCCCTTCAATTTCTGCCTGGCAAAATGAAATTTTGCCCACACTTCCTATTCCTCAAGGGCTTCTATACTCCACAGCAGCCTGACAGCTGCCTTGTGGCAAAGATGCTGTCATTTAATCCAGCAGAGGAAGGGTCCAACTCTGATTTCTAGAATTCTCAATTTCTTCTTCTGCTGGCATATTTAAGTGTCAGGTAGATACGCTCCAGTTACTGAAGTTATCTCTTTTTCAAAAAAAGAAAAGACTTAAACAGAAACCCAACGCACCTTTCATCTGATCCAATGCTGCACAACAGAGAATTGCAGCTGCCACAAAGTCAGGCAGCGCAGTGCTAAAGGTTAATTTATAAACACAGTTGGAAATTACTAGTTGTAACCCGGCATGGCCAGGTTTCATTTCTGGAATATATCTTCCAATAATAAACCCAAATACAGCTTCTCAAACGTCTGAAACCAAGGCCATCATTGAGGCAGGCTCTTGCCTGTGCCCAGCGCTAACCAAACAATTAAGGATCTTGATATGGTGTATTCTAACAGAATGCAAATGAGAGAAGCCAAAGGAAACCTAATACCAGTCTGAACTCTGGGGTTTTTTATTTATTTTTATTTTTTTGAGTCTCGGGATTTGAAGAGTCAGCTTGACAGCCTGAAAACTGGCTAACAGTTTGCTCACTGTTAAACACAGCGCTGAGAGGAAATCTGTTCTGAAACCAGCCAAGTGGTTCAAACCGCCTCTAAATATCACACCCCCACAGCATTTTCCCAGCGAGTCTGAGAATTTAGCAGCTGTGAAAGTAATACAGAAGCCTTCAACAGCTGAAATTCAGAGTTTAAATTCAGTACTGCTCACATCTTTCCCAAAAGGAGCACATCACATGGCTCCCAGTAACTCACGGGAACCACCCCCCGACTATAAAATAGGAAAGACGTCTGCTATCCTCCTCTGATATAGAAGTACAGTTTATAAAACTCTTAGATAAAACTCCAAGCTGAAGTCTCCAGTAAGACCATAGCAGCTATACTGGGTTAAAAACGTCACCTTGTGTTCTTCCTCCACAGACAGCCAGATGTGTTCCGATTAATGCCTTTTGCCAGCTACCAAACTATGCAAAATATCTGAGGTTGATAAATGATCTAAGGTGCAAATACCATAGTTAGAGACTGACTAAAACAAAGCAATACTTACATGATTGCAGTCTGAAGAGATTTCATTATCTGGCTGAAAAGAGAAAAAAAAAAAGGAGGGTCAGTTCATGACTGATGTGATGCATTTAACATACAGAAGAGTAAAAACTTACAGAAAGAAACATACTGTCAGCTTGGTTTCATTTTAAGAAACAATTTGACATAAGCAACAGGAAATTTTAAAACCTGCGTAATAAGAGTGATGATATCCAAGTACCAAAATGATCGAAGTAACAGGTACTTCAGACATGATGCTGCCTTAACTCTCCAGAACAGAAATGGCACAAGAGTAGCAGCATTTATGCAGACGCTGCAGAAACATAACGAATGCATTTGGCTTTGACCCAATCGCCCAAACTAAGAGGATGAAAAAGCACCCATGGGAAAACAAAGATGTGGCAGTAAAGTTTCAAAGAAAAATAACTTTCACGTATACAACTAAAGCAGAAAGGCAGAGCTCACTTCCCTCCCCAGATTTGTATTTCCCTTTGGAGAAGCAAGGTCTTTTCCTTCAGCTGTCCATAAAGGGGCCCTGAGATTTACACCTTCAACCATGAGAAACTGGTAACATCCAGTATTCATACATCATTTCAAAATATTCGCTGTATTCTTTATTTTATAGCAATGAAGGTACCACTGCGTCCTCGTGACAACCCAACTGACAAGTCCTACCGCGCAGCCTCCGCCAGACCAGTTAACGTGTTCGAGAGAAACACCCACGCTCCACAGGGAGCCGTTTTGGAAAGAACTCCGGCTGGAAACCATCCCGTCCTCCTTCCAGCCTGAGCAGCTCTCACAATGGAGAACTCCTTGAAAAAAGTTAATCACAGAAAACCGTATCTCATCCCCAAAGCAAAACAGCACAAACGCAGGACAAAAATCACCTGCCTGTCGTACCTACAGAAAAATCAACCCTGACTCCCAAAGTTTCTGCTTGCACTGATATTGAAGATGCCAGATGCGCTCCAAGAGCCACAGACACTCCAAACCACTCAGAGCTTAAACACACCATTGACACGGACGCGTTAGATCTCAGATATTTGATGGCGAACTCATCAGTTTTGGAAGCAAGCAGCCTACTGCCCAAAGAGCTCTGCAGTGCAAGCGCACGACGTGTCCAACACTTGCACCATTGCTGCTTTGGAGAGCATGAAGACAAGCTTATGGGGAAAAAAAAAAGGGCACGGGAAACATTTCCAAGTCCTTAATTACAGCCATTATTAACTAAAGCACTTTTATTTCGAATAGCAGGAAGTGGCAGAAATTACCTCTTCACTCAGATACATAAAAACCAAAACGGTACCTGAAGGATCACAGTAATTAATTGCAGTTTGGTCAGACTGCAAACATCTAAAACCATTTCTCCCTAAGTAATCGTAAATTTGAAAACCAGGGTATCAACTTTTTTTAAAAAAAAAAAAAAGGCTAGCAGATGCCTGCTCATTATTCTCAGACTGCAGAACTGATTCACACAACTGAAAACGAAGATGACGTCCAAATTACACTATTTTGAAGCAGCCTCCAAGATCAACACTACCATGACTTACAAGGCCGTTCTTCCTTAGTTTTCCGCACCCATCCGGGAACAGATGGAGGTTTTAGACTAAGCTAATTTCAAAAGCTGAGGGCCAGAATGCCCTCCACTCAAGTTGCTGCCTCAGTCTTTGAGTCAAGGATAGTTTCTTTATAAAAATATACAGACTAGCACTGTAATTCTCCTCAAGAGGACAGGACTTTCTGACACATCTGCAAGCAGAAGAATTTGGGACAGACCAGACAACACTCTCCCAAAACCCTTCTTGGTTCCTTCAGTTATTTTTGCATCCTCCCACCTAGTAACCTTTGCTTCAGATGCACCGGAGATTAAAGCTCAGTTTTTCTGGAAAGATGAGCCCAAGAAGATAACAGACTAGTTCTCACTGACTTGGGAAGCTTAAACAAGCTTTTCTTGAAATACACAGCATTAAAATACGGCACATTGAAACACCAGTCTTTCCTGGGCTCTGCAGCAAACATCAGCTCTGAGAAATCAAGCCTTATTCTTCTGCAAAGAGTAATGGAAGTTAAGCGGGACATTAACTAAGCTTTACTACTGCATACGTTCACAGTTCGGTACTTAAATATGCAAAAGTGTAAGATTTAGACAATAATCCTGTACATGTGGAACAAGATGACCGCCTGCTAACTAAAAGCTGTGATTTTTCTTCCCTCTTGCCATTGTAAGTGTAAGAGGCGGGTTCAGCAGCAATGCCCACCCCGCTTCTCCTGATTTAAGTGAAGCAAAGGAGAAAAACAATCCTTTTATCATGTGTTTGATAAACTGAAGGGCTGAGTTTGAGAAAGGAGAAGAAAAATCTCCCCAGTTCAACCCACACCAGTTCTGCCTTTCTAAGGCAACAGCCTGTGGCCCTCTGTCTGCTACATCCACCCAAGAAACCTTCCAAACAAGAGCAGTTTCAGAACAAAATGCTTGTGTAGTGAGAGCCACCAAAAAAAGGTAGGTTTCAAATTACCACCAGGAGAACCCGAGGAGCAAGAAAAGCTGCATTGTGTCATTGCCATGTGGTGAGCTTGAGGAACAGGGATGCTCAGAGAGCCCTGGGGCAGGAAGGAGGAGGAAAGCAGCCCAGACCAGCACCGCCTGCGAGGTGAGGCATTTTAGAAGAGGAAGCTGACGGCAAGGATGTTCTACCGATTAGCAAGGGAGAAGGACTCCTCTTACATCTCCTAATTGAAGGATTAAAAACAGACTTTACAGAAACTACGTGTGCCTCTGGGCTCGCAGAAGCTTTTTGCCATTTAGCAGCTTTGGTGGGAATATACTGCCTCCCTTTGCAGTTCTCTAAAAAGCTCTGCAGCTCCTTCACACACTAACACTCACATTCCAGAGTATGAACACCACTTCCTACCTCCCAGGAAAAGCAGAGTTTAGCACAAGTACCAGCTATAAGAAAACCTGAACAGGAAAAGCATTTCCTTCCATTCAACCACACACAACAGGCACAAATCATACTGCATTAGTACTGTCAACTCTACAGAGGAATTCAAAGGTTTGTGTGAAGTGGTATCACCATCAGACTATGAGGTCGTCACCAGCGTTGTGTTTAAAAGTGCCTTTTTTCATCCACCAGATCTCAACTCACTGAAACAAGCCCCGACAGCCGTCCCTTTCTAAATCTCTCTGCTTCAGCAGTGGTATAAAACGAGGTCAAAACTACAGAGCGAATGAGCAACCCACTACCACTAGCCAGGAGGCACAAGACGCCGGTGTTTTAGCTTCCATCATCATGCTGGTTCCCAGCAATACTATCTAGTCGCAGCTGTACCATGAACCAGTGTCATGCATTACCATCTAGTGAAGGGCACGCTGCCTGGGGTACAATTACTGTCACCCCCACAGCTTGAGTCAGAACACACTTGATTTGGTCTTCTTTCATCACATCCCCAAAAAATAATTCACACCATTAGATTTTGAAAAGCAAGGTAAGAATCCTAATCAACCGCTGTGGATGAAACTTAAGGTCTTGGGAGAAGTCTCTGTAGAGATTATTTTAATCACCAGCAGCTGCTCAACCTTCCTTTCCTTTGCTCCCTTGCAAATGTCATGCAAATAGAAGGGTCTGAAGCCATCCACGCGAGTGCCTTTATTCCCAGATTTTAATCCCTCCTAAGAGCAGAACAGGGGATGACGGCAGACGTTTCCACTATTCTTTTAAGGCAAGAGTAGCTGTGCACTTGCTAAAAAGCAAGGACCACGTGTATCTCAAATACCAACTACAGATAATCTTCAGGCACTGAAGACAACAGACTTTGGACCCAGCTCAAGCAAAAACCACCAAGAACCAGCATGAAGCAAACCAGCATGATAAAAAGGCAATCAGCTTGTGGATGGGAGGAGCCCAGTAGATGTTATCTCCCTAAAATCAGGAACAGCTTGCAAAAAGATCAAACAAGTCAAATAGGAAAAGATGTTAATTAAAGCGGCTACCCTCCCATGAAAGAGAGGGTGGGCAGAAGTCCAGCCAGACTGGGGGTGTTGCCCATTTTATTGCACTGTCACATGGACGATACACTACAGAACACAGTGCATATGGATATGCAGTACAAGCACCTCATGGTTTCCAGCCACAGCATTGAAGTTTTTCACTCTGACCTAACCAAACACATTTATCACCAATATCCGTAGAAAAACAGTAGAGCAGGCCTGCTGACCCAGGAGTGCTGAAGGAGGCGGCTATGAAGCTGATAAAGGTAAGATTGACCCTTAGCTGTGTCCTTCCACAGATAACAGCAATCCCTTTGCACCAAACACACCTAGATGGGACAGCAAACTCACAATAAAGGCAGTCAATCCGCAGGTATCAAGCTAGCCAGACTTAGGACACCAGGAAGCAGCACAGGCTGGATGCAAGGTGGAGATCAAGCAGGGGTCTGGAGGAGCCACCCTCCTGCAAACCTGATCCCTTCCCGAGGCAACCACTAGAAACGCTTCTGCAGAAGAATCCGTGGAAACAGGAGCAGATCCAGTAGCCTAGGCAAGAATCAACACGGCTTTTGCGAAAGAAGGAAAACCACGCATGACACAACCACCCATGCTTCAAACCTACTGCAACATCCCGCAGTTCTGTGCCAACAAGCATACGGCTGCAGTAAACCGTTTTCACACATCCTGCAATCCTGAAGGAGTCATGTGTGATAAAAGAAGTTAAAACCAGGGATAATTTAAGTTCAAAACAGATGAGAAGACTTCGTAATTTAATTACACGTTTAGTGAACAATAAAAGTTAAACTTGTTAAACTGAGCTTGAAATTTTCTCTAATGCCAGCGAACTGTTAGTACTAAAAACAAACCCAGTGTTGTCACGTCAGCAAAAAAAACCCCTCTACACTTATCATTCATGCTTTGAAAAAAGCCAGTTTGAAGCATGGTACTGTGCATATATCACGCACCAAAGTTACCAAGCTCCTAGCTTCCATCTACTTCGCTTATTTCACACAAATAATTTTTTCCTCACTTGCAAACAGAGAGCCAAAGTCTGCAAGGCTGCAGATCACTTGACCAAATAATTATTTCCACATTGGTCAGGCACTCCTAGTTTATGTAAGCTTAATAATACAAGTTATACACAAACACCTAACAACCACCTCCAAAACATACACAGAACTTCGCCTATGAAAGTGAAATTGTCAGGACCAGCAGCAGTTTCTTCAGCCGCTCCGCACACACAAAGCACAAGGAGCAAGTCTCCCCAAACACCGAATTCTGCCAACAGTTTTAACCGAATTCTAGATGCCACAAACTCCTCCACCTCTGTTCATACTTGATATCCTCTGTGGACATGACATCATTAAGACAAGTACGCTCATTCGGAAAAGAGATCACAAAGCAAGATTAAAAAAACCCCAGCGCAACGTGGTGTGTGTCCTTCTGGCCCAGCAGCTGGGGGAAAAGGAGTCAAGGATGAAGCTGGCCTCGTCCGCTCGCGCTTTGAGGATCCGGTGTTCACTGTCTGCTCCAAACAGCAAGAAAACTGAGCAAGTCTTACCCTTTCCTATGCTGCTTTGATAAAAAGGTCAATAGAATTTTAGTACTTGTCATGTTTTGCTTGTTTCACATTTGCATGACGCTGAGCAAAGCCTTCAAGCAGGCTACGTGCCTCTCCTCCGCAGCAGCAGAGAGCCCTCCTCGTGCAAACACCAAAACCCAACAGAAAACGCTCAAAGTGTAATTCTGATGCATCGAAAGCGACCACAGATCAGGGTGCAATTAAAGGAGACGCGCTGTTTCCACTCACCTAACAACGCAAACATCTTCCCTGGTTATTTCTTACCAGCTGATCCTCTTCTCCCAGCTGGCTGTTCTGGTGCAAAGCTGCAAGGCGGGTGCTTGGAAGCTTGGGGCTGCACAGCCGCTCCGAGCAACCTACTACTCCTGTCCCTGCTGCTTCAGTCTCCCCCCACGGGGGACTCTCTCAAACCCTTAAACCCTCTTCGCACGGACCCCTCTCATTTCAACACCGATTCACACATCAGAGCACGTTCTAACACTCGGCATGATCAAAGCAAACTCATTCCAGATGCTTGGTTGTTCTTCCCTTAGTCCCCCCTCAGTATTCCTCCTCTTGGAGGCTTTTCCAGCCAGTCCCAATGTGTTGTGGAGTAAGACAGACCCTGAACTTACGTGTTTGCCACGGCAGTTTGGCAGCACTGCTACCAGATATAATGTTTCCCGTAACACTCCTCCACAACAGAGCTCTGGTACGAAGCACAGCACCGACACCGAGCTGTAGATCCAGCCAGGAGGTTTCAGGATTTGCTCCTGGAAAGCTCTCTCTTACAACTCTGGCAAAAAACTGAAGAGACCGAAAGGCATGCAAGGATGCTGGTAGTGTCACAAAAGAGCAAGAAAGAAGAAGCAGATAGAGCTGCTTAACCCACCTGATAACCCACCCAACAAGGTGGCAGGGAGCCTGCCACCTCCCTCATCCCTGCCGCTGGCTCCAGCTCACGGCAGAGTCCAAAACGCAGCAAATAACAGAAAAGCTTTTCGCCATTTTAGAGATTTCTGCCAGGCTAGTATGAATGGTCTGACAGAGGAGTCCCACCAGTACCAGTCTGATTACTGGGGAAGTACAGCTGCATCTCCACCAGCAGCATCAGCCAGCCCCTATGTCTGTTTAAGCTAAGCTGAGACAACCTACCTCTGGAACTACCTTCCTGGACAACCCTCTTGCCTTAACCCCAACCATCCCAGAATAACCGAAGAGTATTCCAGTAGAGGGGCAAAATCGACAGCATGGGTTTCGGCAGTACTGCACAGTGTCTGCTAGGGGATGCAGAAGAGAAACGAGTGAAGAATAGAGAACAGAGGCCCCAACAAATAATCCCAGTGCAGCAACTAGTGGAAAAGGTTTTATTAAATACGTTCATCTCTCTTTCTAAGTCAAATTTCACCACTTGTTCTCAATACAGAGAGTTCACATCTTTTTGCTGCATGTACCCTACAGTGATCCAGGTTGAGCTTAACTTACCAGAAAGCTTCCAAAAAAGCCATAAAGAGTTTACAAGCAGGACTGAGTTTTACACAAAATAAAAGGTTGTTGTACACGGCGTGGCAGAGCCCCTACCTCCCAAAAGGAGCACATTGTCGTAACCATGCTCTGCTTCTCAGGGAATAACGTTTTGGCTGAACGTGGCCTAGAACTAGAGAAATCTTTTCTAAATTAGCTTGGTACAGAAGCTAAGAAGAGAGTTCATACCAAAAGCCCCGCATCCCAAGGCAGGGAGAAGCACAAGCACTTCAGCGGAGGTTTCGGAGCAAACGCTGCTTACTCATCTCTCCACTCCCACAACTTAATGAAGTGTTATGCTGCAAAGCAAAGCAATCAAGCTCCGACATTCCCCACTCGCAGGCAGCTTCATTACGCTACCGCTGCTCACGTGCGGGATAGCATCTCTAATCATTACCAGACTCCCCCCCCACCAAGGGCTCTTGCTTCATTCAGCATAAACAAAGAACAATGCTCTAAACACTTAACCAGCCAATATTCCTACCCGCCTTTGTTATTCAACGTGTGGGCTCATGACTCCGATTTTCCACACTGAAAGCCACACGCTGCTCCCAAAGATGCCTCCCCAGGAGCATTTTCCTCCTGCTCTTTCAACACGGCACACGTGTCACATCAATCAGGGCGCCTGTCCTCGCCAAGGAGCAATAAGCATCGCGTGCCCAGCATTCAGGGGTACGAGTAGTGCTGCTTTAATCCTGGTGATTTACATTCACACATTCCACCTCGAACCAAAATAAGACGAGTGTCCAAACAGGTGGGAAACAGACTCAGCTATTTTTAACTCCTGCCAGCTATTCTACTTAGTGGCAATAAAAATCAAATACCTCAAAAAAGTCACTCCAGCCTTAACCACAAACCACACGAAGAACAATTTTATTTCGAAGTCTTCCTTCGGGACAGTGGCAAGAGCCCTAGTCTTCCCCCCCACCTATCCCAATTTTTTTTTTTTTGAGACAAAATAAACCTAGAGTTACCTCCACCACAGTTGTCAGTCTTTCAGATCTGGGCAATGGAGGCACGATTACATTTAACATCAGTACTTCAAAAAAGCGTTGGATATAGACTCACGGAATGGTTTGGGTTGGAAGGGACCTTGAAGATCACTCAGTGCCACCCCCCTGCCCTGGGCAGGGACACCTCCCACCACACCAGGTTGCTCCAAGCCCCGTCCAACCTGGCCTTGAACCTCCAGGGATGGGGCAGCCACAGCTTCTCTGGGCAACTCCGGCCAGGAGCTCACCACCCTCACAATAAAACACACATACTCAAGGATAAACGGGTTTGCAGAAGTTCTTGCACATAACCCAGCACTAGTCCTGTACTCGCTGTTACAAGAAAAGGACTATTTTAGCTTTCTGTGTGGCTTATGCCCTCCTGAATTCCCACGTGATGCTCAGCATCTATTTGTTACCTTGCAATGCCAAAGCAGGGGCAGGATGTACCAAGGGACGCCGCATGCCAACTTTGTAGTGCTATTACCCTGCAAGGGATTTCCTGAAAGCACAAAGTCTCCTGGACCTCGGCTGTCAGTTCAGCTGCCTTCCCGAGAGATTAACTGCAATCGGGAAGTCTCCCTCAAAAGGAGGAGCAGCCTTAGCACAGGCAGCCCTCCACCACTTTTAGCAGCTGGATTTGAAATAAAACACTGGGATTTTCTTCAGAAGAGCTGCAGGGCTCCAACGCGTCACTCGCTTCTTCCCCACAGTAACAGGCAGGTGAAGAACGAGAGCCCTGAGCCAGGCAACTCCCTGCTGTTAAAATAAACCATTTTAGTTCTTCTCGCACTTCAGCGTTAACCACAACCACGCTTTTATCATCCCCCATATGTGTCAATTTTATCATTCAAAACATGGAAAAAACCCTACCACAAATGCTCGATGACCATGCCCAGCCACCACCCTCTCCTCACCTGGGTCCATCCTCTCTTTCTTCATTATGACACTCACAAGCTCACTGAAAAAGTCACAGGTACCGCACAGCTGCTGGGAAAACCCAACGGTGACCCAAAGCTCCCCGAATGCTAGGGTGATAGCAATTAAAACGCCACTAGGACATGTTCTACCGCAAGTTCGTTATGCCAAACAACACAGGAGCTGAGAAAAGCCATGCTGAATGCAAGCTCTTGACTTGACACCACTGACAAGGGCCAGAAGTCTGAATTTTAAAATACTCTAAGAGATCGGCCCGGGTCAGAAAAAAGCTGGAGTTATGTTACTCATTTTCCATTTCTCCCAAAGAAACTTCTGTTGAAAACGTTCTGGTTATTCAAAATAGCACACCCTGCTACACTGGAGAAGCAACAGCCACAGAGAGAGGCTATAATAAATTCACTTAAAGAACAGCGCTGCCTTTGTACACCGTGGGAATACGTGCAAATAAGCACAAAGTGTTAATGCGTATTAAGGTCTACAGCACAGCCCACGCCGGCGGCTTGCAAGCAGCATCACTCTGCAACAGAGCGCCAAGACGCTGCCTCGGCAGGCCAGGACTTCTCCAGCCCCACATGAGCTCCCCCCCATGCGATCTGTTCTGCCGGATTCTCACCGTCACCCGCTGAACTCAGCGGGAAAAGTCTGGAGGCTATTTTTAGGGAGTCCTAGAAACAGCACGGTGCCCTGCTTCCATTTCAAGTCCCTCCCATACGGGAAGGGCTGCCCGCGAGATGCACGTCCAAAATAACCTCTGCTCCCTGTGCTCCCTTGTGCTTCACAAGGCAGCATCAAGCTGTGCTTCCCAAGTAACCGCAAACAACATTCTACCACCAACTTTACGTCCTTCATCAAAAAACCAAATTTGAAGGCACTCAACAACAAGTTTTGAAACTTTAAAGTGGCCAGGTAGGGCATCCATCCCGTTACACTCTCAATTTGCAGGCCTCCTCAGAAATACTAATTATGGTTAAATACAGCCCGGGCCAGCCAAAAAACACCCATCAGGATAAGCCAACAGAAGCCTTAGTCACAAAGAGATACCCACCACCAGCCTCTCTGACCAAGAAATTAAAGAAATTCAAGCAGCCAGAAGTCAATTCCTCTCTCCTCATACACCGGAGAACCAAAACAACCACCAAGTCCATCTGACCGATGGTACCATCAGCAACAAGACTGGGCAAGATGCACCAAATCCAAAATTCATGAGGACGCCAGTGAAGTCGCGCCACGGGACTGCTGTGTGACAGGGGACCTGCGGTGGGCACTTCTGCTCTCGAAGCCATCGATACGCATCTCAGGAACCTGCCAGCCCGCTGCCACGGCAAACCTTTCCTTTCCTCCTCCGGGAACTCATCACCAACTTCCGACCAACGAGCCTTTTCCACACGCGCAGACAGAATGGCTTCTCAATTACAACTGCACTCACTCCAATACCTTCAAGCTGAGGCACTGAATAGGAACTGGAAAAAAAAAAAGAATCGTTTTCTCTGATCATTAGAAAGGGGAAAAAAAAAAAAATCACTTACTCTCAAGTCTCAAAGGTCAAAATGACCATGAAAGCTAGACCATTGTATTAACAATTTTTTCATGTAAAACAACTGTTCTGATCCAGTATTTGAGTACTTCAGTTCTAATTTAACAATACCCATCTTCTGCATTTTAATTAAGTTTCCATTTCTTTCCAAAAGCAGCTTGATGCATGGAAAAAATAATTCAGTAGATAATGTCTTCCCATTTTTAAACATTATTAAAAAAAGATAGAAACATTAAGATGCAAGCATTTAAATAATTACAGATCATATCAATTTAGTCAGGAAACATACCAAGCTTAGCAATAAAAGCTAAAATTAGCTGCAAAATAATATCACCAGACTAGAAAGCTCTAGAAAAATTACTAGAGTGTTCAAGCAAGACTGAAATTATTCAAATCTAAGCTTTTTGCTTATTTAAATCAATCTGCCTGGGAGCCACACAAATTGTTGTGGTAAATTGATTTCCCGAGAGTCTGGTTCTCCTTTTGTAAGAGCCACGACAAGAAAAAGGAAAAGACCAGAAAGACAAGATGAAAACAGCTGATTCACAACATCGTTAGGCATTCTGCATTCAGACAGATTATACATCACAACATTAAACCAAGTTATAAATGTCTCAGCAAGTAAAGGCAGCCGGGCACAGTGACTCACGCCAGAGCTGCTAAGGTGCAGCGCTCAGCCGCAGACCTCAGCGCCAGCATCAAAATCCAAAATGCCATTTTTCTCCCTGGAGACTCACGCAAGGCAGCATGACTAATGCACTTTATTTTACCTTAGTACCTCATCCCTGCTAGACTTCGGCAATGCGCACCTAGATTTTACACGTGCAAGTGTACGAAACAGATTTTCAGCAAAGCTACGGCATTAATGCCTTTAGTGATGTGAAAAATACAGCAGTGCTTCATTCCTGCTTGGCCAAAAGGTAGAGCATGCCATTCAAGACAAATCTTACTGAAAAGCATGACACACTCGATTTAAATAAATGCTTTGACCTAAAGAATTGTGCTGGTATAAATGGCAGCATGTTTTTCAGCTTGACAGAGAAGCATGATAAAAAAAAATAAATCAAAAACCCTTAAAGCAGCATCACCCAGTAGTTTCTAAGACTTACCCTTTGCTACGAGCTAACCACGCGCTCTTCAGCGAGAAAAGCCATTTGAGCTTTTCTTCAGGACCAAGTTTTTGCACACGCCAAATGAAAGCGATTGCTGTCTGTTCATTTCTCACAGGGGAGCTGCATTTCATATGAAAAGAGTTATCCAGAAACATTTACTATACACATCTGCACCAATAAGGAAATGAGTCATCAACCCACTGGCAGGCCTGATTCATAGCACACGGCGCGCTCCGGCTATTTAGGAATCTGCGTACAAAATCCAGGGGAAAGGCAGATGCAAGCCACAAGTCATTTTAAGGGACCAGATCTAAAACATGGACTAATCTAAATGCAATTTCTTCCTCCTTTGCTTGGCTATAATTTCTTCAAAAGCACAGGACCATCGTGGTATCATACACAGCTGCAGAACTTTTCACCTGGATGAATCAATGTTTTCTTTATATAACTGGATGAAAAGCGAACTCTAATGTTTACTTCAACCTTGGATAAAGCCGTTTGGATTTTTGTTCAACAGAAAAATCAGCATGAACAAATCTTTACAGTCACTGCTAAGGCAAGGTTTCCATGGGATTAGTAACAACTACCAAATAAAAAAATTCTACTTGCCTTCAGAACATGCAAACAAAAGCCTTATTACAGGCGCAAACCAAGTACCTTCCTTCGGTTCACTACACTGATCAAAGGATTAAAACAAAGAAAACTGTATGTACATCTTCTTATTTAAGCCCTGCACTTCCTCACCAGGTTAGATACGGGTTTAAATGAACCTTGTTCCCGGGAGAAGCCCGGGGCACTGGGCTGCAGCATGCTTTTCCAGAGGTACTGGTCTTCTCTGCCGTAGAAGCTTGGCTTTTAATGCATTTTGTATTTTTGAGAGCTCCTTTCCAAAAAGCACTAGAGTTTTTCAGCTTGAACTGCTCAGCTCAATAGCTATATAGAGCCGTTAAGCCAAGCGCTTTGTTTGAAAATTCTGACCATAATGGTAATTCAGAGGATTTAAAACGATACCGCGGTAAGCGGCCAGATCAGTAAGAGTTTCCCTTAAGCCAAAGGAAGAAATTATAGCTGACTCGTTTTGCACAGATGAGCAACTTTATAAAAAAAAAAAGGGGGGGGGGACATGCTTGATGCTGTATTTTAATAGCAAGCTTGAAGAGCCTTCTGGAAAGCAACGTTAGTAGAAAGATGTCTTACTGGTGGTATGCAGGAGAGCCAGACACCTGCCCGCAAATCCTTCCAATTACTGTTTCCATAACTCCTACTTAAAAAGCTATGAATAAAGCCAAGCCGCAATTAAAAAGACTGAGCACACCTACAGCTTCTCTGCTAATAACGACAGAGAGAAAATAACGGGGGAGGGAAGGAGGGAGAGGGGAGCAAAGCAATAAGCTACTAGTCACTGCCACACTACACCACCGCTGCAGACAGCTCTGTACCAACACACAGCACATGGTATCATCGCCACTATCACCGCTGAACAATTCTCACCTGTCAAAATAGGGGAATTTAATCAACAATTCAACCGCTCTAGAAATGGCTGGTTATTCTTCCTCCCAATTAATTCTGACAAACAGCAAAAAAAAAAAAAATCAATTACGAGGTTCAGGAATACAGACCTACCAGCCAGGGCAGGCTGGAAGGGCTGGGGGCAAGGGCACGGGCAGCACTACACCTTCTTCTTGCCGTAATTTGAATTTTCAGTTATATCTAAAAGAGAACTTCAGAGTCTAATTATTCAGCAGGCAACAACTGCTGCTTGATAGAAAATTCTTTATTCTAGTCTGTGGTTAGTGGTGGTGATCTGTCTGTATAAACTATTAACCTATTTGAAGCGACACACTCGAGCAAGGTTTCCTACAAGCTGAAGGCCAGTAGCAGTTGAAGAAATAAACATGAAGTTCTAAATCTCTGGTCTCTGCAGGCAGGCAAACCCATTGCCCAAGAGACAACACCTAGTTTCCGGGATCACTTCCAGTATGCTGACGGCAGAGGCCAGACAGTCCTCGCGCACAACCTGGTAACACGGGGAGATTGTCTTGTCCTGACCCCCAGGCAGCATAAACATGTTTTTCCCCAGCAGGTAACACTTGAGAATAGGACTTGAAGAGCCTGATCTGCCCTTATCCGAGTGGCATGGGTACACGATGCGGTCCGCATGTCCGCAACAAGGCAGTGACACACTCCCAGGGATGCATGGGGAAAAGCTGACAGCAGTCCCCTCAGGTAAGCAGTTTTCCATCCAGTGCCAGCATCTAAATTCCTTGCATGCAGATTTCTATCTGAATGATAAGGAGAGAAAAAAAAAACCCCACAATGTTGGGGGTAGTGCAACCTCTGCAAAAGTAAGGTGAGATCTGAATGGCTTAAGCACAGGTCAAGACTGCAATGAAAACCACCTGTTTTGCCACTCCGCAATGTCTTTGATTAGCCTTGAAGAGTTCTTGCTCAGGGTGAGAATTAAGTCTGCTGGGTGAAAAAAAATTGTCAATCTCCATACAAATGGAAAAGAAAACTTTGAAATTCACCCACCAGGTTACCAAATAAATTATCTCTGTATTTTAGGATCACTGTACAATACAGAGTAGAGAAGAGGCTGGAGATACAACAGTCCCGTGACAATTGTCAATGAAAGAAAAAACCCAGAATACCAGAGGTATTAGATGCATCAAACAGATCTCCATAAACAAGTCAGATATTTCCAAGTATCACTGAGGGGTAGGAGCACCCCAGTAGGTGTGCGTGAAAAAAGAATACCTGGCACAGTAGCAACCAATACTACTCTTACAAGACACATGTTACTTCATTTATTTTTTTAAGTGAAAATTAAATCTTGGCAAAATAGATCCTGGAAGTGAGAATTCAAAGCTTCAGTGGTATCGTTTAGGTGAGAGCCCAAATGTGACACGACAAGACTTGGAGGCATTTAAAAACGACAGCAGATGGAGAAGGAACTCTCCAAAGCAAAATCTTCTCCAGCGACTACTCAGCATTCAGATACAATCCTTAGGGGTTTTCCAACACCCCAGTAAATGGTATTGTATACAGTTTTCTATAAACTACATTTGAGCTCAGATAGTGCAATAAGGAAGAGATATGACCTACACGGAGAGAGCAAGAATCATAAAATAGCTGGAAGGGACTTTTAAAGGTAATTTAAAGATTATTCTTTTTTCTTTCTTTCTTTGTGTGCATTGCTATCAGCTGCCTTTTGAAAATACATAGCTCAGGGAGAGTGCTAGGCTTGGCACCAACACCAGTGGTTCCCTGCTCATTGCCCAATCATGGCAATATATTAACCTCCATCCTCATTGCCCTCAAAAACGAGAAGCAAGGACAGAAAAGCCTTAGAGCAAATTTAAGAACTGCCATGTTCGGACAATTTTTATTTGATCACAAGCCAGGCATTCCAAAAGCAACATTGTGAGGCTTCCTGAAGCCTGCCAAATTGAACTTAGTAAATTTAGGTTTACATTTCTAACTATAACATAGCATCTCCCAGATCACCTGAGGCAACCAGATTAACAAGGGTATTTTTACAATGGATAATCTAGCAAATTACCAAACTAGCCTTAACACCAAGGTCAAGAGAAGGTACTGTGGAATAACTTTAATTTTCATCTATTTCTGCACAAGAAACTTCTCTTGGTTTAGCTCATCTTTTTTTCCAAGACAAACCCTAGAACAATTAACTCCAAAACAGAACACTCATGAAGTATTACGCATAACTAAGGTGGTATAACCGTACTGCAAATAACCCCCACTCAGACAAGCCTATCACCTTCACACCTCGCAAACTGCTGAAGCACTGACATCTATTTCGCTGTCGCCCGCTTTTAGCGAGGAGCAACACAAGGTTACCACTGTGCACCACAATGCACAGAGGGGTAATAAATACAATGAAGTCTCCATCCAGCCCTTCTCAGTGATAAAGAGCTTTGCATTGCATCTGTATTAGATTGCAAAGGAAAAGCTTTTTGGTTCTTTTTAGGTCTACTTAAGTGAAGTCTATCAGAACTCAGGAAGCAGATGAATAGTTGGCGAATCATAACATGCATCAGTTGGGGGGGAAATTAAAAAAACAACACACCCAAAAACCCCTCTGTGCTTCTCCTTAAGAACTTCTGTAAGGAGTTTTCTGCTCATTTCTTGCTTTCCGCTAAAGCGAAGCCTCCCACAACAGCCTCCAGGGTCAGCGCTGCCGAGGGGAAGGACAACTCACGGTAAGTGCAAGACTAAGGTAGGTCAACCTGAGCTACCGTGGACCTGCTGCCCCAAACCCAATCCCCAGGCCCAGCTCAACCAGAGAGCAGGCCATAAGGCAGCAAAGTATCTCTACGTTCTCCTCTCCACAGGACCAGTGCGATTATCAATCTGAAGTCCTGGGAGCAGCTCTTACCATAAGAAAGTAAAGGAGGGCATGAACCTGCAAGGAAGTTATGCTTGCAGGCTGACAAAACAGCTTGGCTAACTCTCAAAAGAGTTTTGTTTTTTTTTTTTTTAAATTAAAAAAACATCCCACTGTGCCAGAGCACTGCCAACTCTTCAGGCAAATTGAATGAGAAATGAGAGTGAATTATAGTTTAATATCAGGAAATCGCAGGACTTATTCTGAAGTCTTCACCGTATTGCATACACCTTTCTGTGCTAGACGCACTATGTTTCTCTAAAAACAAAAAAATAGTACAGGCAAAAAAATCTAATTTGTTCCTTATCGTTATATTTGTGATTACATTTGAGAGCCCGAGATTTGCAAACCTAGCATTTTGCAGGCAAGCCCCAAACCGGTAAGAGACGTGCAACAACCACGAGGGAGCCCCTACACCAAACCCAACCCGAACCGCTGCGAGAAAGGCCATTTTGCTCTGGGTGAGCTCCCAGGCTTGTCGCCACAAGCGCTAGCACTGCAGTTTCCCCACAGATTCACACATTTGCAAGTAATTTAAGACATACAAGGCTTCCTCCCATTTGAACTTGCAAAGCTGCTTCTCCGAGCACAAGCGATGCTACCTTGGTTTCAGCGCTGACGGTCCAACCCCATGTCCTCCACTAAGCAATTGCTACCGTGCAAGGCGACCCCCGGTCTTCGGAAAACTGAGCTGTTGCCCTTGTTCTCGCAACACGAAACTGGGAAGAAAATGTATTATTAAAGCATATATTCTTCTCTCGTGCTTTCCAGCAAACTGTCCTTGACTGATCCCAGCCTCCCCATTCCTAAAGAAGAGCCAAACGGGGATATAACCTGCCGAACACAGCATCCGCAGCAGTAGGCGGATGTGAGCTCAACAGCTACATAAATAAAAATTGCTTCTGCAAACCGAGACTAACTGCGGCTTGCTTTTAGGGAAGGGGGAGGTGGGTGCAACACGATTTGGCCAATCTAAGGGGACAAACACTAACTCTGCTATTTTCAGCTCAGCAAGTTATCACAAGCGCTCAGCTCGACTTCGGAGCTGGAGGAAGAGATTTCTGCATGGAAGTACCAAACATCTGGAATGGCAGATTTCCTGACACATCACATCAAAAGCAGAGCAGATAATTGCACAGGCTTGGCACAAAGTTTGCTGACTTTCCGCAGTGAGATACCCTCTAAAACACCCAGGTAGTTTCCCACACGTTTCTGGAAGACTGCCTCCTTCAACAACTCTGCTGCGCAGTGGGAAACCTTGTCGGAACAAGCGAGATCTCACTAAGGCAGGTGGGGCTTGCCACCAGCAGCCAGTTCTTACTGCCCTTCCGAGATAAGCAAATCGGAGTTAATCCATCAATTATTTGAACTGAAGACTTGATCCTTCTTCCTCATCTTCTATTTAAAGTTTCGGTGGAAGCAGGATTAGCAGAGTGAGGCTTTACACTGTAAAGACAGGCGAGCCAGGAAAGGTGCGCGGCATTCAGGCTTTGCACAGCAGCACCCTAATGCAAGGCACCCATAGACGGTTTGCTGAAATGCTTTAACTCTTCTAAGGCAGGTTTACAAGCTCTTTCTGGAAAAAAAAAAAAAATGAAGCAGTCCATGCAAGAACACTCCTGAATTTAAAAGTCATTCATGCTGGTTCTTCAGAAGTCTGTCGTCTTAATTTGGCTCATTAACAGCCTCCATGATAATTTGAGCTACAATTTTTTTTTACAAAACTAATTGTTTCTACACTGCCCCAACCTAGCTAGCACAAAATTTCCGTCAGATTCCGTCCTAGCCCCCTTTGCTGGTGCTGTTTAGTGCCATTTAGGACTGACCACACACGCTCCCGCTGTCTTCCCTGGAGCCAGCTCACAGGGACCAGGTGACAACGTCCTTCAGGAAGCTGAGCAAACAGAGAGCTGACTCCGTCTGCAACCAAACCATTTGGTGTTTTAACTCTTTGAACTGGCTTATGCAGCTAAAAGTCATTTTTCCTCCACTTGAAAACAGACCCAATTTTGTTGGCAGTTTGATGTTTCAACAATTCTCTTACAGAGCTTAAGTCTTAGTTGCATTTGGAGAAGAAAAGGGCTTTTGAGCACTTATTTGCTTCATTTTTTCCATTTTAAGTTTGCTCAGTTTGCACAAAAGATCTTTCTCCTAATTGCCAGCACTAGAAACAAGCTGCAATCCGAAAATCAGGTGGGGTTTTATTGTACCTTACACAGCTTGTGCCAAAATGTGTTACAATCACTGGTAATAGGGAACGTTGGCACAAAAACGCTGAAGAGGAAAGATAAGACATTTTGTGACATCAAAATAAGCAGATGCCTCAAGGACAAAGGTACAACCTCACTTTTTGACCAGACCTTTACTAAATTAATCATCTCTACCTGTTAGATCAAAGCCGCTTTCTAAATATAAGTTGTACCGCAGCATTTAATGAAAAACTAAATTTTAAGTGATGACAAGCATTCATAAATATGCTAATTTCTTCATTTAGCTGGCATTTGTAACACTAGTATGAAGAAATCAAGTTACTTCACAGAACACTGCAACTCCTCCAGGGAAATATTTGAAGCAGCTCATCTCGCCCGTTTTCACGGCAGCCAGTTTCAGCGAGCCAGGCTGTAAACGCACTCAAACGACTCTCTGCAAGGGGCAATGAGCATCAACATCCCAAAATTAAAAACTCTTCTCTTTAAAGCGAGACAAAGGAGCCATTTGACAGCAGGTTGCAGTAGCTCTCTTCCTCCAGAGGGAACCACTCCGCAGGCAGCAGCAAACACAAGGTAGACAGTGCCGGCGCTTTAAACAGATGCTGGGGATTTCCCAGCCTAACACTTATTAGCACTTAGTATTTGCAAGCCTGATCTCCAGCACCAAGCAGTTCATTTGCATGTTAATTAGAAACAGGTCACCAGAAAATTACACCAGACAACCTTTCTGTATTGACTAGAAAGGAGGAAGAAGCATTTCCATAAAGCCTAGATCGCTTTTAAGCGCATTTCCATCTGTCTATGAGCCACCCAGAAGTTCACTGAAAATCAAGGTGCTCTTATTGTTGACCGAGAACATCCATTTCAATACACACATATCTCAGATCCCCAAAACTGGTTTAGGATGAGGCACCTTTTGAGACTCGCAAACCAAATCTGCAAGCCTGAGCAAAGCTAGAGAAATTAACGGCAGATGGGTCTAACCAGAAAGTCTCCTTTCACGACAGTACAAAATTAAAGAGAGTTAAGTCCGATAGAAAAGCGTAGGTAAACAACGCCAGAGAGAAAACTTAGTGACTGGTTATATTTCTGCAGCTCTGAAGTCTGCGTGTTCGTCCAGTTCCGCTCGCTGGCCACATTCACTGGCAACGTCAGGATTATGAAGAGGAGGAGGTGAGGAAAGAAGGCGTTGTGGACATCATAACCACCTGGAAACACAGCCTGTAGCATCCTTTCTCTTTCAACCTTCTTTTATACACTAATACTTACAGTGTTATGCTTAAATCAAATGCCCCTTCAGCTTAGTTTTAGGGGCCTCATGTTGCCAAGTCTAATAAAACTGAATTATTGCTGCTGTTTCTCATACACAAGACTCACAGGCAGCTCAACTTTTGAGAATTCATTTCATTTTCTCCAGAACCTCCAAGATTGATCACTTGACGTTATTAGACAATAACTGCACAGTTTGAAAACAGAGAGCAATGCTATTACAGGGCTATACCTCCATTTAACACTACATTCTATTTTCAATTTTCTGTTGTTTTTGCAAAGTCACAGGCAATGGACTTGATTTAAGACTTCCAGACTTTGAGCTTCACGTACATTTTTCACGTTTATAATAGGTGCTTTTTTAAGCGAGAGAGACTGGTTTAAGTAGTCTTGCCCGGCTCCTTGACCATTTTGCCTGTGGGACTTGCCAGATCTCGCCTGCCACTCTGGAGACCAAACATGCTGAAGCGTGGCAGCCCAACTCGGGCTTAAGGATCCCCTTGGCTTCACTCTTCACACATTTTCAGCTCTTCTTTCACGCCGTCACCCTGAACGCCATCGCAAACGCAAGCGTTTGAGGAGCTGCACTGCTCAAGTTCACAGTCGATCAAAGTTTTGGGTGCACCCCGCAAGCTCCAGCTCAATCAGGAGTTCAGTTCACTCCTGGGTCCTGCCAGCGGCGTAACGGAGCACGCGGCAACAAGCTCCTCGTCAACCAGCAACACTAAAGAAAGTGTTTCACGTCCACACATTCCAGTTGAACGAACTAAAGCTCCAAAGATGTGGTCCAGGATATCCTTGCAGGAGAATGTAAAAGCTGCTGCGAGATCAAGAAAAGGATTTTGTATCAGATCAGCTGGCTGCAAGGTTCTCTTTGATTTTTTTTAAGAAGCAACAGCTTTTGAACTACTTGCAGACAGCCTGCAAATGAGCCTGCGTACAGCAACACATCCAGACATCCCATTTTAACACAGAATTAAGCAGATTTCTGAACACAACTATCAATATATCAAGCTGTGGACCACCAGCTGTGTTGCCTCTTTCATACTTACGTCAATGAATACAATTGTCAGTAGCTGACCCATTAAAAAAAAAAAAAAACCACACCAAAACTGTGTTTGTTTCAAGTACCTAAGAGGTTGAGGAAAACTTAAAATTCAGTTATGTTCTTCGCCACAGAACTACAGAAAATTAAATAGTAAAGGATTAAAACCCTGTAACCATTACTGTGTTAACGCATCACTTTTCCTCCTAGGAAGTCTGAACAGCTATGGCCTTTTCCACATATTTCTTCGGATGGCATCAACCAGACGCCTGATTTTTCACCAGCACAGCTGTGCTGTTGGAAATCCAAACAGACACCAAATGACACAGGGAGAAAATCCTTCAGCCAGCACACAAGATTCACACTAGGAATTCACGGCAGTAAAACTACGCAACGTGTTTGCCTATTCTCAAAAGATTTGCCGGTATATCTGAAGTCTTTGATAAAATCCACAGCTGTACAGCAGTTTCTTTTCCTTCAGCACAGCCAGGAGAACCTAGGTTAAAAGAGTATTAGTGAAAAAAAAAAAAATCAGTAAGCCCAGCGGTTAGAAGCCCTGTCCATATTTGATCCCCACCTTCTTGCCAGAGACTGGCTGCAAGATTGCAGGAAAAAAATCACTGTGATTACAATCGTTTATTGAAGCTGTTCAGTAAAGGCTCTGTAAAGGCCAAGAGCCAGATCGGCTATGCCTTGTATGAGGCACAAAAAGCACTGAAGAGTGATAATTGCCAAGTAATTATTTGTTAGATTTCTGCATGTGGGGAAAAAAAAAAAGCTGTCTTCCACTGACTCGCTGTTAAGGTTAGATCTTGTCCTTTTATATCCACTGCTGGATGAAAAGTTTCACTCCAGCTGATATCCCTTGCCCACCCCTGTCTTTTTATATCACTGCCTCCAGTCCTTTTTAGTGCGGGAATGTGGGCCATCATCCGAAGCCGCTCCTCAGAGCACACAGCACTGACTTGCTAGTTAATTTTATCTTTAGTCATGCTTGAACAATCTCTTGATAACAGGGATTTTTTCCTTTTTTAAACAAGAGCTGTATCAACAATGAAACAAAGCAGGCAAGTTAGGCACAAAAGCAACAACATTAAACAGAAGATAAGAGAACACGGAAAGCAAACTCTACAATTACACTAAAGCATAAAATGCCAACTTTCCCACTCATTTCTGAAGGAATATGGCGAACAAAGTTTGTTGATCATTTTTCAATCTTGTGATCTCTCTGACAACTTCAAGGAAATGGTACGCTAGCAAAACATGACACAAGCGCTGCTGTCAGCACAGGATGGAGGATCTCAAATTTATGAAAAGGGTGTGTTCGGTTTTCTGTAAGAGGAGAAGAGCTGGATTCTGCCTCAGAAAGTCCCTTGATTTCTATGTTATCTCTTAACCCTGTTTGCTAACTGCCTGCTCCAGGGACTGCTCTCTTACAAACTTTAAGACCCAGCTGGGCTCTGGTTTCTCAGCCTGCAAGTGACAACATCCTTCTCAAAGCTTCTACCAAGTTAACAAATTTTTGGGGTCTAATAAAAAAAAAAAAAACTTTTAAGCAGACTGCTTATACCTCAGGAACCGGCTCCCCGAACTACCTACCAGCTTCAATTTGGAAAAGCTTGCCCACAAAGGATCTCTCCAGTCAGCCCATTAACCACTAAATCATTTTGGTGAGGGTTTATAATCTTCAGCAAGACCTACAACTTGGGGCTTGCGGGTGTTTTTAAGTTGCGCCACCTGATGTTCATTTATACAGAGAATGTTCTACTTGGGATTCCCTTAATGAGACCACTAGGCTCCTAACTTTCTTTTTACAAGACACATGCTTCTCATACCCCTTTGCCACCCAAGGATAGGAAGATGGCAAGCCTTCCAGTGGTCCAGCATTAATGGGTCTGACAGGCTGCCTAAAGCTTTTGTGTGCATAGTCATTCCCTCGCTATCCAAGTCAAAGCAGGCTGCACAGATACTTTTCCATTGATACAATCAGTGCCACTACCTACGGAGACCAGAAGCTGCAACTGATTGAATATACACAAGAATAAAAGCCATCTGTCTGGCAGACTTGGCGTTTCTCACTGAATACTGCAAAGAATTCATGAAACAAAACTCAAGGAGATGGTGTCGCAGGCTGTTTGCTGGAAGGTTACCTCTCCTAACCTCGGTTATGCATCCATTATCCATTTGCACACACACACGGTGATGTATTAACTACGAACACACAAGGCAGTTTTACTAGTTACAGTTAGCTCAATCAGGAAAGACTAGACATATTCCAACGTCCTTAATATGAACCAATTTAAAGACAGTACTTTATCTCTTAAGGGTAAGGCTGCCTGCCCGATATTTTTATTTGATATTGATGTTGAGTGCACAATACTCTGGGGAAAACCAAGCTTCTGAGTCCTTATATAGGTCAATTTAAGAACATACATATGCCAGCAAGTATTTACAAGAACTCCTTCCTCTTTTAGAAAACCACATACATCTGCCTTGCCTGATCTACACCAAACATGTGAAACTTGTTCCAAGCCTAAAGCAAAAACCAGACCACATTAAAGCAACCCAAGTAATCATCCCACACACTTCAATACACTTACAGCAAAGATTATTCAAAAAATTCATGTTCTTTCCTACTATCCGCTCTCTCAAGCCCAGTTATTCATCTGTACTTCCCATCAAAACTTCACAATTAATACCTTTGGAAGTGCTTAAGTCTTCAGCTTTAATTTACAGACAGCCTCCAAATATATAAAGCCCTGGTGAACCACAAGTCTACACACCAAGTGCCTTCAGTTGTTTTGATTATATGCAGAAGATTTTTTAAAATATATAGAGCAGGGTTTTTTAAAAAACAATCTGCAAGCAGTTTGAGATCTCCTGGGTATTGATCAAGAACTTAATAGAGTAATTAGCCAGAGTTCATTAAAACATGCCTCCATTACCCTCCCTAGATATCTAATCTGAATTCCTTTACACAGCCTTGTGCCACAGGTGAAAAATTTTAACCCCCTTAAGGCCAGTCTCCCATAATATAGACATTTTTTTCCCCATCAAGGCTCCACCAAGTCTTTGCCCTATTTCTATTACTCGGAACTGAAGTATTTTCACGTCTTGACTTAAGTATCAAGTTCCTCCAAAGGGTCCTGACTTGCAACTTCACCTGCCAATGTTTTACCTGGATGAGCTGACACTGTCCACGTCTCTCCAAGGATATCCGGAGCAGGGACCACTGAAACACACGAAGCCACTCCTAAGCGCCACCATTCACCAAAACGCTGAAACCAGCGCCCTTTTTCGCCTGTACGAGAACTGCTCCACACGTTTCATTCAGCCACCTTGGCCACAGGAGCAGCAGCCCTCAGCGCTGAAGCAGACAACTGTTAGAAACTTATTACCCCCAGATTTAATTTGCTTCCATGAGTCAAATCAGCATTCGCTTCATCAACTGCCTAGACCTACGACTATCACCCATCACCGTGGTTTATGTTAATAATACGCAGTGCGTACCGATAAGACCGTGCCCCAGCTTTACCTCCCTACGTACGGATGTTTATGCTAATATGCTCCTTTAGAGTATCTTTATCCCATCAGCTCCGAGACTCCTAACCAGAGCGCTGAGCACCCGAAGCAGCCTTACCTAGCCAGCAAGCCAGCTCGCTTCAGCCTCTCCTGAAAACACTCTTCCTAGGAGTTATCACAAAGCATGACAGAATAAAGCGAGGCACGGCTTTTCAGGGAACACTCTCCCTTGAAGTACTCTGCCGAGGTTTTAATGCATCGCAAAGACGGCATAAAAAGTGGGACAAGAGCTAGATATCAAGGGTTGGCTCAGGCACACGATCCTCCCGGGAACGCTGACCTTATGAACAAGGCATTTGTAAAAGCACAAAAAAACCTCCAGGAAAGGTTCATTAGAACCTTTTAATCATCTTCCCCTGACACACGACAAACAAAACGCTTGGTTCAGAAAGGAAAAGCCTTAAGTGTACATATAATTAGCCCACACTATTACCATCATTATTGAATGCCATGGTGTTAACGAAGAGAAACTAAATTTTGTATCACTTAAAACACGTGCTATCCACTCCTCCAGCCAAACACATCCCTGAGACAATCCCTTCTTCAAAAATAAGCATTAAAACAGAGAAAAGCTCTGTAACCAAACAGCTTGGAAACAAATGAGGCAACTCAACTGCAGTGAGATCTTAGGGTGCCAAGAGCTGCATCCAGCACTTGAAAGTTATACCAAACACGCATCGTTTTACCCAGAGAAATCACTCCTGAGAGAAGAGCTGACAACTCATCCAGAAAACATCATGTTGGAACATTTCTGAAGAGTGACCAGACAGGCCAGCTTTTTCCATAAGCAGAAGAAAAAGAGACTGTTAATAAAGAAATCCAAGGTAATTGCATTTGCCCTTACGGGAAAAGGGAAATCCCCCATCCTCACGCAGCGATTCAGCTGTAGCTGTTGACGCGCCTCTAGCACGCATTCCCTACCTGCCTTAGACCTCCCCACTCAGCCAGATGGGCCAACGTGCCCCTTCACACCATTCCACAGGCAGAGCCACTGCCTCTCATCAGCGACGGCACTGCCCCCCAATTTACAGCATAAACTACTTGAAAAACCCACTTCAAATCGCCATTGCATCAAGAGGACTGTGGCCGGCAGGTGGAGGGAGGTCATACCCCCCTCTGCTCTGCCCTGGGGAGGCCACAACTCGAGTCCTGTGTCCAGTTCTGGGCTCCCCAGTTTAAGAAGGACAGGGAACTGCTGGAGAGGGTGCAGCAAAGGGCCACAAAGATGATTCAGGGACTGGAGCATCTTTCTCATAAGGAAAGGCTGAGGGAGTTGGGGCTTTTCAGTCTAGAGAAGAGCAGACTGAGGGGGATCTCATAAATGTTTACAAATACCAGGCTTTTTTCAGTGGTGCCCAGTGACAGGACAAGGGGCAATGGGTACAAACTCAAATATAGGAAGTTCCATCTCAACATGAGGAGAAACTTCTTTCCTTTGAGGGTGGCAGAGCCCTAGCACAGGCTGCCCAGAGAGGTGGTGGAGTCTCTGACTCTGGAGACATTCCCAACCCGCCTGGACGCCACCCTGTGCCACCTGCTGTAGGTGGACCTGCTCTGGCAGCGGGTTGGACCAGATGATCTCTAGAGGTCCCTTCCAACTCTTAACATTCTGTGATTCTGTGACCTCAACACAACGCAAATGGTCGAACAGTCTAAATGAAGTCAACTGGGGAGTCTTTAAAAAAACAAAAACCAAAAAACAAAAAACCAAAAACACACAAACCAAGCAACAGATCACTCACAATTTGTTAAACATTTCAGAGAGAGAATTTCAGCTTAGGTTCACTAGGATATTTTGTAAAAATTCAAGCACCTTATAAAAAATTAGCGCCCGACTACAACAGGTCCATGTAAGAGAGGTGCATCGTTTTGGTTCTGCAGTCCATTTAGCTAAGCTTGAACAAGCCTGACGCCTGCCAAGATTTAAAACTATCAAGCTGAATTTCACATTTAGAGCTCACACACCCTACCCAAGCAACCAAGCTCTGAACAGAAAGCAAGCCTGAGGGGTTAGAAGTGCAGTCCCCCTGCTCCCTTCATCCTAAACTCTCTTGGACTACGTGATGTCATCTTATTCAAACGCTAGCGCGACCGATAGGCCTGCCTCTCCGGGGAGCAAGGGTTATTTTGATAACTAGTATCTTTTATTTTCCTCGATGATCACTTTTCTCTCAGCAGTGAGCGGCGAGTTTCATTGATAAAACTACCAAATTGCATCCACAGTCTTACAGCCAAGGGAAAGACACAGCGCTGCAATATTCCCGAAGTCTGGAGCGGTATTCATCACACACCTGTCTCAGGCTCTTACACTCTCGAGCAGACCCTCAGCTTGTTGCAGATTACACACGACTTTGTCAACATGAGCAAGAAACCTAAGAAACATCATTTAGATAATTTGAGGACAAGCCACCTGTGTCCCTTCCCTCCTCCACAGCTGCTCCCAGGGGCTCTGTCGCTTTAAAAGGAGGAGTTCCAGTCTTCCTGAAGGATGACTGCCTAGGGCAATCAACCCCCAAATATTTACCAGGAACACGAATATCCAATCTAAGAATAAATAAGCTCTTCAGGGCAGTAATATTTTACTCCAGACTGCAATTCTCTTTGACCAAAACCTCAGTCATTTTGCTACAGAAATGGCATACTGCCATTGTTGTAGTCCTAGAATTCCTTTTGGACTAAAACAAGTTGCAGATCTGCTCCAAAAGAAGGATGAAGCATCACTTGAATCCCATGCAATGTTTTTAAGGCTCTGAGATGCTGCAAGCAAGTGAAACTCTTCCATATTTTTCACAAAGCACCTTCCATGGATTACAGGTAGCAACAGACAGTAAGGAAGGATATGAAACACCAAGTAACTCAGATCGACGCCCAATGCATTGTTATCCTTTGATAGAGCAAGTCTTGCCAGTAAATGTTAAATGTGATTTTTTTTTTTTTTTGGTAAGGAAGAACAAATATAGCAATGTCTCATTCACTTGAGAGACTAATTTAAAAAAAAAAAAAAAGGCAATTTGTTCACCATTAAGCAATGTTATTTATTCCCAAGATTACACAGGCAAAGCTCAAGTGTTATGGAACACATAATGCTGAAAAGCAAAAAAAAAAACAAACAACCCACCCCTCACCTCTGTTCATGGCACCCAGACAGACTCGCTGTTTTGCCCACGCTTTCAGCCTGTATACTATTCTACTGTTGCCAAGTACTGTAGCTGAGGAAACCAAAGCAGAGTTATTTTAACCAGCAGCTCCCGAAGTGACGCAGCACTGTAACACAGCCCCAGCCCAAAGTGCCATCAACCTCAGAGACCTGTCAGATTTACAGCACCTTTTTCAGCTCGGACAGCCAGACTCAGAAAAGAACAAATGCGAGCAACCCAGGAAGACAAAAACACAGACAAGGCTGCAAATTAAGAGCATATCCACGGGGGTGACTCTACAAGAACAGCAATCCATGTGGAAGTAGTTCTTCTCCCCCTTGCACCAGCGCTGTGGCATTCCTTAGAACAAGACGCAAGATGTGCTTCACTAAGGTAACCAGAACACCGGGACAGAAAGGAGTTCTATCCTTTTCGAGTCACTGGTATTCTGGAAGATTTACCTGATCATGTACCTCTTTCAGGGGAAGGCAGCACCTTTCTACTGTTACCACATCCAACCAAAACCATCAAAGCTTTAAGATAAATGCTTCCACGGCCAAAATCCCAGCAGTACGCCATGCAATGCAAGAACAGGTTCCAACAGAAATCTCTTATTTGCTTCTTTATGAAATCAATCATTTGAATACACAGCTACTGTATTCACTGTCATCAGGCCAATTCCATGATTTTATCAGTATCATGGAATATTAGTCTAGTTCTAGGAAAGCAAATACTTTTCACACAAGAGCAAGTTCCTGTGCTGTGACCTGGAAAGACTTAATTAAGATGACTCTGCTAGCATAGCTTTGGTTTGACATTTGAATAATAAGTGGTATGAAAAATTCCATGTTGGGAAAAAAAACCAAAAACAACAAACAAAAAACCCAGACAAACAAACCAAGAAGAGTGTCCACCTTGACTATTAAGGATGGCTACATGCCCGGATGCTCAGCATAAGCCTAGTGCTCTTGTATCCCAGGAGAAGTTAAGAGTCCCAGCTGGGGAACAGCGGCAAAGAGCACTGCCTGCCTGAGACTGGGTCCTCTCAGCTTCTACACATCAGCTTCTGGAAGCAGAGAGGAGAATAGGCCTCCACATCATCATCCTTCCTATTGTTTCCCGGTGGCTTCATGACTGGAAAAGTGGCTGTGCTGTTCAATTCTCCATCTTCGCCAGTCTCTCCCTATAATGATGCCGACCTCCCGACAACCCATGCAGCTCACATCCATAGGGTTTCAGTTTCACCAGTGTACGCGGAAGGAATCTCGCTACTGAAGTCCTGGATTCACATCTGATCACATAGTGAAACATGCCCAAAACAGTGCTGCCAAAGGATAGGACCCAAATTAATAAACTTATTATAAAGGGCAAAACAAAACAACGAGCTCTGTAAATACAGAAGCAAACAGCACCGTACTCGTACTGTCCAGATTTTATTCAGGTGGAATGTTTTGACAGCTCTTATGCATTAATTTAGATATCTCTCAAAAACGACCTCCTGTTTCACTTTAGTGCTATGCAAAGCATGCAACATACAAACAAAGAAGTTACAGAAAGCTATGCCAGACCCCAAAAGTGCTGTTCAGAAGTAATTTCAGCAACATGGTTCCCAAGGTACAGAATCGTAATATCAGCCAGCCTCCATAAGTTTATTTTAAGTGGTTCCCAAGAACAAAAGTTCAGTTGGGAAAGACTCTTCTGGCCCAATTTAAAATCAGAATAAGCAAGGTATATGAAATAATACTCTGCCTTAAACTTGAGGCAATAAAGTTTAAGACATACAGAGGTTTTCAGGTATTTTACTACCTAACAGGCTATAAGCTATTCTGCTACTTTGCTTTTAACATCTTCCTTTTTTACCATTCTGCTTGAATGGCTCAGTATTGGGTTCAGAGGTGTTTTTTTTTCTTCCCCCCACAAGCCAAACCTTTGATCTCCGAAACAGAATCCCAATTCCAAATTAGCAGTCCCACTAGGTAACGCAGAAGTGATTACAGTCAGAGATCAAACTCCATCCCCCAACAGACCAAAAATCCCTTTAAGATGGCAAAAACATGCTGCCATGTTATTTCAAGCCATTGCCGATGTACAACTCTAAGCCACAGGAAGGTTTTTGCCTATTTCCATTGGCCCTAAGACACTTCAGACAACAAACTGGGTAACACACCTGTGATGAGCCAACAAACAGCAGGTAAAGCGACTGGAGCACTGATTCTGACATTCTCTTAACTACAGAAGAGAGAAATCCAGGTTGAATACTCCTCCCAACACCACACAGCCTACCCGAGCTCTCCAGTATCCTTAGAAAGTTTTTGGAAAATGCATTTTGCAAGTATTCTAATTTTAAGATACTGTGAAGCCTAGCGAGTAAACCAGACATCAGAAGACAACATTTCTTAAATAATCTTTGAGGACATCACAAAGTCATGATGGATTTCACTGGACTGTCTCAAGGGAGGAAATTATTTGGGGAAATTACTTTGGGAAGAACTGACATACAAAGAGAAGAATTTAAATTCCGTCAGCACTCGCCCTAGCAGAACAAGTTCAGACTATCGTTTTATCCAACAGGAGGCTGAAAGAGCTCACAAATGCCTGGAGGAGGGGAGGGAAACAAAAAACCCGGTAGTTTGTGGCTTATTGTACGCTTTTCTCTTTGTGTAGGCCTTACCAAGGAGCCACTCGTAGAAAGGAAGCCAATATAGCCTCTGAGCACGCGAAAGGGGGTTGATGTGGACAAGCTCAAGCCACACGGCCAAGTACCTGAGCGACACCAAAGCCTGCGTTATTCCCAGGAAACCTGCCCTATAGACAGCTGCTACGTCTGGAGAAATGAGAGAGCATAATCAGCTACGGTTCACCGCATGTTCGGTGCCTGCTAAAGCACAGGTAAAGGGTCATGAAGCAAAAAGATAAAACACAACAAGGCTCTGTTTGCATTCTGCGAGGAAAGCGCAGAATCCCACCCCGCCTACAACTAGTATTTTGCATGTATATGTCTAATTAAGGCTATTAACAATAACATCAGAAGGAGCATACACCTTTAGAGCTGTGCATCAGTTGAGGGAAAAGTATGTTCCCTAGTACCACACCTTCCCAGATGATGATGTTATCTGTTATCATTGGGATTCCTAGAGACAGGACAAGGCACAGGAGTCCCATTCCAGTACTCAGTTTAATAAAAATGCAGGGAAGACTTACATCATAAACTAGCGTTTCAGCTTTTTTCTTTTTTGGCTTCAAAAAAAAAAATGTTGCTTCATACAACTAATCAGAAACAAAGTAAGTGAAGATGGCTGCCTGGAAGCCTTCAGTTAAAGAAATAAGTGATGTTACCAGCTTCACAAAATCCTTGACTTCTGCTGCAGATAGTGACTCAAACAGTTCTGTGTTTTCCAGCAGCAACTGCTGTTAAGTATTTTCTAACCTGCACTTCCCTCCAGCAAGCATTGACCTGTTATCCTGCTGAATCCTTGCCAGAGAAGCAGACAGTTGCAGAAAATTCACCTCGCTGTTTTAAGCACAAAAAAACATCCCAATCATAAAGGTTGCCATAAGAAATCTCCTACTCAAACCCCACTTTACAGCATACTGAGTTTGTCCAGTTCCACGGGGGCTAAACACATTTTCCTTTGTGTTGTTCTACACTGCTTATTAAGAATGCAGTTCCAGTTGCCAACTATAACACACAATTCAAAGACTTTTCCACACTTCTTTAATGGGGTGAGCTCCAACGTAGGTGCATTACTGAAAAGCAGACTGAACTTTTGGTCTGAAGAGTGGCAGCAACAAAGACTCCATCAGCCACTCACTGTTTACACAGAGTCGACTCTAGAGATTTCAGTAAGGTAAGATAGATGTCATCACGAACTTGAATAGCTGTGTTACAATGAGATACTCAGCATCTCACGCATCTCAAATACTGAAGCGCCAAAAACACAGTGCTCGTAGCATCAAAAGTAACAATCAAAAAAAGCAGCAGGGGCACACAATGTCCTATGTGAATAGCAATATAAAACGTTCGACAAGTAAAACTCATGGTCAACAGTTCTCTCCGCCTGCATTTACTCAGGACCTTGTATCAACGAAGACCAGATTTGGACCAGCCTGTCTGAAATCAACAGCAAGAGGATCACATTAATACCGATTTGTTTGAATCACCACAAACATGGTTGAAGAATTGTAGCCTCATGAACAATTCGTGTTGTAAATGATGACAACCGTGGCATTGTAGTGATTTTACTTGAAGGTGGTTAGTTTTTCTGATTTTATGACATAGACAGGCCACACAGACATCAACATAAGCAAAAAATCAATTTGATAATGAAAGAGCTTACTGTAAGCTTCTTCCAGATCTTATTTCAACTCGGCCAAGAACAGCGTAACAAAAGTTGACTCAGCTCAAATCAAGTCCAGACTGTGACAGGAAGTCTACAAGCCAAGCAGGTTTTGGTTTTTGGTTGGTTTTTTTTTTTCCTCCCCCCCTCCATCAAAACTTTTTGTAGGGCAATTACTTCAACACTGAAAAGAATGCATGCTCTGCTGAGTTTGTTTTGCAGTTCACTTGGTGGAAAGTATTTCACCCTGCACTAACAGGACACTCTAGAAAAGAAAGTCTCAATTAGCAAACTACTGAGCACGAGGAAGGCTGGTGAACCTCCTGCTAAGATTCAAGAGATCTAGACAGCAAACTTGCCACCAGATTAAGCTAGGCATTATTTTTTTGAACAAAAGGCAGCACATTTGCCTGAATGATTTTGCATAGCAGGGCTGAAATAGCTATTTGTTATTAACCTACCCTGTTACATATAAGTACTTAATTATATCAACATAACCAGCTGCATTCTCTAGAAGAGACTCAAAACTCCTGAGAATCAAATAAGGAAACCACAAGAAGTTTTTCACAGATGAGCGCACAGTTCTACTGCTAACTGCAAAGGAGTAAAATACTTCAGGCACGTAGAGAAACCATAAACACTTACTACATTAAGTACTACCTTTTTGTCACCTCAGCAGTTCTCGCGCATTGTTTCAGGCAAAGATGCAAATAATAACAAACACAGCAAACAAACATTCCTGTCCTGCATGATCAATGTTCATTTGTCCCTACGCTGTTACCTGGCAAAAGAGATGTTAGATGTGTACCATTAGTCTTAAGCCACAGCACTGACAATAATAAAGACGTCAAATGTACAGCATGAGTTAAGGCAAAATTTTAGACATTACAACCAAGTAATGTGATCTAATACAAACACATGAAATCAAAGCTCACAAAGCTGTAAAAGCTACAAGATACACTTATCCGAAGGAGAAAAAAATAAAATAAACTCAGGCACTACATGCCACAAAAGTCAGTGTGGAGAAAACAGACAACACTCTAACTACTGAAGGAAATTCCTCAGCTGGGAGCTGCAGACACAAGTATGCCAGGACACAGGTTTTATGGAATGCCACCTCTGCTCGGGAGTAGAACAGTACGGGTTTTCATCCACTGTCTTGATGAAGTGAGGTGGCGATGACGCTACAAGCTGGTACCTGGGGAAGGGAAGAATTTCTGCTCGTCACCTAACACAGTGCTGTGGATATTGAAGAGCTAAACATCCAGAAAACAAGTCTCCCATGATGACAAAAAATGATCAGCTAACAGAACTGAAATTTTTTAATACCATAGCAACCAACTTCACAGACCTTAAAACTAGATTAGTCAGAAGATCAAAAGACTACTTTGAGGCAAGATTTGAAATAAAAAGGCAATTACCTAGACCTTTTATTCATCCAGTTCTTTGGGGCTTACTATTAGGAAGAACCACTGCAAAGCTTTTTCAAAAGTAAGCGTGTATTTTCCAAAGACCAAAACAAGCCGAGCTCGCTGAGAAAGTGGTGCTCGCCTGCAGGAAAGCTACACCACAAAGAACATCTAGACATTATCTCTATGTTAGAAAACAAAGACAGCACATAATTTGCCTAGAATAATCTTTACCCAAGTCATTCCGTTCCAACCATGACAAGCCAAAGCGGCACCAGCGCTAGAGAGATCTCCTTTCCCCCAGCACGAGGGAGGAGAAGATGGAAGCAGGGAAAACACAGCACCTGCCCACTGTCACAAGTGACCCAGTCTTTGCTTTTCAATATATGCAGCTATTTGAGGCAGTAAATCACCTTCTCATAACCAGACGTCTGCATAACAACAGCTTTCTCCATTCATCCTGAGCCAAGCTCAGACTGCACAGCCCTGCATCAAACTCTACTGTTTCCCTTGTATTTCCGTTCCTTTTCTCCTCGGTATTCAGAGCTGCAGCAAGCCAGGAGTGCCAGCTCACAAGAGGAAAGAGACTTGTAAGATAATCCCTTTTATTAAGCCAAACATCCCAGGCCAAACAGATGTATAACTAGCTACCACAAGTATCAGCATGCCAAGAACAGTACAAGACGAAAAAAAACACACCCCACCACAACCCAAAACCCACAAAAGTATCTTTCTCACATCAGCAGAAGCGCAGCGACTGTTAAGATCGTGAAAGATATGGAGAACTAAGAACCTGTGCTTAATGCTCTGCTCACAAGACAGCAAGTCCAGGGCCTAGCAGGAGAGAGACGATCTTACCCTCTAGTCGGCTCACACATGGCTTTAGGAAGATGAAAAGGGTACTTTTAAACATTGCTACATCCTGAGACGAAGCCAAAGGCTGCTGCCAAAGTAAGTAACCCAAATACAAATCAGACTTTTAAAGCGCATTTAGCATTTTACTTTAAGATTTAACTACAAAAGCCAGGAGGAAATTGGGCTTACACAGCCTGAACACAAGGAAAAACAAGAACTTCAGAACAAAGATGTGGCTAATCTCAGTTAAGAAGCCAAGCCCCAGGAGAAAAAGCTTCAGACCACGTTCCAGCCCCACCTCCATCATTTTCCTTTGCTGTTGCTCATACGGATTTTCAAAACTTAATCCCCTCAGTCCCTTCCTCCTAGGTTCAGTCAGTCCCTTCCACTGACTTTGATAGAGGCATCTTCCATTTTAACCATTTTAGAAGCAGGAGAGACCAGTCATGACCATTCAAATCAATGTGCATCTACCCCAAACCACAGTGAAAATCTTTGTTAAATTCAGGTTGAGACAGAATGGTATCTGGAAATTCCTAATACAAATGTGTTCAACTTGTACAGACTCTAGCATCCAGTTACAGCCCGATAATGAACTCAGCCTCTTAGAACTGTTACACAGTTTTACTTTAAGTTAGCTCAACTTCAAGCAAGGATAAGAATTGTCCTTTTTTTTTTTTTCCCCCCCTCTCCTTTCTTATGGATGTGAGAGTTCCTAAACTCCCATGCCATGTACAGGTGGCTTTGAAACATCACCAGGTCAATATTCCTTAGAAAAAAGGGAAGGTGTAAGCAAAGCTCTGGGCAAGGCTTAAGGTACATTTTCCAGGTTTCTGATCACTGCCTTTAAAAAAACAAATCCCTTTGCGTGTTGATATCTGAACCAGATAATAATGCTGTAGGCACTGTAAGAGCATCACCAGAATACTAACTGCCTACTCCTTTGCAATAGTAATGATTAGAGAACCGGAGCAGCCTCCATCCCACAGCTATGTACTTACCACCCTGAGAAACAGGCAGTTCCCATTTAAAAGAGCTCGCCAGAAAGCCAGGGAGAATGCCTAGAGATTTCTGGGACAAAAACAAACTATAAGGACTGAAGGAGATGGCCAAGTCAGTAAAATGCATCTTCACTATTTGCATTTCCTAAAAACTAACTATGTTTAATCCACAGCCCTCAATTACTTACAGCTCTGGTCAGGTAAACAGTCATTTGCTGCCGCAGCCCACACATCTCAAAAAAGGCACTGTAAATGCCAGCCTTGCGCAGGGGAAGGCTGTGAGAGATGGAAATAACATGCGTACGTGCTCAAATATGAGATAATGTCGCATGTGGAGTCAAAACAAAACCTTTGGCCTTCAACTCAATAAATTACAGAGATAAAAAGGAGAAAAAAATTAAAATAAATGGAGCTGCGGTAACAGATCACGCTTACCCACCTCTATGCAATCAAAAAGCTTCCGGGAGGCCTTCACATTTCCAGTCCCTTTACCAAGGAAGTAGAAAAACCAGAGAACAAGCACAGGGACTGAGCACACACGACCTTTCCTGCAACTACTGCATTACCAAAAGGGATGAAGACTCCAAGCACGCACTATTGTCTGGTTTCTCTTCTCCATCTACAATTTTAAAACTCAGGTAATTTCACTGGCACTATTTTATCAGACCACTTAAGGAGCTCGGGTACATACAGAGTGAGGAATATAACATTTATATGGAAGAAACGTGCCAGTTCCAATCCACCAAACGCGACATGCTTCCTAGCCTGTAAGTCACATCAGATGAATTTTCTGGCCTTTTACACTGACTGTGCATCTGAAATAACAGGAAAAGTTCTATTCTTAACATACACAGCTTTTAAGATTAAATTGTTTTGTTCTTAACCCAGCCTGCAACATTAAGAGAGCCATACTTCTCCCAGAGAGCAAAGCATTCAGGCTTAATTATACCGTCCCTGCCATAAAGGTGCTACCACAGAAACAGAACCATTCAGGATGAAGAAAGTAGCGGGAGGCCAAAACTTTGATCTCTAATCCCAAGTTAACCATGGCCCTTTGATCCTAGAAAAAAATGTTTAGCCTATAACGCGTTAGCTTTATATAGGTGGATACAATGCTTTAAATATTACATAATCTTTACAAATACAACACAAGTAAAGCTCAACAGTTATGACATCAAGTTAATTCACTGATTAATCAAACCTAAGGTATGTTTTAACATTAAAATTATGCTAATAAGCCAGAAAAGAGAGCCACACTGGTTATTTTCATACCTGCTAATGTTTCCTACCTCAAATCCAACAACTCAGGCATGCTTTAAATGCAAATCATCATTAATCATGCAAAAATTTTTACCTAGCAAATATATTAATATTTCATGGGTTTATTTATACTATAACCACCATGAAAATTAGTTTAATAGGCAGCCCATAAAAAAGGGATTAAAGGCTGCAGCCTGTGTTGAGTGAAATGCAAGCTCTGAAGGCTCTCTAGAAACAGGCTAGCAACCAGAATGGTTTCAGAAAAAAAGCACTTTAAAGCACATTTTTGAAAAACAGAAGTATACACCAGCTCATTCTACTCCTTTTACATCTTGGCATAAAGTTATTTGGATAACAATTAGAACATCGATGACAAAATTTAAGTGACTTAAAAGAGTAACGTATCTAGTGCACACATAATTTTAACTAGAAGGAAATTAATTCATCTGGAAAATGCACCAAAACATGCATTTGAGTCTGTTTTCTAAATACAGTCAAATATGTTGAAGCCGACTAGTTCTGACCACCACCTCCTCCAACTAAGACGCACCACTCCCTTTCTCCTGTGAGGAAAGGCAAGCAGCAAAGCCTGATTGTCCCTTCATTTCTGTTTTTCAGAAGAGTTTTACACCTGCAGAAGTGGACTCTGCACTACATCAATTGAGCATTTCATTGACTTGATGGAAAATCAGTGGTAAAGTATTTGATATCAGTCGGGGAAGGGGGGTCTGACTTTCTAAAAAGAGAATTCTGAAAATATGCAGTGCTCAAATATCTGCGTTGACAATACGTTTAGCCTCTCATAACCAAAACTACAGGATTTGGGGGTTTGGTTGGTTTTGGGGTTGTTTGGGGGGTTGTTATGGATTTTTTTCTTGTTGCAGGTTTGGGGGTTTTTTTACTGTTTTCTCTTGTTTCAAACTATTCTTTGCCGAATATTTGTGTTAAAAAGCTTCTCTCAACATTCACCTCACAAGACAGACGAACTACCCAGCAAAAACAAAAGAGGACATACTTTAAACACATCCACAGTAACAAATCAGCGGGTACTGAATTAACATGATTGCATTCACACTGGCTAACAAAACAAGCACATCTTGCTTGTTACGAGAAAAGTAAGAATATCTTAACACCTATGGAAAAAAGGCTGCAGAAGCAGCCTAATTGCATCAAAAAAATCTTCTCTGCTACTTATCACAAAGCAGTGTCCAAATACTGTCCTCGCTGATGTTGTCACACACACAGCAACTCCCCCAAAGTCTCCGTTTACTATAGCCTGACTTTTTTTTTTTAATGGGCTTGTACGACTTCCAGTTCCCCATCCATTTTAAAATGTAATTGTCACTTTTCTGGTATTGTCCAAACAAGCTGTCAGATGCACTACGGTCAAAATTAAAAGTTATATCAACAACAGTAACAGCTAATACATCACTTATTTCCTCTGCTGTCACCTCCAATGCAAAGGAAACGTCTGAGACAACATCTGACCCTGTTCCCTATCACCTCATGTGCCACCCAATGTTTACAACTCATGACTTTTACTCGGAGCCCAGACATCAAGAGTTGAACAGCAGGGATACACAGAAATCAGTTATTTTAATTAATTTCCCAGAGCAGCACTCTGGGAAGTCATTTTTGCATCAGGATACAGCCCATCACATCTGCGATATGAACTGTTGAGTCTAAGACCAGCTGACAGGGTTCTTTACAGCCTGACAGACAAATACGGGCAAGGCTGCGGGCAGGCACCTTCGGAGACAAAATTCCAATCCAGAGCATCCCCGAGACAGCCTATCAATGCCTGGGATGTCACCCCAGGAAAATACTCACCTTCAGCACTGGGTATCAGACAGCATTACAGCTAGACAAGAGGAAGAGCCAGTAAACTACTGACAAGGCTGGCTTTGAAAGCGGAAAAAGAAAACAACAAGCAAGACGCCGCATTCAAAAGGAGAGCAGTTTTCGTGAGATAGGCAGAACCGGCATCAGGGCTTGTACTTGCTGCAAATAAAGCATGATGCGAGGCATCCCTCCATCTCTCACTTCCCCCTGCACACCCCTGTGCGCTGGCCCTGCATTCACCCCCCCTCCGTGAGCCCGCTCACTCAGTAAAACGACAGAACTATTCCAGCAGAAAGCTGATAAACCAGACGATAAAAAGGTCCGCCTCACTAAAATGGCAGAAAATCAGTAAGGACTGGAACTATGAAAAGAGAAGGGAGGGGCCACGCAACTGGAAAGAAAGGAACAACAAGAGCTTGCCTTTTTGGCAGGCTGGTAGCTTGTGAGCCACCTCCTCTAAGCGCAGCTTCCGAAATGGTGCCTCCTTATCAGGGGGTCCAAAAGATCCCAGGCAGGCGGAGAACCCAAGTGAGGGACAAGTTATTCATACAGCAAATGTCAGTGTGTTTTATAACAGTGACAGATGTTACATCAGGACTTAACAAGCTTGCCATAAGCATCTTGCTAAACTACCTGCCCAAAACTAAAACACGAAGTTAGGTAAAAACACAAATTATTTTTGCATTTTAAGCAAGGAAGCGATCACCGACGGTTATGGGTTCAAGACTCCCCTTGATGAGAGTAACCATTAAGTCACTGCCATCTGCTGTCTCTGCCATGTCGGACAAGAAACAAGCGCAGGTTTTTCCTGGCTCCATTTCAACCTGATAAAACACCATTAAAACTGACCCAGCCGGCCAGTCCTGGACTTCACAGCAGAGAAATCAAGAGCTAAACAGACCTCACCACCAAATGATCTCAGAGACGCTTCCCCCTTCTTCAAACTCAGCACGAACCACCAAGGAATGAATGAAGGGACAGGGCTAGAAAAGACCCTGAGGTGGCAACTCAATTTTTTGCTCTTTGAGGGAGACTTAAAACCACTCACGGCAGCCGTCTGGGGAACAACAGATTGCCCAGCCAACCTCCCTGCATAAAGTAAGCCGGGTTTAAAGATTGAGGATTTAGTTTGATACAGGGACAAACAAGCACGGGAAACCAACCACCTCTGCAGCCGAGCTCTACTCTGAACCTTCCAAAAATAAATAAATAAAAAGAATCTTCTCGGGTCACCACCAGGCAGGCACCTCGCCTCAGCCCCACACGGGGCCACCTCGCCTCAGCCCCACACGGGGCTCTCTCTCGACCTCTCAAAGCAGAATAACCCTGAAAGGCACCAAAACCGAACCGAAGCCGAACCCTCTCCCCGCCAGGAGGGCGCGGAGCCCAGGGGTGCAGATGAAGAGTGGGGGTTTTCAACCACCCCCCGCCCGTCTGGGGCCGCCCTGCCCTCACCGGCCCCTTCACACGAAGCCACCACAGCGGCGGGGGCGCAGCGCGGGAAGCGCGGCCGGCGCCGGCCCGCAGCCAAACCCCCGGCTTTTAAACCCCCCCAACCCCTGAGGTAAATAAAGGAGGGCGGCGCGGGGCGCGCTCGCTGCGGAGCGGGGCGGCGCGGAGCCCCGCTCTTTGTTCGCCGCCGCGGGTAGGCCCGGCCCCCAGCCCTCACCTCACGGACGTCCTGCAGGCACTCGAGGACGGCGAGGTTGTTGGCCCAGCTGTGCTTGGAGCAGAGCCGCACCACGTCCTCCCGGCACACCGCCTCCTCCGACAGCTTCCACCCGCTGCCCGAGCCGCCGCCGCCACTGCGGGAAACCCGCGGGCCCGCCGCCCCCGGCCCCACCGCCTGCCCCGCTAAGGGCTGGCTGCCGCCGGCGGGGGCCGCGGGAGGAATGCCGCCCACCGCCGCCGGCCGCGCCGCCAGCGCCAGGAGCAGGAGGAGCGCCGGGCCCGGGCAGCGGCTCCGGACACGTCCGCACGGCGCCATCTTGGATCCGCCACCTCCGGCGCGGCCGCCCGCCCACCCAGCGGCACGCACGCCGTATGCAAATCAGCGCGCCGGCTGACGTCACTGCGCCGCGCCCCCCTCCGGCGGGAGACGCCCACACCAACGGCGCGGGGGTGGGCGTGGCTTGTCAAGGCCACGCCCCGCCGCAGTGGCCCCGCCCCGCCCGCCGTCGCCTCAGGAGGTGTGGAGGCGCTATCATGGCTCCCGGCGCTATCAGGGCCCTCGGCGCCATCACAGCCCTCGGCCTCCAGGGCGGCCCAGCAGCCGCCATCACAGCCCCACAGTGGCCCCCACAGCCCGCCAGTTGCGCAGGATGGTGGCGGGGGGAGGCGAGGAGCTGCGCCCCCCAGCACGCTCATGCCTCTGGTAAGGCCTCACCCAACCCCGCACCTCCCACAGCCGGTATTCAGCAGCTGTGGCCAGGTTTTGCCTCAAAAAATCTCTCAGTTCACAGCTGTGAAACGGAGTGGGCAGTGCACTCCTCCTCCTCGGGGAGAGGCGTTAAAAGCCCGAGAGGTTCTTAGCAGTCCCGGTGATGGAGGGTGTAGGAAAGGCTGTGAGGAAATGGTGCTCAGAGCTGGGTTGGGCTAACGGAAAGCCCAGGTCTACATACGGAACAGTGAAGAAAAATTACTGAATATCCGCTAAAAAAACCCCCAAAAAGCTTGAATAAAACATTGGAGAGGAAAAAATGCCAGAATATTGACTGATGATTGCCTACCAGGCAGGATGCTTGTGGGCAAGGGCAGGGTAGCCCAGCCCTGGGGTACCTCCAGGGAGCAGGCAGCTGAAAAAGGGTGGAAAAATCGCCTTTAGGGGTGCCACAAGGCTGCTGGTTTTAGCGTTTGGTGGGTTGGCTACACCTTTCAGTGCAGGACCATCTGTTTTGGGGCTGGGTTATTGCATGTCATGCTCGATCGTGGCTCCGGGCTTTCTTCATGGGGATGGAGAGAAATGGGTGTTCCCGTAACAGTGATCTTGTCCCCCAGGCGGGATGTGCAGTGGGTGATCCCACTGTAGATGGGATCTACAAGTTCCTCCGAGGGCAATAAGGGGGAGTTGGATGCCGAATTCAGTGACGGATCATCTAAAAGCTGTATCTGCAACAGCACAGCCTCCGCTGGAGCAGTGTTTTTGGTAATGCTACGGCCGCCTCCACCCCAGCAGCCAGACCTCTGAATTTCACAGTAAAAAAATACCTGTCCGGCTGTTGGTCCAGCAGCAGTGGTGAAACACAGGTCCACCACCAGCTCAGTAGTCACACCTTTTCGGGTGCCCTCAGAGCCTCCCAGCAGCAGGATCTCCCCAGGCCAGCTCACAGCACCCTCGCAGGATGGGTTTGCCCCAAAACTTCAGTTTTGCTTCCAACAGATCGAAACAGGGGGCGGGGAGAATCCCATCTTAATTCCGCTGCCTGGTTGACTCCAGGAGTAGTTTTCCCAGCACAAGCCGGCATCGATCTGAATTCAGGAGTTTTTTGCCTGGATGCCAGGGCGCTCCACAAGTCTGCCATGGCTCAGTGAACTGCGGGGACGCCAAGCTGTCAGGCTGCTCCCTTTTTGCCCCAGGCTGCTGTGGGCAAATCCCTTCTTTTGGGGATGCCAGCAACTGTCTTGCCCACACCAGAAGCTACCAGAGCAAGCTGGAGCCCACTGTGGCCCCCAGCCTTTTCCAGGTGGAGATGAGGGCAGGAGAGAGAGAGGGGGTTCAGCTGGCAAAGTCCCCATGCTTCTTGCGTTCGAGTGTCACGCTGGGACACGGCGCTCGGGAAAGTGGCTTTGTGCTGGCACCCGGGGGGCTGCGCAGCTGGGAACACTTAAAAGCCAGCAAAATCCAGCCATACTTGGCAGCCCGTTTGGCTTAGTGGAAGTTATTTGAAGAGCTTGCCCAGCACAAGAGCTGGCTCCGCTCCGCCATCCATCACAGGGCGAGGACAGAGGGGAGCAGGGGAGCTGGGTTACAGCTCCCTTCTCCTTCCCACACCCTTGGGGCTTCTCCGGAGACTCGCTTTTTGACAGGTGGCAGCAACCCGTGTCCTTCCACCGAGCATCCCGTGCTCTTGGGAAACCTCCTCCCAACCTCGGATTCTAACACCCTGCGTAACCTGCCATTAAACAAGCGTTTCATAAAGAGCCTGACACTCACCACGTCCGCGCAGCAAGTTAAAGAAGGAAGCGGTATTTCTTTGCACGTGGCAACATCTCTGCCCGTGCAATAACCCCAGCGGCTCGTTGCAACTGCAGCCCCTCTCCCTCCGCACAGGCTCGGTGCCTTATTGCCACATTTTAAGTGTTTTATCAGCAAGGCGCTCAAATGGTGGGTGCTGCATTAAGTGCTTGCAGCCCCCTGCTGTTGTAGTGGGCAGCATATTTAAGTCGTGTCACTTCAAGCGATGAAACTCATTTATATAGCACCCAGCTCACAGGGCTGAGCTGAGCTGCTGGGACGCCTCTCGCTCCTTCCCAGCAGTATCCTCACCCTCCAGCTTACCGCCTCAGGGAGAAGAAAAGCTCTTCCCTGGTCCACGCAGAGGAGCCACTCCAATTTTTAACTGGCTACAGACCGCTCGCTCCCATGTGACCATGGACACCACTCGGAAGCTCGGCTCGGTCTCCGCACCGCACACTGAGGCCCTCTCCCTTGTAGGCAGACTGGCTCAGCTGCTTCCCTCCGGTGCTAAGGGTCTCCCCAAAACTCCAGCTGATGATCGTCTCCACCAATTAAACGCTGTTGCAGAGAACTTAGTTGGGTGCTTCGTTACTGCTACCATTCAGAGCCTTTTCTTGATGGCTACCGCAGCAACACCAGCCTGCTATTTCGTGGTTTATTTACACGACACGCGCAGGTTCGGCCCCGCTTTGTTTCAGCTTTTCTCGTAGGTCAGAGTCCTGCAGCACCGTTGCTCATCCTTGTTAGGAGATAACCAGATGGCCACAGCAGCATTTAGCTTCTGAGGAAGCTGTGGACAAACAGGACATGATATTCCAGTTATAACCTCGTGAGCGTGAAGCGTGAGGGGAGCTTTGTGCTTCTTACGCACAACTCTTCATCCAGCCCCACGTGACGTTGGTGTTTTTCCACAAAAGCGGTGCTGTTGACACATCTTTGCTTCATGAAGCATCGGAAGCCCCAGGTCATTCCTGCAGAGCCTGTTGCCCCCCGTATTTATGCAGCTCTACGTTGCAGTTAGCACCTACCTTTGTATTAAAAAATAATAATAATAAAAAAAGGGCAATTTTCCAACCTGCCACAATTCTTTCCCAATCCACCTTCTGCCTTCCTGAGCACTCAGTGCCGCTCCCAGCTTGACGCTGTCTGAAGCGCAGGGGGCTCACTCCCCCTTCCGCCACTAATAGAAACGCCAAATTGGACTTGATGTGAGACTAAATCCCCTGGACCCTCAAATTAATCATGCTTCACTGGGTGGGATAATCACTGAAATTAGTTTGAGGAGTTTGTTCCCTCTTGACCAGCACAGGCTGGAGCTGCTAAGTTTGTCCTCAGGATTAGATAAACATTTTAGGGCATAGTTCCCCAAACTCCTCTCTTTGTTGTTGTTTTTGGTTTGGGGTTTTTTTGTTATTTAGAGGCACTGTTTTGCTAGAGACAAATAGGATAGGAGCAACATCCCACATCCCCTTGGTGTTCTCAGGATGCTGCTGCGCCTCCAAGATTTTATCAATTAACCCCTCCCCTGCACCAGAGCACGAGTTTCCTGCGGGCACCCACCGCTCCATAACGCCAGGGCACCCGCAGTTCATCCCAGCGCAGCCTCTTCCTTAGCAAAGAGAAGGAACGTGAGCGCTAGGCGTTTCTGCCTTCTCAGTGTTATCTCTAAATACCTTCAACTATCTCAAAAGCAAATAAACAATGATAAATACTGTTATCTTGAGCCAGGGAGGCTGTTTACGCCACCCTGCTTGACTCTGCAGGCTGAGCGCCTGCCGGGGAAGACAGCGGCTCAGCGGAGGGGCAGGACCCCTGCCAAGGTGCTGCAACCCGCTCCGCTCGATTTCGCCGGCAACTCTGCAATGTTTAGGGATGCGGCTGGAGTCAAAGGGTCTCTGAGCACTTCACTAATTCCCATTTTAGCCAGGAAAAGCCTTTAGTGCAGATTTGCTAACAGAAAGTCGAAAGTGCCATCCCAGCAGGGGAGACCTTGCCCCTTTCTCCCCACCTCGCTCGGCAGGGAAATCTGTTCTTTCCGCATTTACTAGTTCTGGCATTCAACACACATCAAACCCAACAGAAAACTAGTTTTTGCCAGCTCATTCCTTTGTTTCCCCCCCTCTCCTCTTCCTCCTTCCCAAATTCCTTTTCCTCGTATTCTCTCTCCTTCATACACCCGCAGAAAGCCAGGGCTGTTAAGGGATTTGCTGCCTCAGTCGAAAATCTGCTCATCTACATTAGCAAAAAATTGTGTCACGTCTCCTTGCAAACCAAAAAGGAGAACTAAATGACATGCCACTGGGATGCTCTGGCTACCTCAGTGTAACAAGGTTCAGATTAAGCTGCTTGTTTCATTTGCTGCATTGCCTGGTTTTAATCCAATTTGGTTCGGGACACATAAAATAGCCGCTTTTCCGCCCTCGGGGAAGCGGCGAGCACAGCCGGAGCCAAGCAGAGCGCTGGCAGGTCCTGCCTCGTGTGCAGGCACACCAAGCTGCGCTCACTTCTCCGCTCACAATTTTTTAGCGCTACCTTTTGTCATCTGCAACATTTTTTTCATTATTTTTATTGCAATCTAACCCCCAAGTCACTACAAAGCAATGGCTAAAACACAAGGGTAGATGCTATGGCAGCAGAGCCCCCAGGGTGCAGAGGCTGGGCGCAGGCAGGGGGCTGGCTGCTTCCCGCCACCCCCTGCCGAGGGTTTTGCTCCCTCCGCAGATAACCCGGATCACTCCCGTTAGAGGGACAGCCCTTCTCCAGAAAGCTCAGCTCCCTCCGGCTCTGGGGGTGCTGCACAGGCTGGATTGCGTTCCGCTCCAGCGCAGCCCCACGAGTTTCCTGCCAAGCTGCCACCACAGCCAGCTCTGGGCAACGCTGTCCCTCGGGCTTGGGTTTTGCAAGAATTAAAATTGGGAAAGGTGCTCCCTTGTAACAGCCTGGGGCGGGGGCCCGAAAAAAAGTTAAAAAAAGAAATGCCTGTGCACAGCTAAGAGCAAGGAAGCACAGCCCTGCCCGGTTTTACCTATCGCCTCGCATCAGATTTACTACAGGAATTGCCAAGGGGCCGCCCTGCTCCACGATAACAAAAATCTTCCCAGAGACAGAGGCAGAAATAGCCACAGAGTGGCTTATTGCCTAAAACACCAGTGAAACAGCTTGGCCTCTAATGACAGCTGCCCTGCGTCGTGCAGAGACACTGATTTTTATTTCCTTCCATCCCAGAATCTTCCCCCTTTGATTCCAAAGAGATGAGCAAATGTTTAATTAACACATTTGACCTTTTATCAGTCCTCAATGCTGATGGCCTTCACGCAATTTAGGTGCTCGTTTCCAGAGCCTGCTGCAAACCTGTGACTAGGGCAATGTTACAAGGTTCTTCACATCTCAAATATTTGAAAGTTTTCTTACAGTCTGGATTTGAAAACTGAGAGAACGTGAACGTGCTGTCTTCCATTATTACTTTAATAGCATTTAAGTTTATACTGTCCTACAGGAATAAGAGGTACAAAGTAGAAAACAAGCGCTACCTAGCAAATCAAAAGCTGAGAGGCCTTTTAATTCCTTTTCCTGTATGTGCTTCACACTTTCCCCGTTTCTTGCGGGAGGAAGGGGTTGAAGTTGCCCGAGCATAAATGAGGCCTCAAAATGGCTGAGGACAAGCAGCTCATTGCACTAAGTTGGCAGAGAAGCAGCCCGCTCCTTCTGGTTTTAGCTGGCGTTACCGGGGTCCTTCTCTCAACATTCCTCTTTCTACTAACCCTTTGTTTCTGATCATCGCTGAAATACCAAAAAGCCTCACGTCAGTCAATTTATTTCCAGTTAAAAGGACGTCCCAGGTGCACGGCCTGACTTTGCTCAACCCTTTCCTCTCCCCTCGCCTGGTCAGAGCAGCGTGGTTCAGCCAGGTCTCTCGGTTCGCTAAAAGCCTCCACTATTTCACTTGGAAGCTAAGCCTTACTTGGAAATAACACAGAGCATGAGAAACCTCACCCACATACAGGGATGCTTGTTTACCTTCACAAGACAGGCAGTGTATATCGCCAAGACACATTTTCAAAGTACAGCAACAGCAGCAGTGATATTTAGTAACTATAAACCTTTTATTATTACAGTATATAAAAATATAAGAACAAAATACCATACAGAAAAATATAAAGTTAAGCAGAGATCATCTCAATCTCATTTTTAAGAGGTAAGACATGAACGGGATCATACTGTGCAAGCCCCAGACTTCAGAAAATAAAACTGTTCTGGCAGTTTAAGTGGTGGCACACTCAATCCGAACAGGACGGATGCTGCTTACCACGGCCAGAGGCAGAGGTGTGCCAAGGGATACATCTCCAGCACGGGGAACTTGTCTCGCAACTTCCAACAGCCTTGCGGGTTTGCTTTTGTTAAACATAAAATGAAACTAAGTCCTTTTTTGTGATCTGAGCTAAACGTTCTTGCACCCCGCAGCGTGTTTATGGTAAGGGTGCCAAGAGCCCACCGTACCTGGCCGGCGCATATCCCCTGACCTGCGATCCCACCCAAATGGGCTCACATTTACGTAGAGCAGCGAGTCTGCAGCACACTCACACACAAATACAACTGGGCAGCTGGCTGTGACTGGCCAGCGAGCTGGCAAACATGGTTTAAGGAAGGCAAAAGGTCAGTGAAAGCAAGCTGATGAAATCCCTGAGTTTCCTCATAGGAGAAAAAAAAAACCTAAAAAGAAAAAAAGCAGCCAGCATTGTTTTCCAAGGTACTGGCTGTTTGGATATATTGCTGTCTTCAAGGAAGGACACCATGGACTGCAGCAGCCAACAGTACAAGAATCATCTCCCTCCTCTTCACCTGTACTTCTCTAGTTCCATTTTCCACAATCAAACTGTCCAAGCTTGCTTGCGGCTGAAGCAGGGAAGAGAGAAGAGGAAAGAAACGGGCGCAGAGAATTAAGGCATTGCAGTGCAAAGTACATGCTCACGGAAAAAAAACACACAAAAAAGGGGTTCTCTGTAGATTTTTCCAAGGCTGCTCCCTCCATGGCCAGAAACCAGGGTCTGAGCTCATCAGGGAACAACTGCCAACTGACCCCAGACCTTCAAGAGAACATGTTCTTATGTTCTCTAAAGCGGTGAACTTGCTTTTACGCCGAGTATCAGCCACGCTAGCAAGGTGCCAATATCGTCACCTTTTCTTCACCCAGTAATCACGGCAGGACTCCACGAGAAAGTGCAGTGGGAGGTCTCAGGTCTTCGAGTTCCTCTTATTTTGTTGATTCGTAGAAGAGATTTGCAAGTCCCTGTGCCATATTTGCACTGGAAAAAAAAAACAGCGGCAACACACGCTGGAGACAGTCCAAGTATTGCTGTGCTGAGGCAGCTTGCAGAGCTTGACTGAAGAAAATTGACCAAAGAAGAAATAAGGGCAGCCCTAAAAAGGAAAAAGGGGGAAGAAGGGAATTGCTCCAGGCACCAGCACGTCCCAGTTCCTGCCTACTGCCAGAAAGGTGCTGTAGCAGCTCCTGGATCCTGTAAGCAGCACGTGCAGGACAGCAGGGTCCAGGACTGTGCGGTTGCGTAGGGTTGGTTAATCAGCAGCATATTTGGAAGGCGCCTCTGTGGCAGGCGTGGGGACCATTCTCACTGCCATTTGTAGATCTTCACCGTCTTCTCAGTCAGAGTAGCCAGGAGGTGGGTTTGGTTCACTTCCAAGGGGCAGATATCCAGCACGGGCAGGTCAGCCTGCAGCTTCTGCAGCAAGGAGCCACTGCCAGCATCCCATAGCTGTGGGACAGACGAGGTCAGACGCTGCAGGATCCCCCCCTCCCATCCAAACCAGATCTTGCTCTCTCTAGAGAGAGCAGACCTTCCTCAAGTTACTTACAGGACCCTACCTCTACTTTCACACCCTGCTCAGGTGTTCTCTAACAGACTCACCGCACAGTGTCACCCTGACTGCCCTCCTCCTCTGACCCCAACTCAGGAGCTCTCATGCAGCCTCTTGTCCAACCTTCTGGATCTGAGCTGCTTTTTTGTACAAAGGGCAACCCGTTCCTCACCTGCCCCGCCATTCCTGAAGATCCTTCATCCATCCCTCACAGCACTTACCACATTGGCTGTCCCACCCAGTCTCTGTTACACCAGTTAGCGCCCAGTTGTGCCAGTGTGCCCAGTTTCATTCCTCTGGTGGACAACGGGGGCTCGGTGCCTGCATTCCTAATGGATGTGGACCACAGGCCTTGGCTAATATTGGTTGTCCCACGCTAGCAGAAAATGAGACCTGCTGTAGCAGGTACAACAGACCAACCCGCACAGGGTAACGTGTGTGACAATTCCCACCAAAACACACCCATGCTGTGCCCAATCAGGCTTCTCTCCTAAGAATTCCAATAAACCCCTCCACCACGCTGAAAGGAATGAGATATACCAGGGCAGAATTAGATGCCTCATCACCAGCACACACAAAGACGCTGCCATCCTCCTCCGGGCTCTGAAAAATTGCATTTTTGGTCAGCAACTTGCAGGTGGGCCCAGCGCTGAACGTCTGAACCGGGTTAGAAGAACACACCACGTCTTCAGAGGCCTCCGTCTGCGGGCTGCAAGTCAGTTGCATCATCACACAACGCACGCATGGGTTATTTTTACCTGCGTGGCAGAAATAAAAAAGGTTAACCTCGGGAAAATTTAATTGCAAACAATTTTGAACTGTAGAAATACAAGCAACACCACCCTGCAGCTGTTTCCTTTTGCCCTCACCCAATTCTTATCTATGTGCAGATGCTCATTGCTCCAGCTAGGGCAGGTGCTATGTTCCTGCTGTGCTCTCGGCACCGGAGCTGCTGTTCAAGTCAAGGAACAGCCAGCCAGAACGGACACGAGCAGCGTGCCGCAGATGCGCGCCGTTACGTACTGGGCCTGTATGTGGCGAGGCAGTGCCGAGTGCTGATCTCCGTTTGAATATCGATGCATCCTCCGGGTTCCAGTGGCAGGTGATGAGGCCGGTAGGAGTTGCCAGCTTTCTGTTCCCAAAAACAGGCTCCTTCCAAGGTCCCAGCTAGTATTCCACCACAAGGCAGAGACGCCGAGGCCATCCGGGGCAGATAGGACAATGACACCATGGGGCACCTGAAAGGGCAATTGGCGAGGGTCAGCGCTGCCAGCTGCAGCCATGCTGGCGTTCTGCCTCACCTCTCTCCAACCACACTGCAAAGAAAGGGCCTAAGCAGGCTACAAAATGGTCCTTTCAAGCAAGGAACCCCAATGGGTTTGTCAAAAATAAATAAAATTCAACTTAACTACTGAGTCTTGTGTTTTAAGGAAACATCAGACAGTCCACATCAGATGGCTGTAACTCAGCACTTGATTCCCTGAGTAGAAGAGCTGGAGGCACCAGTGTCTCATGCCTCCTTGTAATTTGTGCGTTCCAAATTAAATACTAAACCCAGGTCCAAAATAAACTCAGTTCTCCTGCTTAGGCTGCACCAGTGGGTCTGTTTCTGATCCCTGTGTGCCTTAAAAAGTACGAGCGCTTGGCACCTGCACCTAATTTATACATATACCATGTAACCTTATGAGAGACTTCTCACATCTGTGCTGCATTTGAATTTTTTGAACAAGAAACCTACATAAAGCAATTTAAACTATTACAATTGCTGTGTGATTCGTGGAAGAAGCTATGTTTAGCTTAATGTATATTAGCGAAGCTGACAGAAATGAAAAATCCTTATGCCATACCTGGACTTCTGAGGGACTAGTTCCTGGACGTGAGAGTTTGTGTCTCTCAAGTCATAGATCATAATGGAGCCATTGACCAATCCAGCGTAGATGTAGTTTGTGTCATCCAGACACCAGCAGCAGCTCCAGACAGGACGGCCAGCGTTGTACGTCTGCACCACAGTGTTTGTTGCCAAGCTGCAGAAGAAAAGCAGAGTGTTGGCCCGTTGCACAAGCATCTACTGATGAGAAAATGGCATAATTAAGGTAAGCAAGTCTAGCTTTTTAAAGTCTTTAGACAGAAGCATCTCTCTTTAGACTGAACTCTCAATTAACTCCTCCTTTACTCCAGACGTGAATCTGGAAAATCTAGACAGAATAATCACTTGGATTTTGTCAAGCAATTTATAATTCTTCCAGGCCAATGCTGCTTTTTCCAGATTGATCTTTAGAGACTGGGAAAGGAAATCTCAGAGCAGGGTCTCAACTGCCTTACTGGAAAGGAAAAGCTAAGTTACTTTTCTGGAAAGAATTAGGAGAAGTGATTCTAGTGTAATCCTGTAATATCACATATTCCTGAGATAACAGAGCTCATCTCTTCAGACTACATCTCTCATTAATTATTTCCCTCTTTTTATGCGAGAGGAACAGTGCTTATGCCTCAAAAGGATCCAATTTAAGCAAGTGAGACCGAGTGGGATAAAGACAGTTAAAGGCAGATTTACAGTGTTAATTCTTTAGAAACTCAATTTGTGGAACAAAGAAGAGGGGAGCACGCAGAGAAGCACAACCCAGAATGGCTGATGTAGTTGGTGTCAGGTTGGAATTTGCAGAGGGCAGCGTTGTCAGCACAGGGAGAACAGTGCGAGACAGAGGACAGCAGTGACTCTGGATATCCTTTACAACACGTGGGTTTCTCCCCGGGAAGGTGATTACGCTCAGAACTCTGGAGAAGCAAGTAATTGCTCCCAGGTAAAGCCAAGCCTGGCTGGGGAACCAAGGAGCGACTGGTTCAAAACAACAGGGAAAAAAACCCCAACCCCCGAAGTCACAGTACTATTTTAAACACTCGCAAGACAGAACAGGAGACTTAAGGACATCTTGGATAATTCCTTTTGGTAGGATGACTATGAAATCAGTAACTAGAGAAGAAAGATGACCAAAGGGGGAGTTTTCTTTTAGAGGGAGACTGAAAGAAGTATGAAGATATTGCTGAAGCAAGCACTTAACTCCAAGACATTCCGGGATCAAGCACAAAAGCAAGAGGATCACAAGTTCCGATGCAGCCAGCCAGGCAGACATGGGAGTCAAGTGTCTGAGCAGATACTGCAACAAGAAGCCACTCTCCAGGTTAAACCACGAAAAGAATATCAACCTCATCGGTTAGAAGTCTGACATGCTGACTTCAGCAGCAGAGACGGTTTTGTTTGCTTTTAAGTAGCCTAGCAAACATTTCAACATGGTAACAGGAAAGCAACATTCTTTACATTTTTGTTGCAGGCTTAAGTTCTCTTCATTGCTCCACTGGTGGGAAAGAATTGGGACTAATCAGTCATGTAACAGACACATACCATGCCTGACCCTACATAACAGACATGCGCATCAGGATGTTAATATAACTCGGTAAGAATCTATCATCCAACAAAGTTTTGAAGCAGCGTAAGCTTGAAGGGCAGTAGGAAGAAGACACACTCATAGGCTGTAAATTCTAACAGGACTGGACACATTTTTCTCTCAGCTTCGCATAAGTAGTCTCCAACCTGCTGCTTCAAGTCTCTGCTCGCTCTAGAGAACCTGTGTTCCTCTAGCCCGCGCTCAACAACGCTGCCTACACACTTTATATCGCAGATGAATTCCATGCTCTGCAGGAAGTTTAAAAGCCAACGTTGGTGCAGGGAAGAAAGCACCCAACCTAAACACCCCTTATTTCTGTTTTACACCGTGCAAGTTCCCATGCTTCACATTTTCCTGCAGCAAGAGAAAACCAAGCGGACAATAAATTTCACATCTATACATCATGCCGTGTTTTTTCTCAACTCAGTTTGGCCAATCCACCTTGAATTACTTGCTTTCCCCTGAGTTCTCCACAGGAAAGTTATCAGCAACAGGTAGCTCCGTAACACCTCCATGTGAAAGATCTGAAGGCATGAACAAGTCTTTCTCTGTTAGTTCCCACGTGCAGGAGGAATACACAGACCTGATCTCATCTTAGCAGCATCTTTCGGAAAGCAGAATAGCGAGTGCCACATGACATTTCTAGCAAGACTGAACAAAACCCAATCCAGTCATTTGCAGGCAGCAAAACTGCGCTGGGATGGGTCGCTCCCCCTGGCAGGGCTCACCTGGTGAGTTTGAGAGTGTTGTCCAGAGCAGCGGAGAGCAGCAAGCCATCTGCTCGCCGGCCAAAAGCCAGTCCCCGAATCTGTTTGCTATGGATGGGGATGTACTGACTGCTCTTCAGGTTGGCCACACTCATCATCTTCACACCACAACCTGTCCCAGAAGAAGGATAAAGCAGGTTATCACGAAGCAGCATATGTGTAGAACTAGCAATTCTACGCCCAAACTACAATGTCCGTACTGAAGCCTGTGGTGGGATGAACACAAAAGTTATTTGCTGTTCCGGATAAGAACCGCCACAAAACATTCTTTAGTTCAAATGGCAAATCCCTAAGGATCCCAGCCAGCAAGAGCAAACTCAGTATCAGCGTTACAATTCTTGTTACAAGAGCCTGCTGCTCTTTAGCCCGTTTCTTCAAAGACATTCTTGACTAGATAAAAACACACACAGTAGGATTACACAGCTATTTAAAAGAACAAGTGTCATTGCAAAGAATGCTTACAGGTGAACTTCACCTGCATGCTACAGGAGTCACCACAAAGCCTCCATTCAGACAGTCATTCCCTGGCTCCAAAAGCCAGAAAAAATAAGGTCAGTTGAATTCAATTTTGTTATGCTTAGATAAGGCTTATTAATCTCCAAACCATTAAACAAATAAAGTAAATTTCATCATTGAGAAAGCATTGGAGTACTTCGCAAATAAACTCTCGGGCTCCTAATGCTGCATCTACTGCACTGAAAAAGCAAGTTGGCGCTGGGCCAGAAGTCAGGTCACTTGCCCCTGGCCATAAGAACGAGACAAGCAGGGCTGCCCATGACTGCTATTTCCTCACTGGGAAACGGCGCTCCTATCATTCATACCAGAATATTTCTTTTTTTGCTTTTGGTTTTCCTCGTCTTTTAAAAAAAAAAAAAAAGAGAAAAAAAGTATTGACAAATCAGCTGCATGTGGATCAGTTGACCTACAGTTTGGAGAGTGATGTTCTCACTCAAGGACCAGAAGCTTCTCACCCTTGTGCGCTGGCCTCTCGTTCTTTCACAAGACCTCCCCCCTTTCTGCAAAGGGCCATCTTCATTGTGGAGCACCAGCCACACCTTTTGCCTTCTTGTGGACGTGACCCTTCAGCAGAAGAGCCAGAGATGCCCTGCCAGCATTCTGCTGTACAAGCGATGGGGGAAACAAGCTACTGGGCCAGGCAGAAGCTACCAATGCAGGGGTCAAACGAACTACAGGGAGTCTTGTGAGTATTCCCAGTTTACAAGCCACACGCAAAGGTCAAGCAAGAGAAGGGGGAAGCAGGGAGCAAGTAGAAAACACATTTAACATTCCTCTATGAACCCCAAAATCTTGACTTGCATAATTACCAGGAATAAAAGTAGACTGTGGAGAAGGCTGTGACACCACGAGACAACTCAGCGAGTCGCAGTATGCCATTACTCTGCAGTTCCCAGTCTGAGACACCACAAAAACCTTTTCCAAGTGGTACTTGCGCTGGCTTTGGCTGGAGGGGAGGCTGCCCGGGAGGCAGGTGCGGGAGCTGCCAGGCTGCTGAGAAGTGCTCACATTGTGCTGGGCCACCAGAGCCTTCAGCTCCTGCAAAGAAAAAGACCCAAAGAGCTTTAACGCGCCACTGGCGACATCACCTTTTGTGCCGCCTGTTCCAGATGCTCCAACTGGACTTGTTCTCAGATAAAAAGGAAATATATGGTCCAATTTCCACGCTGTTCCTGAAATGCTGGATTTCCAAGTCCATTGACTATGACAGCGAGCAACAAAAGCTTTCAAATGCTGTGCAAGTTCTGGCAGAATGTACTCAAAGTCTGTTATTGTATATATTGGACCCTGTGAGAGAGAGGACTCTCGGGCAACACATAAAAGCCAATAACAATTATTACCAGATCAATGCTGTTTAGAAAAGAATGAACTGCCAAGTATTACATGCAGCTAAACCACAAGAGAAAGTCAATTAGAACCATTTTCCAGAATTTCCAGAATACCCCATAAAAAAATAAAAGCCCAAGTTTCAACACAAAGGGCGTTGCAGGAAACAAGTCAGCCTATTTAATGAAGGCGACCCTGTTCTTGTAAACCCTGAGCAGCAAATTCCAGGAACAACTCAGCTCTCAAGAGCTCCAGCCCTGTTTTCCACCATCTCCTCCCCCCTCTTCCTCCACCTCAACTGATGAGTGCTCAAGGATGCTCAGCAGAGACGCGGCCAAGGACAACTTCTATCAGCAACGATGTATTTCTACAATTCCTCTTTGCACAGAGATCACCAGGGGTGAGGTGGGTATGCGAGCAGTAGCACTGGCATATTATCAGTCATCTAAAAATGTGTCCGTGCCCCACCCCCAAAAAACATTTTGACCAATTTGTAATCCAAGGACAAAACCAGGCAGTACCCAGGGATATTAGAGGGAGCGTATATATTAAGAAAATTGCTACTTGCTTTCTGTTGTCTAAGCAACATAGATTGTGCTTCAAATACTACATAATTTTTAAACAATTAAGGGCCACAAGAGTGATATTATGAATATATTAGTAGACTGCAAGCTAGCTTCAATATTGAACCAGCCATTACCACTTAACTCACATCTAAGCAAAGGCAGCAGCTCTCAAAGAAGCAAGATCAAAGATCAAGCTCTACATTAATAGTTACCATCAGGATCTATAACTTTTGGAAACTGCTCAAGAGGAGAGCAATTCTGATATTTTACAGAGGTCTGCTCTGTTTTGCATCAGGCGTATTACAAATTCCCCCACGGGGATAAAAATTAAAGCTGAAGACTCAAGATGATCCCGTTAGAGCAAGCAAAGACAAAACAACCTGGGAAGGAAAAAGAGGTGGGGGAGATGCGAGGATGCTTACGGTGGAAGCTATGGCTTCAGGTTTAGAGTAAGCAGTCAATGAAAACACCGGTAACTTAGAAGAAAGTGACTCTTAATAAAAAATTTAATAAATTCATTATTTCTAAAAGGCAGGAAGGTGCCACCATCACTGAGGATCAGACGAGACTAGAATGATTTGTTGCTCTTGGGAGTTTACAAAACTCTCCTCGTCACCTGCATTCAACTTTTACACAAGTTATTAAAAAGGAAACCAGGCAATTAAAGCCACAAGGACTATTAGTACTGTGCGTACATTTAAACACAATGGACAAACCCAGCAGAATCAGGACGCCTTGCTGGAGACACATTACCAAGGTGATTAAAAATACCGCACTGCAGAACAAATTCCACTAATTGCGCTCAAAAGAACACTATTCTGGTAGTTTAAGCCTGTACCTTCCTTTAAGCTCTTTGCAGAGTTTTCCTGATGCCTGGTGTTGACTAAGGGCCTCGACACAGGCTCGTCTTTCTGCACATGCTATGACTGTCTCCAAGATTTCAGCTTGAATGAACACCGTCGTGTAGTTGGGGAAAGAGGATATAGAGCAGAAGTCTTCCTGAGGAATACACATGGGAAGTAGAAGCAGGACAGCACAACGAATAGGACAGGAAAACCACCGGCTACAACAAATTCATGAACCGTTTTCTTTTGAGTATTAGGTTACAGTCGATATGAAGCCGATATGAAGCTTTAAAAAAGGCAGTTATCAGATAACTGTCAGTCCCTGGCTGCGCTCCCACAGAGCTCCTCCAGAAGCCATGCCTGCGGTCCCGCACTACACCCAGCCCTGCATTTCATAAACACAGGACTACAACCTCGAGCCGCAGTGCCGCGCTACAGGCATTCCACCTTCCTTTGGTTCGGGTTCAAACTTTGTCAAAAGGACACAGAGCATTTTTTTTTTTTTTTTTTAAAATCAGCTTCACCATAAGCAACAGCTGAATGAAATGTCAGGTTTTACTTACTACTTCTGGAACTTCCCCAGACATCAACTGGGGACAAACACAAAGATCACCACGATGAAAAGATTTTTATGCAATAAAACCATTAGCCTAAAATTCTTCTAAAGAACTTCACAAATTTTTATTGATGTTTTGCCATCCGGTTCTTTTTGGATGCTCTGAAAAATTCTATTTAAAAAAAGCTTTTCCAATACATCGAGCAACATAAACTGACCTCTGCAAGGCTCACAATTCCACTTGCTCGCTTCTCCACAGCAGCTTGCAATCTCCTGTCATTCCCATGCCAGTCCTGCCTTTACTGCTCCATACACAAACAGAGCGACTGTTTCCCACTTCCAAAAATGAATCTCCTCCCTCAGCTGACCAGCGGTATTAATGCCAGAAGCCAGAGACGGTTTGCTTATCGTCAGCTAATGTCTATTGAAAATTCTGGCAGATTCAGGAGGAGTACTGCAGTAGCTCACATCCGATTCCCAAATTCTTTGTGGTCACAAAGGAAAAAAAAAAAAAACACTTTAGGCAAAAGTAAGGCTTCCGTAGCGCTGCTTCCAAAATTCCAGTGTGAACCTGCCATGCGGTGGGCTGCAGGTTTACACAGAGAAGCAACGCTGCTGAGGGCTTTCTGTCAGAGTTTTAATTAGCTACCTACCCTCTCTCCCCTGAAGTTCCTTTCCTCATATATTTTCATACAGCTAAAGACTTAAAAACCATCCCTTTGTAGCCTCCATCGTCTTAAATAACTTCATTAACGAAGTACAATGGACAAGACTCTTAGTGGACAAAAGCAGGGAAAAATGAAGGCAAACACAAAAGGTTATAACTAGTGACATGACTGCTGATGAGGCGCAGCTCTCCAGCGCATTAGCAACAAAAAAGGGCTCACACAACGACTTTTGAGGGGAAATCAATGGCATTTGCTTTCTGTAAAACTTCAGACACCAAGGTTTGTGTGCAACCAATGAACATACTAACTATTCCAGTAAAGTTCTAAGCAAACAGAACTTTGCCACACCGAATGTCCCCCTGAGCATATGGATATTTCACACATTTCTTTACTAATCCCACAGCACTTTGTTTTCTATATCGGCGTACAGCTTTGTATGCCAATTAAGCATGTTTTCTTGTGCCATCAGTAACACAGCTTGCTGAAAGGACCAGGGCAACGCTCTCGAGATGTTACAAGGCAAATTCAGATTAGACGTTAGGAAAAAAATAAATCATTCTCAAGGAGGATGGTGAAACAATGAGATGGCCAGGGAGGCTGTGCCGTCTCCTCGCACACACTCAACACCAGTTGCCCTGAGCAACCCAACCCAAGGCTGAAGTTACCCAACAAGGGTCTCTTCCAACCTAAACGATGCTATGCAAGTAGTTGCTTTACTAGATGACCTCTCATAAAACGAGAGGCTTGTTAGGCAGAGGCTCAAAATATAATCAAACCATTTAGACACTTCCTGCAGACTTCATGCTGATTTTCTGCTCCCCAGCAACTTATTTTACTTTCAGTATATTCATAGTATAAACAAGCACCTTAAAATTGCTTCCAGCATTCACATTAACCACTGCAGGACAGTGATGAATGCAGTATAAATACTGAAACAGAGCTTAAAGAACACAGGGTACTTCATCTTTATAACATGCAACTTCAATTCCGTTCGACTGGATACTCTGTCATTTAGCACCAAAAGTATTGCAGGAAGATGTTGCGGACCTGCAGTTTTATCTTACTCACATTTTCTTTAAGCCAAAGTTTAAAGTGGACCAATTTTCTTACTAGCTCTGATGAGCTTCATGCAGGACTTTAGGCAAGCAATTTATAAAGCCTTATCTTACCTCACACAGGAAGACTTCAGCAAAGAGGATGTTGCTTAATATACAGACATAAATAGCCAAAGCTATAAAAAAATCCAGAAGTAAAGAAAAGCATACAATTAAGCGTGTTACTAGACAGTCAAGAGATGAGATATCAGCTACTTCATACAACAACAAAGTAGCAAACTGGCTGTGAAACAGGCTATTGGAAAACCTAGCACCGGTGGAACGTGCCAGATAATTCACAGTTGGAAGTACCAGTAAAGTCCCCAATTTATAGAAATCCTGCAAAAGCAGCTGTGATGGGTTACAAAAATATCGCAGTACTGCATGAGCCAGAAAGGAAACAGTCGTTTAGCAACTAGTCATGTATTTTCAGCGATTTGTATTCCAAGGGGACAGAGGAGCCTCTCAGCAGCTGTTCAACCCATGCACACAGCCGCTGCTATTCCCAGGCCAGTCTCAGGGTACCAGAAGGTGCTGAAGTAGAACCTTGACTGACCTTCACCAAAAAAAAAAAAAAATCAGGAGTTTTTTTGTTGTTCTCTTTCAGTTTTTTGCAAATAGCCATACCTCTTCAAAAACTACTTCTCCAAGGCTTTGGACCAACTAATAATAATAATAGGTCCCCTTACAGGTTTACTATTGAGATTTTTCAAAGCTTATTTTGATGCAGTTAAAGAGAAAGATGAGGAGAATAAGTTTGGTGCTGGCCTTGCCGGGCACCACAAAAAATGAGGAGGAATTTGCACTATCATCAGCCAAACAAACTCTACTGCTAAGCTGTACTTGCAACTTTGATTAAGTCTTAGAAACACCGGAAGCATGCATGAAAATGCCAGCCTGGGATGTTTAGAATACTCCTGATGATTCACCAATTGAGTTTACTAAGTCTTGCTGCTTATTAAAACGGGAAGCCTGTCTGCTCTCCTCTGAGGGAACATGCAAAAGGCAGGTTGAAGGGAAAAAGGGATCCGCTGTGTACTAGTAACACGAGACTCACCTGAACTTGCTTGCGGAGTTTGCTGCATTCGTCTGTCAAAACCTGCAACTGGAGACGGCTCTGTGCAGATTCCAGCTCTGCCCGTCTCCGCAACTTTTGTTCCTTTTCTAAAGAGCTGGAGGAATGAGGGGGGGGAGGGAAAAAAAGGCAATCCTTAGGACTAGGTACTAACCAAGATGCTTCTCTGGGCTGCTTACTCCTCTCCCCAGACTTCATCCCAACACAGGTCCTATTCAGGTAAATTCAAAAGGGAAAGAAAAATCTGGTACCACCCTCATCCCATACATTCACCTCAAGATGTTCTCACTTACGCAACTGTACTGAATGACTCACTCGAGTATTGTTCCACAGAAACAACAGCCTTTCTCCTCACCCTCTCCAAATGTGCTAATTTAGTAGAGGAGAGTGAAAGAGAAATCAGAGGGGTTTTTTTTCCCCCTCTACAGAAACAGTTTAGCAAATTCTATACCATCAACGCCCACGTAATATACCATGTCAGTAATACAGCAAGATCGCCAAGCTTGTTGCTACTACCAGTAACTAATTTTGTATTTCAGGAAAATACAGCTGTATCAGAAATAAGACAGATACAGATAAATTCTCTGTGAATGCCCATACAGAAGCCATACTTATTACCTCACCTTGAGCCTAAAAGTGCATACGCACAAGTCAGCAGCAACAGTTTTGGGAACTTACTTTGATTTCTCTTTCATATATGCTTTACATATGAAGGAATAGAAAGAGGGGGAAGAAACACCAGTATTCCTTAAAATTATCTGTATGTTTGGTCTATAATGTTGACCACTGCATTCTGCACTTCAAAAGCTGCAATATTGCAGTTATTTCAGTAGTTCACATGCAGGGAGATCTCACTTGCCTAAGTACCTTCTAAATACACAGACATAGCCGCGCATCTTCACCAAGCACAGAATTCTGCCATTTCCCTACAGCATCTTCACACAATCTTTTTGCTGCAGAAGGAACAGGTGAAATGCTGTGTTTAACCGTCACAAACACACTCTTCACACAAACACTTTTTTGAATGTGAAGAACAAACTCCACGGTCTTATACCTAATCCAAGAGCTGTGCGCAAGCAATATCGATGTGTGCATGGGTGTTTGCATTTGTCCTCCCCTCGTGGCTGCGTGCCACGGAGCAGCCGCTGCCAGCGGCTTAACTGGACTGACAGGCAGTCACTGCTGTCTGCCTCCCACCAAAAACGGGGGGCAGAGGAGGTGTAAGGTGAGCAGGGAAGGGCTGCAGCGAGACTCAGACCCAAGCAGCAGTTCAACAACTACCTCTCCATGAGAGATAACAAGATTTAATCACTCAAGTGCCTTCTGCGCTTTTGGAAAAAAAAAAAAAAATCGTATTTATAGTTTGTTTTGCAGTGTTGATCCAGTAGAAGCGCGACCCTTCTAAAGGTACAGTTCAACCACCACCAGGCAGTGGGTCTCTGGACAGAAGAGATATTTTCCCTTTGTGACAGTAACGCCTCAATCATTTCTGATCAATAATTACCAAGATGGTGAGGTTTCTGTTGAAAGACTGCATTGAAAGAACAGCAGTATGGTTAGAGACATGTGAAGACGACCCCAATTAAATTCTATTCACTACAGGATTCAGGAGAACTCAGATATATGCAGCCTTTTAATTTCAGAATAGTATCTGTGACAGCATCTTACTGAGAAGAAATTAGTCCCCATTTTCATACCTGCTTTTCCTTTTTTCAACAAAAAAGTCTACATTGAAATCGGAGGGGGAAGTAGAGTCATCGTAATGCTTGCTGACCTTTTGTAAGTAAAGCTACATGAAGAGTTTGACAAAGCAAGATGGAAAGTGATTCATATGAGAGATTACTCTGTTTAATGCATGCAAAAAAGATGGCAGAAAAGGTCAGCTATTCACCCCCCCTGCATTTCTAACTATGCCTCGCTTTTCTCATCTAATGATGAATTAGCAATATACAGCTTTTTGGCAACAACTCCATACGTTCTCCCGTGATGACATTTCAGGATACGCACAAGATAACCTTCGCTACCTCAGTGCCACAGAGCGCAAACTCAAAAACCCTGTTCCAAAAGAAAATTCTCCTTCCAGGTAAGACGCATGCAACTCAGCGAGGCCTCAGTCTGTTAAGGCAGCCGTGCTCATGATAACGCCCAAGGGAATGCCCAAATTGCTTTAGACAATACAGGAAATTAAAGCATGAAGTCGAAGGCAGACTGCAGCTTTCAAGGGCATGCAGTCAGGGAGGACATATCTTTAGGTGGAGATTCCGTACCTTTTCATGCGTTCCTGTTCACTGGTATCCAGCGCTTTCAAAGTGCGAGCATACAGGATCACAATGTCGGAACGTTTCGCCTTCTTATTGCACTGAAATAAAAGACAAGTTCAGTTCATCTACAGGAATTTAACTATCCAAACTATGCGTCCCTACAAGTTGCTAGGCACTATGTTGAAAAAAATCCTTCGAGCTTTTAAGGGAGGGGCTGTCTACAAGAACAAGTCCACAAAACAACAACCATACCACAGCCTGTTTGCAGGACACTCCCTCCTACAGACACCAGAACTCTAATTGCAGCTAACCCAACAGTTTAGGTCATGTATCCTATTGCACTTTTAATAACGCGTCTCCTTGTTTCTCCCTAAATTTGTGCTGCTAAAGCACCAGCGCGGCAGCATGGTCAGGTAGAGATCCGAGAGACAACAAAGGGGGGGGGGGGGGGAAAAAAAAAAAAAAGGGGGGGGGGGGAAAGAAATCAGAAAAGTGGGAGGGAAATCCAAAACCAACACACCAGCCCAACTTCTGTTTTGAAAACACTGAGAGCGGCTGCTTCGGGAACCCCTGAGTAAACTCCCAACTCTCATTATTCACGTACTATATTCCTTTGATTAAATCCTGTAGGCCCAAATCCACAAAAGCGTTCCAGCGTCAGTGTGAAACACTGACATCCCACTGATTTCCGGGGGATTCAGGTACTTCAGTAATTTTGTGCGCCTGGCTGTGACCATTTAGTACTTTAGATTCTCCTTAAAAAGAAGAGGCAATACCTCCCCCCCAAGTTGGGACTCAGAAGAAATTACAGCATCTGCAAGCTTACTGTTTTGCAAAGAAACTTTGTTGATGAGAAAAGAGGCAGCGAATACTCAGATCAAGTCATCTGCTGAACATTAAATTACTACGTGCGCTTAAAACACAGACATTTCTATTATTTAGTAGCACAAAGATATCACAGGCAACGGTTTCAGATCAGACAAACCCCCTCCCTTCGTTAAAGAACTGCCTCGCAGAGTGGTAAGTGGCCAAGACAGCTTTCCTGGCGGGATCAGGAATGCTGCAATTTCACAGTAACTTGCACTCAAGCCACTTGGTATACAGAGCACCACACACAGCAACTCTCTGCTATTCAATTAGAGAACGCCCAGTCGCAAGGGACAGCCACTGAAAACGAAGGGAAGGTGATTTAGCTGCAAGGTTCTCTCCAGGGCAAGAAGTTCTCCCAGGAAGTTTTCAGTAATTACATCACCAGAAGAAAAAGAGGGAGCAAGAACCCCTTAAGAGTTGTTAAGGTTCAAAGCAGTCACAAAATGCCAAAGAGCAAAGATGCCCGGATGGTCTCTGAGAATTCTGTCTGGGCCTGGAGCGGGTGAAGAAAAGCCCCCGCAGAATTGACAAGGATATGAAAAACAAGGTTTGGGCCTTTGCTATGGCAACAGGGATTCTTTAGGTTTAATCACAGCGCACATCAACAGTAAGTTTCTTGTTGAGAGGAAGGAATCCTGCACAAAGTCAAGCAAGACTATGGAAGCTCTCAAAATGACAAAGCCAAAGAAATCCTGGGCATCCAGCCACCAACTTAGAAAGAAGCAGAACTGAATCCCATTTACAAGGTACTCATTGACCTATTTTTTTGTCAACATTCCTTTCTGGAGAAAAGGAATAAGGAATGGAAGCACATCACAGAGAAGCGTAGACCTAATTGAAAGAGATTGGTATTGCCCACGGAAACAAAGCTGAACACAGCACCTTAAAAAGTAGATCTGCCACTTGCAAATGGACATTAAAGGGCGCAACTTGTTTCTCGGTTCACTCTCTGCAAACTACCTAAACAACCTGGTCTGCTTAAAGGCTGCAAAAGCAGATGCAGTTCAAAATAGAAGATGAACCAACTGGAAACAGTTCTCAAACACATTTCTTGTCCAATAACGTATTCTTTACATTCAGTTAATTGCTTTTAGGAATCTCGCTGCCATTCCCACACTCCAGGACCACAGTGCAACATTCTGAAACCATCTACAGGTTTAGCACTTGAACTCTGACTTCTGAGACCGCTGCTGACGAATGCTCTACACCAGGGAGAAAATCCAAGTCAGAATTCTCCCTTTAAAGCAGCGCTAGCTGTTCCTGGCCTAATTACATCAAAGTAATGGCAATTTTTTTTTATTTCTGACATCAGGCAAAGGTGGATTCTTCATGCAGCAAGTGGTTTTTAACAGTTACGGTGACCGTGCCTGCAGCAGGTTACCTTTTCCAGTGCACATAAACATCCATTTTACCTGGGGGCACTTCCCCGCCTGTCCCTTGAGCCACCTATCGATGCACGTGTAACCAAACAGGTGTCCACACCGCAACGCTGAGAGACGGTGGTCCCCAGCATTGGTCCACTGCTCAAAGCAGATGGCACAGGTATCCCCTTCCTCCTCATCCAGCGGAGCAATGGGAACTGATGGCTCCAGTTTCTTCAGTGGAGTTCTCTAGGTTAAAAAAAAAAAAAAGCAAAAGCACACAGCTCTTTTTTTAGACAAATGCAGCATTTTTACCATACTTAACCTATCTCCAAAAGCATTTAGGTCACCTTACCTGGTTTTTCTGGACTTCAGCCTCTTCATCTTCATGACCTCTGTGTTCTGCAGACGTTTGAGACAAAGCTTGAGGTGGCTCTGCTTGGACCTGAGTGGAAACTAAAGAAAGTGTTGCTTAAATGAACTGATACATAATGGGAGGAAAAGGAGTTCTCCTTTTCTCCTTTGAGAAAAGAAGTCATTGAGGCATAAGATAAGCAGTGCAACAACGGCACAGGCTACATACAAAGCTTCGGATTGGCATCCTGGATATTGAAGGTCAGGGAGTCTCTAAGTCATAGAATCACTTGGGCTGGAAGAGACCTTCAAGATCATCGAGTCCAACCATAAACCTGTGCCAAAACCACCCCTAACCCATGTCCCTCAGCACCACGTCTACCCATCTTTTAAATACCTCCAGGGATGGCAATTCCACCACCTCCCTGGGCAGTCTGTTCCAATGCTTGATAACCCTTTGGGTAAAGAAGTTTTTCCTAATATCCAACCTAAACCTCCCCTGGCACATCTTGAGGCCATTTCCTCTTGTCCTGTCGCTTGTTCCTTGGGAGAAGAGATTGACCTCCACCTCACTGTAACCTCCTTTCAGGTAGTTGTAGAGAGGGAGAAGGTCTCCCCTCAACCTTCTCTTCTCCAGGCTAAACAATCCCAACTCTCTCAGCCGCTCCTCATAAGACTTGTTCTCCAGACCCCTCACCAGCTCCATTGCCCTTCTCTGGACACGCTCCAGCACCTCAATGTCTCTCTGATACTGCGGTGCCCAAAACTGAACACAGCACTCGAGCTGCGGCCTCACCACTGCTGAGTACAGGGGCACCATCACTTCACATTGGTGAAGTCCTATTCACCAATGATAGCGTTAAAGAACTTTATGCTCACTTTTATAGAAAGCAGCAGATTTTCAGCATACTCAGGGGAAAAAAAAAAAAAAGGATAGGTCTTTTAAAGACAGAAACTGTTATTAGGATTTTCTGACCTGCTGGAAACAAACATTCAGGTCTCTAGTTAGGCTGACTTAAGGATACAACCCTGCATCATTATGCCCAGCGAAGGACAGATACGAATATGAAGAAGTTATTTTGCCAGGGGATCTAAGCATGCATATTTCATGTGCCATGACAGCATTTACCGTATGCTGCCTGTCCATTCACCCTGACTTAAGTAGTTTTCCAGCTGGTAGTTATCCGAACTATCAGTTCTGCTGGGCCATATGTTTTTGCGGTGGGCCTCTGTTAGCCCTTCTGTTGAAGCACAGAGAAACACTACGTTTGGATTACCACCACTAGCATACTAAAAAAGGAGTAGAAATCACCGTCTCCTCCATCTCCTGACAAAACAAAAGTGTTACTGGTCACATCTAGTATTCGAGGCAAATATTCTCAACCCAGTGGAGAGGTAACACCTAACCCTAGCTAATGTCAATAAAGTTCTCAGCCTCTCTGGCTCTGCGCTGAACAGGAACCAGTGGCTTATATAAGCAAAAAAAAAAAAAAAGACAAGGGAAATTCCAGAAAACCCAACAGAGAGCATATGGTCACACAGTATTTGACAGCACATAACAGCTTGAGCTCCTGTCACATGAGAGACTAGCTCGGAGCAAGCAGAATGAATCTGTTTCAAGAGACACCTCATGGATTTACCCTCAGGAAAAGGTGTCAAGATGGGCTGGCCAGTCAAAAACAAACCTAAGGGCAGAGCGCGAAACATAACGACATTCCTTAGAGACTGAAGTGTAAAAAAAAAAAAATACTAAAAAAAATCTTGTTCTTATATTCTCTAGGCATTGCTAACCTTGAATAGCAAGTTAACTATTTGTCACTCTCACGTGAGCTGTGTACGTTCACCACAAACAATGTAACCGAAGTGCGCGGCAGCCTGCGAACATGAGTCTGGATAAAGGACTGCGAGCCAGAAAAAGTCGAGGAAAGAAACAGACAAACAAAAAGCCCACTGTCCTAAGTATCTCCACCTCCTCAGCTAAGCGTCACAAGAAGCTACAGGAATGAAAAGAAAACTCTAAACTGAAGCAGACTGAAATCACAAATAATTGAAAAAAAATACCGAATCAGATCTTTCTCTGAAAACTGAAGGCACCACTGATCTCCAGAGATGTGACTTGATGCCTTCAATAATACTCCTTGATAATAAGAAACAAAGGCAGTACTAATCTCTCAACTTGAAGTTATTCTCAACATTTTCTGGATTACTTACAAGCAGCAGCCTGCAAATAGCAAAAAGATTGGATTTAACATGGTGGCAATCGCCCATTACTGCTACTGCTCCTAGGGACTGCTTGCCAGAAAGCCTTGTGGTAGCAACCTGCTCCTGTCAGCTGCGGGCAGGGTGATCTCTTAGCACCGTCTGTTGTGAAGCTTGAAAGGATTTCCCTACTGAGTTTTGAAACAGCAAGGAGATTAGTTTCTGAAATCATCTCAAATATAGCACAAACCTCCTGAGCTAGCTGCTGGAGGCGTCTCCTGGGCTGATGGCAAGAACGGTGCCGCAGCCTCCGCCGCTTCCTCCTCCTCAGCAGAAGAGCTGCTGTCAGAGTCGCTCACTTCTATTGTTTCGTCTGAGCTGTGTTCCCGGCCGTCCCTCGTGAGATGCGAGGCCTCCAGGTGAGGGACTGCTCCTGTAGCTGGTTCTTGGGTCCTGCTGAGTTGAAAGTAACTGTCCAACGCTGCCCTGAGTCCAGAAAAGCACAAAATAAAAGCCATGGTTTTATAGGTAAGCTGCAGGCTCAGCATGTTTCTCCATGCTTGTCTGTAGCAGAATTCCTAAGCTCTTGACTGCAATAGGAAGGTATCAGAGTTATCAAGAAAGACATTCTCTGGTAGAGGGACAATCCCGTACAATTGCCCACTTTATGAACAATCAGCAGTGTCACACAGCAGCCATTCGTTTCGCTCAGCTCAAAGTAAATCTCCTTCTTGTTACAACAATGATATCGTCTTCTTTTGGGTCGGTGGTGGAAAGAAGAAAAACAAAGAAGACATAAATATCATTCACTAACAACCTAGGGAACTCCTAACTGGCACCTCCAAACCTCGCTCAGACCTGGTTCCCAAAGCCACCGGTAATAGTAGACGCACAGGGCTTTAGCAGAGTCCCATTCCATCGGCTACTTTGTGCCTAGTTTTCCCACTTTCCTGCTTCTTCTCTGCTGGAACTTCATCCCTGGGTAGAAACTTCCTCCCCTCTCCCCCCCATCATTTCAGTTAGCATCTCAATCACCCTTCAGATTCAAAGCAGAAGTTTGTCAGGTTGCCTTCTAGCCCCAAGAACTCCAGTGACCTTCACAGGCAATCCAAGGGCAAACACTACAGCTATGTTTAATCATCTGCGAGGAGAGGAGCTCTTGGTCTCACTGTGTTTAAAGGCAATGCTCCAGTTAATTATAATTTCACCCTTGACATTTACAAAAAATGACAAAGATGAGACAAAAAAACAAACAAACCAGAAACGGGGATTTCTTTCTGGCTGGAGAGCATCACCCTTTAAACCCAGCACAAATGGTATTAAACATGGAATTTTTACTTTCTTTGCCTGGAGGTAACAAAAAACCCCTACAGAAAAAGATCAATTTGTATGTTTGTGAAAGTTTCTGCAGCGATTGTCACCAGAAAACTTAATGGGGCAGTCCCCAAATCAAAGGTGAAATGCAAAACAGAGCGCAGGCTCCACTGAGCTAAATGCTGGATGGAGCTGCCGAGAGTCAGCACTGCCACAGGGAGCACCGACAGGAATCTGGCAGAGCAGAGGGAACAGCGCGAGCAGAAGCTCTGCAAACAAGATGGAAAGTGTAGAAAGGCTCAGGAATCAACACCACCACTGCCAACACATGAAATAGGGGGATTCACTTAACAAGAGGAAAGATCCTGCCAGAACAGATCAGAGCGCGCTGCGCCATTATTGAGCTTAAAGTATGTGAGCTGCCCAGAATCTGGCCACAACCACACGCCTGGACCGAGCTGGGCTCTAGAAGCCAGGAAGAAAAGCAGCTGGTGCCAGACTTGATAAGAGTGCAGTTCAGACCTAATTTTATTTCTGCTTTACCTGGCACTGACAGTCCTCTGGGAACCACCAATTCTCTGCTGCCTGCGAGCTCTCCTCACTGGCAGACGCTGCATGACCTGTGGCACAGGCAGCGGCCGATAGAGATCAAACGGCCCGTGGAGCCTTTGCAGTCCATTGGGAGCAGAGGCAGGATTCACCTGCAGGTCAGGCTCAGCAGCTGCTTCCCCTGTTGTACCGGCATTTGGTGTGACAACAGCGTCATCAGCAGGAAGAACTGTAACGCTGCCTCCTCCTTCGCCCAGCGCTGGAGGATGGGAGGACGGCACTGCCTGACCAGGGGGCTCTGTGGGAAGCGTCCCGATGTACTCTACAGCCACCGGCTGGAGGTCGACTTCCATCTCCTCTTGAGCCATTTCTGCAAAGAGTTGAAGAAAATTAGTATTTATTTACAAGTCTGCACCCTCCTTCTAGCCTGACAGTGACAAGAATCAGGTGCGGCAGTCGGTGACTGCAAAAGCCTTTAGAATTCCGACTCCAGAGACAATTTGTCCTTTTGCCTTAGGCAGCAGAGCTAAACCAGCTCAAGTCAATACAGGTCTGGGAGCTGGCACAGCAGGCAGCCCCTTCCCAGAGTCCTGCACTCCTCCTCTTCAGCTCAGCAGCAGCTAGCACCAGAGGCACATTGCAAAAATCGATTTAAGTAAGCAATTGGATGAATATGGAAAGTCAGGGATTTCTTGCTGGCATCATTAACTTGCCAGTAAATTCTATGTGGCTCTTAGAAAACAGAGTTTGGAAATCTCCGAGAGACTCTCCGTGGTGAGCAGTGCAGCACAGACACCCACAAATAAAACCAGAAACAAGCTCTACAATGCGGCCCTTTGTCGCATCGCTCTCTGGAGGTGGGTTTATTTTTAAGTTTCTCCGACTAAAATTCCATTATCATTGCCACCCTTTCCCGCAGCTCACTTAACAGGCCTTCCAGGTGCTTTATATTCACCGACACCGTGCCAACCCAGAAAGAGCAGCGCAGCAGAACCCACAACACCTACAGCACCAGTGTTTGTGGGTCCACATTCAGCCTGAGACTAAATAAACATGAAATTTGCAGTCAAAGCTCACGTATGTTATTCAAGGATGGTTGCCCCGCAAATGTCTTTAGGATAAAGATTCCAGGTGACCTCCCAAATTAAAGTACTACCTTCGGTTTGGAAGAAAAACAGAGAAAGCAACAGTCCATGCCTTGCTAATTATTACACAGCTGTCAGCTACCTAATTAGAACACTTTAGTCACCCTGTTCTACAGGCAAATCTTACATCACAAAAAAGTTCAAGATTATTTCATTAACTGAATAAGCAAGCACCCCCCCCCACCCCCAGAAAATCATCCTTCTTTTGCAGAGTGGTGTAGATTAAATTCTGCAAGCTGCTGAAGGTCATTCACACCTCAAAAATACTTAGATAATCATAAATATGAAAGGCCTTGGGAATTGTAGACCTTTAGCATTACTAAGAGGCCAAAGCACACACCAAAATTTACTAGACTAGTAGGACTCTGTTCAAACAGAGCAAAGGCTGCTTTTAGTACACAAAATAACTAGAAAATGTATACGAGAGTTACTAGAGAGGGATGTAATAACGCTCAAATATTTTCATAAACCTTTCAAGAAGTTCTGGCTTAAGAATCATCTTATAATTCTTATCCTAATTACCAATTCAGCCTAAGTTAGGCCCAAAATAGGTATTAAGTGCCACCTCCCACCAGAACAGCCATACACTCAAGATACACTAATATTCAATGATCAAGTGCTGCTTCTCTAGCACTAAACTCTCCTTCACGATAAAATTGCTACCTATAAGTGTAGCAGGCCCTTTATTTTCCCGGAAAATTAACGGCAAGACTTAAAAATACTGCACACATCCACCATTGTGGGTTAACTAACCCTGCCTAACGCCTAATAAAAAAATAAAAAGACCTTAAAACTGGCATTTTCACTGTTCATTCTTGAAGGCTTCCTGAAAGAGGCAAAAGTCAGTGCTTCCTCAAGACAGACAGACAGACAGCTGCCTGCCTGGCAGTCACCGGAGGAGCCCACCGATGGAAGGGCTCCATCAACCAGCTCCTTGGGCCCAGGGGAGGAAAACCAGGATGTGCCAGAGGGCCGAGGGGCTCCACCGAAGGCCCTGCGGTGCCAAGCAGAAGGCTGAAGGCTGAAGCACAAGCTTCCCCTTGCGGAGGGGCCGCCTCACTGCGCCAACCCCAGCCCTGCTCCACAACCCCCGGCCTTACGATCCTGCACCTGCTTCAACAGAAAGTTAACCAAAAAAAAAAACCAAACAAACCCCAACAACAAAAAAACCCACCCAAAAGCCCCCAAAGGCCACCCGAAATTAAGCGCACGCTCCACAAGCATAAGTTTATTTCTGGCTTTTTACAGGGCTTGTTTTTTGTAACTAAGGAAACCGGTCCCGCAGCCGCCACAGGCTCTAGGCGCGCCTCAGGCCGGGGNGCCGCGCTCGGGGGACGCCGGGGGGACCGGGCCGAGGTCGGGGGGACCGTCCCCGCCGCCGCCGCCCGCTCACCTGCCGACAGGCCCCGCAGCCCCGCTCGAGCTCCGCGCCGCCCCG